>JAPQRP010000001.1:8774123-8801628 GCA_037367295.1 Apogon hyalosoma | reverse complement strand
TAGAATAGAATAGAATAGAATAGAATAGAATAGAATAGAATAGAATAGAATAGAATAGAATAGAATAGAATAGATGTTTGGGTTGTTTTTTTTTGTTTTGTTTTGGGTTTTTTTTGCTGGATGAAAGGATCATCTGAAAAGCAAATGTGTCAAACTAATGATATGGAGTAAAGAATACAATATGCCTCTGAGATCTAGTGGATATAGCAGTACAAGCTTTCATAAAATACAAACATGGAGAAAAACAGGCTGTAAATACCTCAGATTTGTGCTTAAGTACCATATATACGTAAAAGTCTTTGTTGAAGAAATCTTCCAGTGTCCAAACAGTGGGTGGTTCAGGTCAGCATTATTCACTGTGCAATGGAGACAGAGTCTAACACCAAGAAGGTACTGATATTCTGCCTGTATAACTTAGCAGTGACCAATTTATACAAGAGGTGATCAAAAATAGGCTGGGCTAAATTAAGCACTGTAGTACAACAAAGACAATGGAAAATGTATTTTAAACATTCAAGAGTGGATGAGCAACAACGGTCGTCCATAAGTTAACAGCAACAATCGAGAGTGAATGAACAATAGACAAATAATTAAAACACAGCTGGTGTGATTAATAGCGATTGGTGCTTTGTAAGAAAAAGACAACTTGCTGAAAAAAACAACAAAAGAATAAAATGAAGGTGAAATGAAGGCAAAAGGTAATTCTTCTCAACACTTACCTCCAGCAGTGAAAATGCTGTTGTATGCTCGAGGTATTGTATCTTCCTCATATTGCATTTGATATTTTGATATTGTACTTTTTACTTTAATAAATGTCATTTTAATCCATTTTTTCACAGATATGACTGTGTGGTGTCTTTAAGTTTCTTTCTTTTTATAAATCTAAAATCTTCTTTTTTCAATCACACAGGCTGGTACTTTATGTCAGTGTTTTTCAACCTTGGGGTCAGGACCCCATGTGGGGTCACCTGGAATTCAAACTAGGTCGCCTGAAATTTCTAGTAATTGCTAAAAAAAAAAAAAAAAAAAAAATTATAAAAACTTACTAAAAAAATATATGGTGAGTTGAGAGAGACAATCACAATACATAAAAGACATGACAAACTGAAGCTGAAGCACTATGGTACTATTTATCTGTCAAATGTTCAAACTGAAGCCCTGCGGTACTGTTTATCTGTCACATGTTCAAACTGAAGCACTGTGGTACTGTTTATCTGTCAAATGAACGCTTGTATATAATAGTGTTAGGGAAAGTCTCGTCTTTTATTCTAACTTAGATTTGATATTTTTATATTATTTTTTAAGCTCAAATTCTAAATCCTTCTTTTGTCTTGATATTTATCTTACATAATCTGTACATTGAGGGCAAAGCTTACTGAAGTCAAATTCCTTGTATGTGTGCACGTACTTGGCCAATAAAGCTGATTCTGATTCTGAAATGTTCAAACTGAAGCACTGTGGTACTGTTTATCTGTCAAATGTTCAAATTGAAGCTAAAATTACTGTTTATTTGCAACATATTATTGCAAACTATTACACGATCAAAAACACATTAATTTTAGCCACGAAAAAAAAAAAAAAAAAAGTCTGTTTTGAATGTCTGGGGTCGCCATAAATTTGTGATGCTAAACTGGGGTCATGGTATCGCTGTGTGGCAGCAGTTCCTCCTTCAGACAGAGGGGGGCGCACGTCACACAAACCGGAAGTAGGAAATGCAGTCAACGTCGACGTGCGAAATTCAAACTTCTGTAACAATTGACATTTGTGCCAGAGGGCTGGAAGGTGGATGTAAGCCACACCTGCTGTCCTTTTCCAGACATATTTAGGTAACGTTACCATGCGGAAAAGTGTTGTTAATCTGCCCTGTAGGAACGCAGCGTTTACTAGTTTCATTTCCAACCCTTTCGGTGTTTTTAACCACTTTAGCTCTGCGCTAGTAGAGCAGAGCTAACTGGAGCTAAAACAAAAGTTAGCTAATGTCTAATAGCAAGATACGCATGTTATATAAGTGTGTTTTTCGGTTTTGTCGCAGTGTTTAGCCGTTAGTCACTAAAGCTGGCTCCGTGTCCCCGTGTTCTCTGACCGCAGGGAGGCGAACGACGTGCGGCTGGAGCAGAGAGGATGCCCGTGGAGAGGACGGAGCCCCGCGGAGCCGACGAGCTCCACAAATACTATGAAATCTATGAAACCATAGGCTCAGGTAATATGTGTGTGTGTGTGTGTTACTGCTTTGACTTATAGTTATAGTCAATGGCGTTCTCACCCTGATGTTTGTGTGTGTGTTGTCTTTTCCAGGAGGCTTTGCAAAAGTCAAGCTGGGTCGACACATTTTGACAGGAGAAAAGGTTGCGATTAAAATTATGAACAAAAAGGACCTTGGGGTGAGTGAAAATAGACACTTTTTAGCTTTAAATTCTGTGGTAAATCTGTTCAGAAAGGTTTGGCTTTTAGGCTACTAGCACCTCAGATGTTCCCAAAACAACATAAAGTCCTAGAAAAAAAAATACCAGCGCAAAGTCCGGAACTAAATGTACTTTATGTATTGAGAAAAATATTGAGAACTTTTCAGACTATGTGAAAATGTGATCACACGCATGAGAGCTTGATTGTCTTGATTTTCTGACAAGCAACCAGAAAAGTTATTATATAGATCCAAATGAAACAAGTTATTATCATACATGTCTTGATGTATTTGTCTTCATGTTTTCCAGCCTTACTTGAGAAAGTTTTTACATTTGTTTTGTTACGTATCAGCTGATGTATTTCACCATAATTTTGACGACTGGATCCATATGAAGTACTCATGACAGCAGAATTAACAGATTTAAGAAAATGCAGTACAAATAAAATGGGATAAGGCTGAGCTAACAAAACATACAATATAAAGTAACAGGAAGCACACGGAGAACAAGTGACCTCATTGCTTTCCCCAGGATGATCTGCCTCGTGTGAAGGTGGAGATTGAAGCAATGAAAAACCTCAGTCATCAGCACGTCTGTCGTCTCTACCAAGTCATTGAGACCTCCACCCAGATCTTCATGGTGCTGGAGGTAATTATCCAACACACAGACGTATACACAGTATCCATGCAAATGAGTACTGATGTTTTCTTTGTTCTCTCCCCATCCTTTACTTCCTGCCTTTCAGTACTGCCCAGGTGGAGAATTGTTTGACTACATTATAGCAAAAGACCGTCTGTCGGAGGAGGAAACCAGAGTATTTTTTAGGCAAATCGTGTCTGGAATTGCTTACGTCCACAGCCAGGGTTATGCGCACAGGGACCTTAAACCGGTAAAATAACCATACATATTAAAATGTATCTATATGAAACAACCTGAAGTGTACAAACACATAAATAGGATTTATTTGTGATTTGTCTTGTTGAATCTTTGCTGCCATGTTTCTCTTTCAATTTTAGGAAAACTTGCTGATTGATGCAGACCACAATTTGAAGCTCATAGATTTCGGCTTATGCGCAAAGCCTAAGGTACATGATATTTCCTTTCTTACTGTGTGTATCAGGTCCTCTAAGAGATTTGGCAAAGCAGTGTTTGTTGCTACAAATAGGTTTCAAACTGTGTAGTTGGCCTGTACTTGTCAAAAATCTTGAAGTATTTTGTCCCTCAAAATTCATGTCTATGAAATTCAAGAGTCTAACAGATGGAAGCCCATAAAACAAGTATGTGCATACATTTTAGTTACTGCATGTTGATCTGGTATGTACATGTGTTTTCTCTCCTAGGGAGGTCTGGGCTATGAGCTGATGACATGTTGTGGAAGCCCTGCTTATGCTGCTCCTGAGCTCATTCAGGGAAAAGCATATATGGGTTCAGAGGTGAGAGATGCAGATGGGATGCTTCTTTTGTAACATCTAGAAATGCAACTGCATATTTTTTTTAAACCCACAAAACATTTGTTTTTCAACTAAAATTAATGATTACCTGCCTGTTCCACATTTTGGACTTTTCATGGTGTTCTGGTCATATTCGCTGATGCATGACTCAGTGCAACTGAGCTGTGAAATCCTGGCTGTAAGACTTGAAGCTGAAATACTGCTATGTGATATGTAACTTCCAGGCTGACGTGTGGAGTATGGGAGTGCTGCTGTTCGCTCTGCTCTGTGGATACCTGCCTTTTGATGATGACAACTGCATGGTCCTCTACAGGAAGATTACAGTAAGAACATGTTTGCAGTGTTTTCTTACCAGTTACTACGATGTAGAATCCACCTCAAAAGAATAATTTTACATTTGAGATAATGGGCTTAAATTAAATGAGAAAATTTGTATCTTTTTGCTAAAAATACCATAGTTGTAGCCTCACATTCAGAGAGCAGATATTGTTGCGGTATTAATGTTACAATATGTCTTATCTTAAGGGAGAAAATGAGCTCACTCATCTTGAGTCAAATTGTTCCTTTTCGTGTGTTATTTTGTAAATGCACTCCCTAAACAAAACAAAATCAGAGGACAAAATGCTTTTGTTCTCTTTTTTTTTTTTTTGCCCAAGCTACTCGATTTATGCATCTGTTATGAGACTTGTGGAAATATAACCACCTAAATGTTTTTTTTTTTGTTTGTTTGTTGGGTTTTTTGTCCTTGTTTTTGTAAAACACTATCTCTATTGCATGTTGCTTACTTTTTAAGAGAGGTAAATATGACAATCCCCAGTGGCTTTCTCCAGGCAGTATCCTCCTCCTCAACCAGATGATGCAGGTATGTATTCCGCTGTTCCCTCTATCTTTTACCGTCCACTATCTTTTATGTATTATTTATTTGCTAAAAACTCATTTTGTTCACTTTTGAAAATTATTTTTATTAAATCATCATAAATAGTGTCTGGTGTCCTTGCATCATACATACATTGGATGTTTAGAGGAGGTCAGGGGAAGTCTTCTGTATAACAAGCTGCAGTATCTCTGTGTGTCCTGCAGGTGGACCCCAAGCGGCGTCTCAGTGTCAGGCAACTACTGGACCATCCCTGGGTGCTGAAAGACTACAACAGCCCTGTGGAGTGGCACAGCAGACGACCGGTATTTTCACACAAACACACACAAATATGCAGTAACAGATACATACATAAACGTTTATTGTCTTTTTACTTTCTCTTCTTGTTGTACCACGAGTTTCATTATTTTTGTCATATTTTTCCCTCTTATTGCTTTCACTATACAACTACTTTGCTTGAAACAATAAAAAAAACACAGTACAAGCATTAAATTTTAAGTAATATTATCTTTGCTCTTACTCTAAAAAAAGTGAAAATCTTATGTTTGCTGGTGTGAACAGTTTGGGTCTTTTTGTAGCTTGGTCACATAGATGAAGACTGTATCACCGAGATGGCGGTCAACATGAAGCGATCGAGAGAGAGCACAACAGCACTGGTCAAGGAGGTTTGTACTATTTTACCAGTTAATTCCATTGTGTTTTTGATGATGACATCACAAAAACCTGACATATATGATTATATTCGGCCTTTGTAATCTGCCTAAATGTTGTTTTACACAGCCGCTGGTAGATATGGTCTGTAATTTGTTTTATTTGTGACAGTGGCGATATGACCACACCACAGCTACCTACCTTCTGCTGCTGTCAAAGAAGCAAAGGGGCAAGCCTGTCAGGCTGCACGCTCAACCAGCTTTCTATGAGGACTCCTGCTCTCCATTGCACCAGGGAATCCAGGTCAGACTGGGGACCACAACTGCCACAATCCTCTATTCTGCATGCTCTGCCTCAGTCCTTCCTCCTCATCTTGTATCTTACTTTGAATAATGCAGTCCTGTTTGGTCTGTAGATCTTGTTTTGCAGAAGATCCTAGCTGTTATTTATTTACTCTCCTGCTTTCCAGTCAAAGGACGCACTTCACTTCAGTGAGGATGAGGACGCTGTCATCGTTGGCTCTCTGGACTTCTGCTCTGACTACTTTGACAATTACCCATGGTCTTCAGTCACACCACATACACCTCAGAGGGTGAGAGAAACCCCAAATATGAAGGTAACGGCATGCTAAAGTTCAGATTAATATGAGTGTGTTTGTGCTGTGTAGTCAGAGTAAACCTGCAAAAAGGAACAAGTTTAAATGAATTAGGCTTTGACTTGTAGCTGTAATAAGTTCATTAACATCATATTTCCCTCTCTGTTGCATCCCTGAAGAGAGTGGGATCTCCTGCAGTGGAGAGGAGGTGTGGATACAGCCCAACTCCCGAGAGGGGGCGAACACCAGCACACCACCGCCAGGAGAGACGGGACAGAGACAAAACCACTGAAAACAAGGAGAATATTGCAGTGCAGGAGAAGGATGCTGAAAAATTCTTATTGCCTCCTCCTCAAACTCCTGTGTCCAGTAAGAAGAATGCACGGTCCACCAAGAATGTTTTGACCACGCCTAATAAAAATGGCAATGCAGTTTCACCTAAAGGTAAGAACAGACTCTCTGTGACTTCATAATAACAGTGCTATCAAGTACTCTTAAAACTGAACTTCAGGTCATTTTGATAGCATACATAATTGTTTCAATTCTAAACAAGGGTTTAAAGTGGAATCTCTATTAGAATATTTGCATTAGCCGACTGCCCCTCTCAGTGTTGCTCTCTTTCGCCATTTATCTGTCTCTCTCCTCGTCTCATGCAGCTTTCATAATCACAAGTGCCACATCCACATGCCACGCATTTGCAAGTAAATTGTCTTCTGGTAATAAACTCATTTATTGGGTCTGTTTTTATCCCAAAGCCACTCATATTTCTATGATTTAGCTGTCATTGGGCTACTAAAAATGGACACACTCATTTACTGACACACACAGTTATCACTGTCAGTGCGCAAAGGTGAGGTTATTATCAGGAAGCTAATTCTATTCACTTATCTATGAATGAAGGACACTAATATGAAAGGAGAATCATTAAAGTCTTAATTATTTGTCAAAGTGACTTTTCTGCTCAGATGTCCAGCGTCATTAGCGTCTCCTTTCAACCTGGACTCAACCTGGCCCAGGCACCACAGTGGACCAAGCCTTGTGTTAAACCCTCAGACCTGGTCTCCTTACTGCCCTCTGTTCTCTAAGCTGCTCTGCAAACATGCTGCCTCTGATATACTTGTCCACACATACACCGTGGTCTGTGTGTGTCTGTCCCTAGGCGTGTGCTGTGACAGGTGTAGCTGTCTCTTTCCTCTGCTCACTGTCCCACGTGGGCTGTAGTGACATGTGTTCTCTCGCCACTAAAGCCTAACTGCGTGTGCACGTGTGTGTGTCTGTGTGTTTGTATCAGGCTACTTGTCTTGGTGTAGACAAAAGCCTTTATGTATAAAACTTCAATGTCACGGGATGAAATTTCTATTTACATTTCATCCCGTGTACTGTCCCCCTTTTGTCACCACTTACATGACTGGGAAAATATCCTATTCAGTTCCTAATATATGGACACTTTTTACAGCTTTCAGAACTATTTTGAGGCTGTATAGTTCAGTATTAAATCTAAATATTTGACAGTTTGTGCAAATATTGATGCATGTAATATGTATTTGTCTTTACAAATATTATTTGCTTAGAGGTAGTAGCTGTTGGTTGTGACATTCACTTATTTTAACCAGGTTTTTGTGCATTACAGGTGGAGGCAGTGCCACTAAAGAGCAGAACAAGAAGAAGGTAGCAGAGACCAAGGAGCCTGCAGACCTTGAGATAGTGGCTTTGAGTCCTGAGCGAAGGTACGTGGTGTTGAGGAGTCAGAAGTAGGGAAATGAAGTATGTAGGCAACTAGAGTCAATGACAAGAGATGCCTCAGACTATTGTTCTCATCTAAAAGTTACTGAAGAGATCAGACCAGCCAGTGGGCTAAAAGATTCATTCACTATTGAGAAGTGGTACACGGCCTCCTTCACTAAATTTAAGCATGCAACAAGAGCATGAATGAGCACTTTTATTAAATGTATCTATTAGTATTATTTGATTTAATTAAAATGGAAGTAATTGGGATAAAAAAGTAGTGATATGATGTAACACCCTGGCTTTTCCCCAGGTCTCGCTCTTTGGATATGGCAGCTCTGGAAGACAGCGGGAAGAAGAAAAGAGCAGGGAAGATGTTTGTATCACTGGAAAGAGGCCTCGACAAGATGATCACCATGCTCACTCCCAGCAAGAGACGAGCTCTGCGTGATGGCCCTCGCAAGATCAAGGTGAGCACTTGAACATCGCACAAACATGAGGCGTTACATAGTTTCTCTATGGGTTAGTCTTTTTAGTTTGACTTTTG
Source organism: Apogon hyalosoma (assembly GCA_037367295.1). Taxonomy (NCBI): domain Eukaryota; kingdom Metazoa; phylum Chordata; class Actinopteri; order Kurtiformes; family Apogonidae; genus Apogon; species Apogon hyalosoma. The sequence goes on along the minus strand of JAPQRP010000001.1, from coordinate 8,793,383 downwards.
AGTATGTCAGTTTTATATCAGTTTAAAACTGCTGTGTACACAGCAGTGTCATGTTTGTACATTTCAAACCACAGAATAACATATTTCAGAACTGAGGTCATAAATTTTGGCTTCACATAAATCAACACTGCAGTATTATTAACTATGTCTATTTTCATGTCTTCCTACAGGTTCAGTACAATGTGACCCTGACTAGCCAGACCAACCCGGATCAGGTTCTTAACCAGATTCTCTCCATCCTGCCCACCAAAAATGTTGATTTCACACAGAAAGGGTAAGGAAACACATCATCCTTCTTTCTTACTAAGACTACTTGTCATATCATTCAATGTAAAACATTCTGTATATTTTTTGTCTTGTTCCCATTCAGGTATACTCTAAAGTGCCGGACGTGGGGTGACTTCGGGAAGGTGACCATGGCCTTTGAGTTGGAGGTGTGTCTTCTGCAGAGGCCAGAGGTTGTTGGGATTCGGCGCCAGAGGCTGAAAGGGGACGCCTGGGTCTACAAGCACCTTGTGGAGGACATCCTCTCCACATCCAGTATTTGAAGGAGCCAAAGTATGCACTTTAATGGAAATTAGGTTTCTACGTCTGTCAAAATCTGGGGACTGTTTTTTTAAATTTTTTTTTCATTAATATGATACCATTTCTGCAGTGCCTCAGCACAGTAGTGATCTGTTTCATTATTCTTGTTAAATATTGTCTTAAGGGCAGCCTGCTCCCCCCAGAGTAAGTGTTACAGTAAATATATGAGCGGCATGTGTTTGGCTCCTGTACAGTAGTTTTACATAGAATATTGTATGTTTTTTTTTTCTTTTCACATTAACAATTAAGTGAAAGGGATCTGTTTCAGTTCTCTTGAGATGAAAATGTATGAAATGTAACAAGACTATTTCCACTATACCTACTAGCTGCTTGTTATCATATTTATGTTGATGTTATTCTCCCCTGTAGGTATAACTAGATCGACTAACAAAGAAACAGCATTATTAATTTACTGTCATTAGTTTTTATGTACATATGTTAACAAATCTTCAATCATGTTATTTTACATGTTTGTATTGTAAGCCATGTCTGTTTTTACTTCTTAATGGTGCTTTTCTGGTTTTCATCGTCTGTCACATTGTGTCTGTAAGAGTACTACTTACAATTTTAAAAGGAGTGAAATAAATACATTTGGTAATTGTAACATACCTGCGTTTACTGCATTTGAATATTCTAGCTTTATGGAGATGGATGATGGAGTTCAAATCAGCTTCTTGACTCACATGCGTCCTGTATTCATTCAGCAGTTTGACAGAGCAGTTTTGTGTTTTACACTCTGTCACCATCCACCTGTTCATCTTTCAGTGTCTCTTCCTGTTTAGTGCAGATTGATGGTGATAGTTTAGTGTAGAGACAGCATTTTTGAATTTATTTGACAAGTGATAGAAATGGCTGGTGACATGTATCAGATGTCTGCAATATTCATTCACTTTAGATACTTTTAACTTTTGGTACACGTTCAGCGCCCTTATGTTAGTTTAGATTGGAGTGTTTCCATTTTTAGCAGTTTATTCAGTTCATATTCATATACATATACCTAAGTTACGTTGCCTTTTAGGTCATTGAAATACAGGACTGGGTGTAAAATTGCAACCCCCTGTAAGTATAATGAACAGGCTCTTGTGTTCAAAATGGAGGATGATCATTGTTATTGCAGAAACAGCTGTAGGAGTGTGATTGTAATGACTGTCTGAGTGGCTAAATAATGATCATTGCCTTAGGTTGTGCGCTGCAGGTAATGAATTCAAAGTTGTTTCCACATCTGAACGGAACACTATGCTACAGAAAACTCCATAGGCTCTCCTTTACCTCTCTTTGTTAAAGACAAGAAGCCACTTAGTCATGACAGTGTTGCAGCTGATCGGCATTTATTTGTGGCAGGCTCTCCTTGGCGTCTCAGCAGGGAGGAGGAGATTAATGGTGGGTTGAGGTGATGATAAGGGGGGGTTTAACCTTAATAGAGTCTGAAGAGGGTGGGGGGTATGATGATAATTTAAGACAGAGGTGAAGGTTAGAGTAAACGGGCAAACAAAAAAAAAAACCCCACCCCTATTATTCCAGTGGTGGCAACGACTCCCGCTGAGCAGAGGTTGGAGGATCAGAGCTGTGTTTGTGCATGTAGTGTGGACAACAGCTGGACCTCAGCTCCTGTCACTGTAATGGAACACCTCAACCCTGCTCTTTTCTGCCCATTCTGATGTCCTCCTTATCCTCAACCTTTTTACAGGCTGCATGTACCTTTCATCTGAAATCTATAGGTCCTACCACATTTGGTTTGCGTGAGTTTAACCTCTTGAGACCCAGCAATGCTTTTTTTTCCTACAGAGGACAAGCATTCAACAAAAAAACAACTGTCTACTGCAAAGGACATTCTATGAATTAAAAAAAAAAATGATCAGATAAAACTGGTGCATTATGTAGCTTCCAATCAAGACAATTATTTGATGTAAAAAAAAAAAAGCCAAATCTTTCACTTTCCTGGGTCTCAGGAGCTCAATCCATTCTTAGTGCTTGGAAAATGAAAACCAGAGTTATTAAAATGCTCCACAAATTACTGACATATAGATGATGACACAAGGAGTCTGAAATGCCGCCGTTGTCCCTCCGTTCATACAGATGGCGCTGAAATCCCTTAACCCAAGCTGTGTCTCCCAGCCCATGCTGCTTTGAAAAGTACTCCAAGAGGTTGCAGAAATATCCAGGGTGGTGATTAATGAGGATTAATGAATTAAAGCAAAAAAAAAACAAAAAAAAACTTAAACTCAGCAGTGGGATGTCTACAGTAACCCTTTGCATCAGGCACTTGACATAGAGGAGCACAGTGGAGCAGTGTTGGGTGAGTTGACCCCTGTTTTCTTTGACTAACTGTAGGAAAAGTGTCAAAATGTGCAGTAACTACCCTTAAATTGTGTGAATACTAGAACAGATTAGGGCAGCTTTGTGGCTAAATGATCTTTTTTGTTGTTTTCAGGCTTGTGGGTGCATAAGCGAGCTGGAGAAATGAGGCTTTTACTGGCAGTGGCCCTCTTTCTTCTTTTCCTATGTGAGTTTATGTTTCTTGAGAAATGCTATTATACTGATACGGTCCAGCAATTTTGTTGTGTGTTTTCATGAGGCAACTGCATGACACATTTCTGTTTTGTTTGTTCTTCTGTCTGAGTATTTGTACACTTCTCACTTTCAGGGATACACAAGGCCAACAAAGACAACTTGCATGGAAATGCTTGTGAGGTAACTTGATGAAAAGAAATGAATAATGTAGTTAGGCTGATGCATGACAGTAATACAATGTTTTCCAGGACAAAGACGAGTCCCATGAAACAATATAAAGATAGTTCAGAAAGTATCAACACATCTCATAATTGACTTCTTATTTAATTTCATTGCAATGTGCAGACCTCAAATATGTATAAATGGATAAAAGGAGAGGAAAATAATTTTAACATTTTTTTTATCTTCATTATCATATCAAGTTGAAGTTTATTGTCATGCACATTTACGGTACACATGGTAATTATATTAAAATGCAATTTAAAAAAAAAAAAAAGGTCACCCCGGGCTCTCTCAACCCTTAAAATCTATAAATAACATAAATATTGCAATAAAACAATACATGTGAATAATTAACATAAATCATAAAACTAACCCTTGCAGCAAAGAAGAATGAATAGAAGTGAAGATAGTAGAAGCAGCTTCCATCAAACCATAAACAGCTCTACATTCATCATCATCACATATCATCTGTGTTCTTCTTCTGGTCTAGGCTCCGTCTGTGAGCGAGGTCGCCGTGTCCGTCGTCCTGTCTCCTCTGTCTTTCTACTCGTGGCTGACCTCCACGCTGGTCAGAGTCATCCTGTCCCTCCCGGCTCTTGTCCTCCAGTCCCTCGGTCACTCCGTCCTCCTGCTTGTGGCCTGGCCGTGGTGCATCGCCTCAGTCTGCTTCTCCCTGCTGATGACCTGCCTCCACGTAGCCTTGTATGTGCTTCACCTGGCCCTGGTGGTTGGGGTAGTCACCATTTTGGCTCTTACACAGCATGGTGCCACTGAAGGGGAAGTGCAACACCAGCGAAAGACGGTGAAAAAACACAACACCAGAAGTGAAGTGAAAATGTTTGGCTGTAGAGTTGCGCAACAAGGCTGAAAACTAAAAATACAAGGCTGAAAAATAGTGTTGTGTTTCCATGAATAAAAAAAATCACATTTTCAATTTGTTTGAGCCTGCTTTTACCTTCATTTATTTAATTAACATATCTTTGCAGTGAATTTGTACATAGATTCTGTGTGTAAATTGGCTTTGGGACACACTGTAGAGAAGCAACAGGAAAAAAAAAACTCTGATTAGTGTGCGTCCATGTGACCTAAATGAGGGTGAAAATGTATCTGCTAGTTGCTACTTTAACCAGCTTCTTTCTGTAGTCCACTTATCTATCTATCTCATTTACTCTCTCCTCCACTTTAAACATGGGCCCCCAATTATCTGCGGATTGTTGTGTTGTTTTCTTCCCATCTACCGATGTTATCATTAGACGTGTCTGTCAAATGGAGATGAGCGGATAAGAGAGAAAGAGGGAGGAATAAGGCAAATTTTCTGCATTCATTCCGTCAGCATCTTTAAATGTGTGTTTGCGTAGAGTGTGGCCCAGCAATAGTAGGCATGCAAACCATATTCCTGAAAAACACTAATAAAGGGAGTTAACAGCGAGAGAAACTACATGTGGTATAGGCATTGAGCCAAGACAGCTAATGCTCGGCCAAGCAGTAAACAGTATGTGCTGACACACACTGGCTCTCAGATCTCAGGAAAGCATTAAAAATTGCACGAAAAAACAATTTTATCAAAACTATTAACACTCTAGCCAAAGAGTGTAGCCATGAAAGTAATGGGTGAACTTTCAGTGCCGCTGCTGCTGCTGCTGGTGTGTGTGTGTGTGTGTGTGTGTGTGTGTGTGCGTGTGTGTGTGTGTGTGTGTAAGAGACAGACAGAAAGACAGAGGGGAAATGAGGCTGGATCATAGAGATTTATTACATGGCCGTGGCATCCTAATTAGCATAAAGACTGGACCGGCCCACTCAAGCAGAGAATTAAAAACCTTAATTGTGCTGTCAGCCTTCCTCTCTCTTTCTCACTGTTGACTCTACTTCATTTCACTCTCATTCGTCTCCCACTCTCCTCACCCTCTCCTCTCTGCTTACGAAGTAGCCTCCGTCTGTGCTGTTTAATTGTTGGTCATAAATGGGAAGCGGGATGTTTGTAATTGTCTCACAGATGGAAAGAGGATGACGGAGATCGGCTGGAGAGGAGGATACGGAAGAGCTTTTCTATTCTGAAAATGGAGAGCGGGAAGCTATTTATCAAATATTTGTTTGAAAGAGGAAAATTAACTTGGCAGACACTTGCAAAGACACACTGGTGGGATTTGATCCCAGGCCAGACTCTGCTGACAAGTGGAGCCAAAGGTTTAGAATGGAACTGAACGGAGACAGCAAAGGAGTTGAAAAGGAATTTAGAAGAAAAGATGAAGCAGTAACAGCAAATTTACATATTGACCAATAGAAATAATGCATTAGATGTTCTATCAATTATATATTTAGTAAATATGTATAATCCCCCCCTCTCATGTTAGGGAAAAGGAAAGTGATGCAGAGGATTTGGATAAATAGCTCGTACATGCCCACAGATGACCAAGTAAAATAAAAACCACCATGTGTTCAAGTGTCTTAGTAAGGCTGTGGTAGACCTGGAGTGAAACAACACTCAGGAATAACACTGCCTTGACTTTGGTGGAGAGTGATATCACTTATGCACTCACTCATAGGTCTCCATCTGGCCTGAAGCACCGTATTCCTGGAAGAGACCACCTCTACCACTGCTCTTCCTTTCATTTGTCACCAATCTGTTCTCTGATCAGCCCTAACATTACGGCCACTGACAGGTCATGTGGTAATGACTTTTATTATTTTGCTACGATGGTTCCTTTCAGCAGGTAGGATATTTTAGGCAGCGAGAGAACATTTAGACCTTTATTGGCTTCAGAGTCTAGTTTTGACTGGCTCTATATGATAACTTTTATTATGATTTGGTGCTATATAAATAAAATTTGATTTGATTTGATTTGACCTCGAGGTTGAGTTAGCGTAGACATCTGAGTGAGTCGGAAAAGAGCTGGTGACGCTGACTTTGACTTGAAGACTGGGTCAGACCGTCTCCACCACTGCAGATGTTGTTGGGCACCTACCAAAAGTAGTCTAAGAAAGAACATCTGATCCATGGAGGCCCACGCCACAACTTGCAGGAATTAAAGAATCTGCTGCTGATGTCTTGGTGCCACATACTAGAGCACATTTTCAGATGTTCCTCTGACTTCAGGCCTCAGGTCAGAGCCGTTGTTGGGCACTGACACAGCATCAGGCAGGTGTCATGATGATATTTTCCTACAGATGCTCAATCAGGCTGAGATCTGGTTGTCCTTTAGTAATATACAAACAACTCCAGACCACGAACACTCAACAGGACCTGCAGTTTTAGAGATGCTCTGACCCAGTCATTTGGTCATCACAATTTGTTTGTCAAAAGTCACTCACAACGTTACATTTGTCCACTTTGCTGCTTCCGAGGCTTAAATGCTCACTTGCTACGCACTGAAAGGTGTTATTAATCAACATTTTTATCACTTCACCTGCATAGTGGTCATAATGTTGTGGCTGACAGGTCTATATCATGTAGAACTGTTTTGTATAGATTCACCCACTAGGAAATGTTCTACAAGTTAAAGCAGTAGATGCTTTCTTGCCAAGTGAGAATGGCTGGTTTTAAATTTAATTTCAGTCTTTTCTTTTTTCTTCTTCTTGTTTGTTTTTAGTTCTTTGTCTGGGTTCAGATGATGACCTGTTAGATATTTTTCATGGACTTATCATGCTACTGTCCTTTTGTATGTAATTTTCAGGAAATGTCGATACTGGTGGTGATCCGTGAGGGGGGGGGGGTTTGCGCTCTGCGACTGCTTTTCTAGTATAACATTGTCTAATTCTTGGTTTTAATATTTTTTAAATTTAATATAGTTGTTTAACTTTTTAGTTATTCTTAATTTTTCCATGTTCTTTTAATTTCAAAAAGCACTAGACTTGAGTACTTCATTTCATTCCCATGAGATAAGATAAGATTTTATTTGTCACATGCACAGTTATACATGGTACAATGCATGATAGTTATAGTAAAATAGTAAGTATACATGCAGCACACAACCTATAAATAGAAATATCAATGTATATCTTTAGAAAGTGTCAGGGAAAAAAAAAACAAAAAAAAACAACATGTTCTGATATGTTCTAGCGTAAAGTTGTATCCTTGTAAATTGTTCCTGTGTCCAAAAACCACTCCTTTATTTACTAATCTATATTACAAAAGGGAACTGGACTCTGTGTGTCTTGGGCATCACACAAAATCCGGAAAGAGCTCATTGCTGCAGTTTGGCATACTTATGTATTTTTGGTCAAAGGAAGAGCCTCGCAAAAACGGCAAGTTGATAGGACCAATATTTTTGGAGATATTAATAATTCTGGAATACAATAGCCTCCCAATGGCCAATCATGTTGCAATGCCCAGAATCATAAGCCACTTTTACAGAGATCCTGGAAAAAAGGTGAGATGGTGATTCCACCTTTTTGCTGCCATTGACCGATTTCCACAGCCAAGCCAAAGGAGTAACAGAGGTGAGACAGGCTGGACTTTTACACAGCGGACCTGCGCTCCGCAATCAAAGGGGCGGTGACGCAGCGCAGCGTATAGCGTGATGTGTAACTTGCACGTTGGAAATACCCTGAGCAGAGTTGGCCCGTCTTTCACATTTCACAAATGTTAGCATGGATAGAATCTTCTGCCCAAAGTGACAACAGCTCGTGGATCTCAGCATCTCCCCAGTTCGACATCTTTCTGGTTGCGTTGACATGTTTATTTATTGTACACGGCATGTGCTCATTTTTAACCCCACCCCCCTGGCGTGAGGTTCACACACGCAATACATCATCAAAATGTCACTCCTTGGTTGCGGAACAAGAGGTGTTCCTTTTACAGAGCGTTCCGGACACATGATTCCACCTTTATCAGGGCTCTGTTACTACCAGAGGCGTTACAGAGCTGTGACAGAGGCGGGACCAAATGACCCACCATTTTGTTTACACAGACGTTGTTCCGGAATAAAGGTGAAATATTCCCGGAACAGAAGTGCTGTGTAAAAGGAGCTAGAGAATCATCATTGAAGTGGGTTACCTAGCAACAGATAAACAAGAAGGCCACGTAGCCATGGTGTCAAATTTCATGTGCAGAAACAGACATGGCAGCTGAGAGGTTATTCAACTGAAAATGCCAGTGGAATTTACCAAGAAAGTAAAGAAAGTACAGGAATGAACTGTTTCACAGGATCTAGAACCTGTGGTTCCCCACGGGTCAACGCGCAAGTTCAATCTATGTACAGGGTTATTCAAAAAGAATGAACCGATTTCATGACGCATTGCTTCAGTTCTCAAACATCGTCATGGAGTGAGTCAGTGACCATTTGAAAGAGGAGTTTTCTAAGTTTTGAACGGCTAACCTCGATGACCTTAAACATCGAATAACTACAGAGATCAGCTCAGTGGATCGTGATATGCTGATGCGTGTCTGGGAGGAAATCTCTTATTGAATTGATGTTGTCCGTGTTGCAGGTGGTGGACGTATTGAACACTTGTAAGGCAGGAAATAAAAGTTGATTGTGTGTAAAACACTGGTGACTTGGTTGGAGTTTTCTATTGCTTTTCCTTACTAAAATATTGCGTAATGAAATGGGTTCTTTCTTTTTGAATAACCCTGTATTTTATCACTAGAGTTCACTTAATTCTACGTATTCTTCTAAGATACTGAAATAACTTTTATCCATTTTGAGACGACAATCACTTACTGTTCTAATCCCCCGTGTCTTAAAAAGATGGAGGTAAGGAGATGCGCAACTTAAAAATGGAGGATTAATATAATAATGAATTGGAAGTGGGAGGGAGGAAGATCACGTGGAATAAGTAGTGTAGCAGTGAAAGGCTTTTCTCTGGAGGAGGAGGAGGAGGAGGAGAAAGTGTTTTTGTGAGGGTCAGTCCTGTTTGTGCGTCTCTGCTGTCAAAGTCTCTCCTGCAGCAACAGACGAGGTTAAGACTTAAGAGGCCGGCCTCTCTCAGCGCCTCTCCCTCAGCACTGACAGCTCACCCACACACTCACACACAGACGTACACAGACTGCAGCACTCCCAGCATGCATTGTCTTAACTTTTATTTTACCCCAATCTTCCTACCTCCCTTTTTAACCTATCTGCCCTTCTTCCCTGTCTCTGTTCCCTCTCTGCCTCCCTTTGCTTCAGTTTCTCTCATTGTTTTTTCCGTCTCTATCTTTCTTCTGCTTCTTCTCCTCCTTCTTCTTCTCCTCTCTCTCTCTCTAATTGGTCTCTGCTAGGTTAGCTTAGACAGGCCTATTCATCATAGTACTATCCTTAGAGACAAACCCTCAGGGAACCAGGGGGAGATAGACAGAGTCAGACGGGAGGGCAAGAGGGTCTGCCGCTTGTCAACCCACTCCTCTCCCCTTTTTCCCTTCCTTCTCTCCTTCCTCCCGCCCTCCTCTCTCTCTGCTCACTTCATAGATGTCAGTTTTGCAGAGGAAAGAGGGGTGAGGGAGCTGAGGATGGAGGGAGTGAGGGAGGCGGGAATGTAGACGTATTAGTTAGGCTATTAGTTCAACAAGCTGCTTCCATGCCTGTCAGTGGTCCAACATCTACACACACGTCCACACACACATATACTGTGCTCACATCTGACATTTGTTACATGTAGTATATGTGTGAGAGCAATTATGAGTGACGGCCGAAGGGATAAAAACTTTACATGGAACTGCGTGCCTTGTCATCTCTGGTGTCCAGGGGGCTCTAATGAGTGAAACACTGCACATAAGTGTTCAGTGCAAGCCTCACTCATCTTTACCACTGTCACCGTGTAATGCATCTCTGTGACTCCAACAAGGATACTGCTGTAAAGGGCGATGCGAATCTTGTAAAGGCTCATTCTGTGAGGTCCAGATGTCATCTGCGATAAGGTCAAACTAGATTTTTTTTCACTGTAAGCGAAGTGTGTGAGAGTTTCTTTTGCCTGTGATGGGCCAACAAGCAGATCAGAAGAACTGGCTACCTCCTCTCTGATGGGTTGTGTTTACATTGCACTCACTGAAGTGAATGAGAAGATCTGGGTGCACCCAATAGTAATAATAATAATAATAATAATAATAATAATAATAATAATAATAGTGTACTGGGCCAAAGTCAAACAAGAAAGTCTCTGCACAGGGAGTGTGTAGAGCAAGGGTGTCAAACATACGACCCATGGGCTAAAACCGACCCTCCAGTGGGTTGAATCTGGCCCACAGCATGAATAGAATAGGATAAGATATAGAATTTTCAAAGTTAAAAAATTACACAGAAGACAGCAGTTAAGAGTGACACTGAGTCTTGATATTGTATTAATCATATCATTGATATTTTTCAGTTCCATATGCCTGCTACTAAATGTTTTGTGTTTTTATAGATTCACTGTCACAGATTTTTGCTGTAAAATCCAGACATGCTGGAGAAATTAGGATTTCAGGCTCGGAATCAGCACGCCTGATTTAGTTCAGCTATTTTCCCTCCAGTATTTTTGTTTTAGTACAACATTTTAGTTTTTTTCCCCACTGTAATCTAAAAAGAAAAGGCTGTAAGACAAAATTATTGTGAATAATTTAGATTAAATACAAGAAATAAGTCTGATTAGTATTATTTTAAGGCTGTAAGAGAAATTAGAATAATGTACATTCACAAGGGGAAAAAAAATCTTCTGTAATGGATGGAACCTTTTTGTCACCATGTCATTTTATTTCATCTGTTAATGCCCTTTATATAGCCAGAGAATAGCATACTTTAAATTAATACATATTGTATTGTGTTTGTTTTTGCACTTTTCATTATTAATTTACCAACAACACCTGCTGTATAAATACACATGCAAAACAAATGCACCCAAGTTCAGAAAGAGGAAAAAGAAAAGGTATCAGAGTAATGCAATGCAGAAGTCTGCAAAACAGCCGAAGTTATAAATAAGCAGTCCATTTGTTTTTCTGCTTTTCTCTCCTTTTTCCTCTGTTTTGTCATTTTCTCTCTCCTGTTTCATTCAAAGGTCTCACTCCTTATATCTCTCTTATTCTCATCCCTCTCTCTCCTGTATGAACCCCTCTCTACTAATCAGCTGAGGCCCAATTATTCTCAGTTGGCCCCACACCTCCTCCCTACAGGGGCTCTGGAGGGCCAAAAAATACCGATGCTGACTGACGTTAATTTGCATGACTTCTTGCCCTCCATAAGTACCACTGTTGTCTGTCTTGTGCTCTTGAATAGGGAGCCAAAGGAGGAGGAAGAGGAGGAGAGGGGGAGGAGAGGTAGAACATGTCAGTACTTAGTCATGTTATGTAATCTGGAGGAAGAGTAAGGGAGTAAAGAGGGCAGAGAGTGTCGCACCGCCATCTAACTAACGAAGCGCTGTCAAAGATTTTTCAAGCTGACGTCGATCTGACACATTACACATCTGTTCTGCATCACACAGATTAATGCTTTTTCTAACAGTACTTGATGTGTGGACAAATCTTTGTCACTTATCTAGGTTTTCAGTGCAAAATTCAGCATTCATCATTTGATGTATGAGTTAATCAAAGTGCATCCTTGTGTGATTAAGAAGTCAAAATGAATGGGCTTAAAGACACATGATTGTAATTATTTTTTGGTGATTTTCTGGTTGTATGCACCACTGAGGAGCGTTAAAAAACTGTAATAGTATTAGAGTAAAAGTATTATGTGGAAGCCTTGTGCATATTTCTTAAAGTGTACCTGTACTGGTCATGCTTACAACATTAATTGTTCTTTTTGTGTATTACTTATAAGCAAGAGAGGTGTAAATTCAATGAAAAAAAAAAAAAATCAGCGTAAATGCACCACACTGGACCTTTTTAGCCATTGCCACATCACTTCATCCAGAAGTGATGTACCATCGTTGATTCAGGGTGATCGAGTGTAAGTAAACAAGCAGCAGTCAGTGAGTGAGATTGAGTGGAAAGCACGTGTTCGCGCTTGTTGTTTGTGTAGCCGTAAGCTTTGCACTCCGCCATTGTCCTAGGGATGCCACCCAGCACTGGCCGATAATGTGTCATCCTAGACTGGTGTCTGCTGCACGGGGTCAGTGACCAGTCCATCGCAGCCCAGCTAATCAGACAAATCAATGACTGCGTAACTTGCCGGTGCTGGAACAGCCCGTTACGGAAGCAACATGTCGCTGACCATGCCTGACTGATGAAGCAGTGACAACGGACTGCAACGTAAGTTACCTGATGGAACCACTGGTATTATACATGATCTTTTGAAATAGCTAGCAATGAAAATTCACTACAGGTACGCTTTAAAGAGTACTTGATCATTGTGGTGTGTACATCCAGAGAGACATAAGAAGCTCCCTTTGTGATGTGTGAATATTATGTTCATTTTTATGAACAGGCATGAAACTTGTTACATTTGTACAGTTTGAGCTGCTGCATATTTTCAGAAATAGAGTTATCACAAAATCACCTTGTGGGTCATAGCAGACATTTTTCTAATCAACACAGTGACTGAATATTTATTTTGTGTTGTATCTCTGGAACCAAGCATCAAAACACAGAATAGGGAATGCTTTTAGTTAAGGACTACGATGATATCATATACAACCCCATTTACTGTTCAGGTGAATAGGTCTGACCTAATACTAAGTTCACACTAATGGCAAAAGTGGCCTAAATAAGATCTTGTAAGATCATGTTTTGAGCCACTGAATCACTTCCATATGTGGTCCTATATCAGACACAAATCTGATGTTTTCAAATGTCACCTCAGGCTGAACACTCAAATCAGATTTCATGCAACTTTTACATCACCCTGGATTGAGATTCAACACACATCTGCATTAGAGAAAGTCTCTCCAATACAGCAAAGTTTTATTTATTTACTCATTTATTTGGAGACAATGCAGTCAGCCATAGTGGACAAAGTTTATGTAGCATTTAGCTAATTTGCAGCTCCTGTCCCTGGATGGGCCTTCAAGAAAGAAAATACATGAGCTCAACCTTCATCCTGTACGGCAGTAAAATGAAACATACACATGAATGCAGAAGTGAAATGAAACCAAAACATCAGGTATAAATACTTACAGGGACCATTTTACTGTACAATGAATATTGATGATACAGATCTGAGCAGTATCTCAGAATTTAGCCTAGAGGCTGGTAGTCTGAGTGTAGCCTAAGTCTATGTTACATGTATGGTGCTTAACCCTCTGTTTGTTATCCCCCAGCAGATCAATATTCAATATGACCTTCAATGGAGAGAATTTAGCAAAATTAAAACAAGAAACATTTGTTAAACCTGTTCACTGATTCTTTTCCATTCTCCTCCAAACTCAGTTTTTAATGAAAATGTGAACATATCACTCCTAATTTGTCTCAAACCCATATTACAACACATGGAACTAACTAGTCAAATTTTCAAATGGAATAGTCAATTTATTTCTACATTGTGGTGTATTTAGCGTATGAAATTCTTTGTTTGTGTACCATGTATTTGCATTTTAACCTTCAACATGTGCTTGAAAAAGTTGTGTTTACTGAAATGAACACACACACACACCTGTAGGTACACCTGTGGCATCATCTGACATAGAAGCGCTGTGTTGTTCAAGGGACTCTCTAAGGTGTTTATCCTTTACTATAAGAAGCTTTTACACATAACCTTATGGGGCTGCTTTTCATTGGCAGGAAACCAAAACAAGAACAGACACACGCACACACACACACACACACACACATACATGAATGCACAAACATCCACTTGGTCGTTCTGGTGTCCTGGGCAGGCACCCAAGCTGTGGACAGCCCGGCCTGTGTCTCAAGATGGGTATGTGCTGTTCACTGGGTGTGTGGCGTGTTGTCGCCATGTCGTGGCTTGTGTCCTATTATCACCCTTCTCCCCCTTCCTCCTCCTCCTCCTCCTCTCCACACACACCTCTGCCCCTTCCTGCAGTGGGCCGGCAGCCAAGACTGCAGCACTGGGACACTCCACTCCCTCAGATTGGTGGGGTGAGGAAGAGGTGGAGGGTTTTACTTGTGTCCTAATCCCCCACCTCCAGATGCCTCAAGATGAGATGTGTGTGCCCAGGATGAAAGCAGCGTTTCGGGGTCACACTTAGACATAAACAACCCTCATCTCTGGAAGTGACCGTCGGACAGAGGCTGCACATCGAGAGACTGGACATTCAAATGGTGTGTGTGTGTATTAAATAATAAATAATCCCACCCATATTCAGCTAAGCAGTGACACAAAACCTTCAACTTCCAAAAAATTATTTTTTATTCTGAAGGATCAATAAAATTATGGCAAATATTTACAAATAATTACTTCTTAGCTTCACATTACAGGTACATAAATGGAATAATTCACCAACAACAGTCACTCGGGTGGACGGATGGACAGGTACACAGTATGAAGAGATGCATCAAGCAGACTGCAATTTAATATTTCACAGTAAACTCAAACCCTGGAAATAAAATAACAATAATATTAACAATAGAAATATAAAAAATAAGCATAATATCAAATTCACCATTTATTTCCAATTTTCTGAACAAAATTGGTCACAATTCAGGAACAAAAACTAAATAAAGAATAAAGGAGAGAAATCAAGTGATATGATATCTTTGGCAAATTCGCACTGCAGTAAAATACATTCAAATATTAAGACAACACACAACGCACAAGGAGAAAAAACACCAAGTTTTGTTTGCAACTACTAGAAAATTGAATAAAAAACATACACATTTTCTTAAAGAAGCTTTTCTTTTACTTTTTTTTTTAAATCCTCCCCTCCAGAATATTTGAAGGCATTTCTTATCTTCATTTTGTGTTTGTATCTGTAAGTCTTTTCTGCTATTTTATATGTTTTTGTACAAGAATCTATCATTTAAAACAGGCATCACAGGCTTTGGTGAATGGTACAGATATGTCTTCTTTTGTCACGTTTGATTTTGGAGAATAGAGCAAGCTGAATTGTTAAAAACCAAATTTCATTTTGCATCTGTCTTTGCATTTGGATGTTTTTCTTCCTGTCTTTTGTTCCTGTTTTTTTTTTTTCTTACCAAAACGTCACAGATATAAATATCTCTTTAACACCCTAGATAGGAAGCCATGGACACAAAAAAACTCCAGATTGTTACACGAAAGGCCACAGTAAGGTGAAAAAATCATGTCATCTATTTTTTTTCTTTTTTTGATTGAAACATCTGCTTAAAAAGCACTGTTGATTTTGTAGGCTGAGTCTTGTGTATGTCTCCTCTTCCACAGTTGAATAATATTAAGATGTACAGAACATTGTAATACTTCAGTATGAGATCTGTCCAGAGCCTAGTTATATCAGCAAGCATGAAACAGATTGTGCCACTAATTGCTGTCAAGATGTGATGCTGAAATCCCCACAGGTTTTACGAAGGCAGTAGCCATCTTCATGGATTCATATTGAGATACAGTCATGCGGTGAGAAATCATAATAAATAATAAAAAAAAAAAAAAACTCATTTGAATTTATCTTAGTTCCCTATTTGATTTGGCTTTCCATAGAAATTGTGTGAGTTCAGGATGCAATTGTACTTTTAAGGACAGAAAACTGTAGCAGTGCTGGAGATGATGTGTCTTTGTCTGATTTGACGCTAGTGTTCTTGTGTGTTTAAATGCTGTACAGCTGCATGATAAGAAAACAGAATAGAGATGGGATCTCACAGAGTATTCGTAGCCAGATAAAGATACCGCCTGCAATATTGCCATTGAAATGACCTCGCTTTGGCACAAAACACCCTGCTTCATTCTTATGCAGAATTTCTGACAGGACAGTGAGCATCACGTCTGAATAGTCAGAGAGAAAAGTAAGAAAGGAGAGAAAAAAGGATTAATGGGCTGGCTGAAGAAAGAGGGAGGACTTTTTGAGGAAGGTCACAGGCCTGAAATCAACAGAATAGTTTTAATATTCCTAATCTGGGTGGTGTTGCAGTGCTACAGGATGGGAGGAGAGGAGGAGGAGGAGGAGGAGGAGGAGGGAAAGACTATAGCATGAGATATGATGAGATTAGGGCTGAGAGAGAGGGAGGAAAAAGACGGGATGAGCTTCTGATGGCACAGCAGGTTTGGCCTCCCCTGGGGAACACAGGGGCATGAGAGGAGGGGCAATCACTCTGCAAAGGACAAAGGGAGGGACAGAAAGTGTGTGTCTGCTCTTATACTGTATTTATGTCTGTGTGGCCTCTGCCTGCCGTGCTGCCTACAGTATACCACCCACAATGACAGTCCCCCCTCATCGCCGCAGTCAATGTCACGGCTGTCAATCGAAAAGACTGCGCGCCAATGAGAATCCGTTCTCTCCCTGTGTGAACCAATTAGGTCAGAGCAATGGCAAGGAAAGCTGTGTCACTATGAGATGCATAGTTAACAAATAATCCTGTTAATGTATCGCTGGGTTCTTGGCTACACCGAAAGAACGGCGGTCTAATATGACCAGTTTGGTGTCACAGCTTCTTGGATGCAGGAGGCACGAATGGATTCACCTCCTCCAGGAAAATGACTTTAATTAATCACTATTAATTCATGTTTATAGTGTGTGTGTTTATGAGAACAGAGTGGAATTTGTTTCATGGATGCAATTTAAAAATAATCATCATGACCAGACTTGTCATATGTCCGTGTCTTACTTGGCTTTTTGTACATTTTGTGCCTTTTTTTTCAGCATTTCACTGCTAGTGGAGCCAGTGGGTCCTGAAAGGTTGCTGTTGCTAGTATGTATGTACTAAAATTACTGTCTGCTACTTACTTATGAAAGTCTTAATAATTCTACAGTGGTGTTGGCGTCAGCAGAAGTATAGCATTTCATTTAGGAGAGTTACAGGAAGGGACACTGAATCTTGTTTTAGGGACACGTGGTCAGTCAGGGGGTGTTGACATATAAAACTAAAGGCACTGTCCTTGTTTTCAGCTGGTGTGGTTCAGGTTCAATAATGCCTCAGAAAGATCAAGAGAGAAAGACAGAAATAAGGAAAGGCCCCCGCTGTTCTGCACGCTGGCAGCACAGCGGGCAAGCCGTCATAAGAGTCTTCTTTAGAGTTGTGTACGCACAACTTTTAAGGTCTACAAATGTAAAGGATCCACTCTATCGCTATTTCAAAACCCAGAAACAACAAAGATTGAGAAACTAACAGCTTTGTTCAGTAATCATAGGTATATGTTTATATAGCTATATTTTATGTCTCACGCTGCAGATTTGGTGCCTCCAATCTGTTAGCTAGTAAAAGTACACAGTAGCAATGAAGTGCTACAGTCAGCCATACATACCTAAAACAAACAATCCAACAAAAGATGTGGAAACACTCGCAGACGATGGCGAAAACATCACCACACACCTCTTGGGCTTTTTATCGTAAAGAAAGCTTCATCACTAAAATCTAAATTTAAATGGGAATAATTGAAATTGCTATTGACATTGTGTGTTCTCTTCTTCTCTTTCGCTGATTACTGTACAAATCGTGTAAGGACAGATGTGAGACAGGAAGCTACATACAGCTGTAGGAAGACATCGCCCACTGCCACAGATCTAGGATCAGCCTCGCAGACCCTCTAACATTTATGCAGAGATAACAAAATGATTTCAGATCAGTGGTGAGGGGCAAACCTGTCCTACTCTGTCTGTACATGAATGGGTAAGGCCTCGACCCTGGTGTCATGCATTGTCACAGCGCAGAACTGATGTGGGAGACAAACGAAAAAAAAAGAACAGGTTCACTTATTTTTCACGCAAGCAATTCTTTTATAGAACAATTTCAAGATGTCAAACAGCACAGAACGAGGAGAAGAAAAAGAAGGATTTTTCGGAAAGGAAGTCAAAAATATTAAAATGGCGCCTCTGAATGATGATTGAGTCTCTTTGTGCTTTTGTAGTTAGTCAGCCGATCCACTAGGGGGGGCCCATCTTTGGGGAGTTTAAAGAGAGAAATAGAGATAGAGAGCAAGAGAGAGAGAAAGAGAGGGTTCCACGACTTCCCGACTCTTCTTTTGAATATTCAGGAAGTGGATAAAAATGGCATCTTATTAAATGGCACCTGTGTCAACTGATACCAGGCAACAAACTATAAACAGGAAATCGCAGTCGGATCACATTTATCAACAAAGACTTCTTTTCATATTGAAAGTTTTAAGATTTCATATTTCACTGCATCGTCGTCATCGTCGTCATCATCATCATCACTATTCTAGCACAACAGCGTGACACATATTATAAATCATTACAGGCATTCACTCTCATAATGGAGTGCAGCACAGAAAAGCTTCTTAATATATTACTCTGTTTCTCCTCCATTATAAATAGCTCTTGATCAGGACTAAATCTTGGTCTGGGGAGGCAGGATAGCTCCTTGCTGTACAATAACGCTACCCGGGTTCATTTTACTGTGTAGCTGAGGGCTCAGATTTGAGGCTGTGCTTCACCAAAAGCATTTATACCAACGATAAACTGCATGTACAGAGGCTAGAATACATTTTACTTTATCTTTGTAAAGCTGTAAACACAGTGGGATATGACTGCAAACGTGTTGGAATCCGCCAAGCTGAACCATGTTTTGAATATTGATAAGGGGTAAACTGTTGACATCTACAGCAAATACACTGATATGATGATGATACGGAAGATTTTGGTCAAAGTTCTGAGAATTGGATTGTCTTTACATCTCTGTAACATGGCATAGATAGGAGATCGATTGGTTAGACTGTACTTCAAAAAGGGATTTTGATCTGATCTGCTGAAATGCTTTTTTATTAAAATCTTGAAACTCAACATGTTACCGTCTACTGCATACATATCCCACTGGCCTCTTGGCTTTTATGGTTTCAAAGACTTAAGAAGCTATAACATATGGGAGTGGTCTTACAGCAAGCTAAGACCCACATGTTACAGCCCAGCGTTAGCAGAAGAAAACTCAGACTTCACTGATGTCAAAATATGAGTAATCTCCTCACTGTTGTCCTTTGCGTAGGCAGTTTTGTACTGAGTGGTGATGGTGCTATA
>JAPQRP010000001.1:8751212-8772155 GCA_037367295.1 Apogon hyalosoma | reverse complement strand
ATAGATAGATAGATAGATAGATAGATAGATAGATAGATAGATAGATAGATAGATAGATAGATAGATAGATAGACTGACTTTATTTCTCCCAGACTGGTGAAATTACAGTGTAGCAGCAGCATGGCACATATTCAATAACAATATAATATCATAACAAACATGAGTAAAGAGAAATATGCATAAGAGCAAACACTGTACACTGTACGCTATTAATTAGAAGTATAAAAAAAGCTTGGTAGAATCTGGGTAATTTGACAGTTTGTGACAGGGTTTTTTATGTAGAAATTCACCTCCTGCACTTCTCCTGCACTTGGAAGTCCATCTGATGCACGATTTACAAGATGCTCAGAAAAGGTCATATACAGATGGAGTTCACTCACCATGTAATAAACATTTATTTTCCAGCAGCTCAAGATGGAGATCCAAAGACATACCTGTGCCTTTTTGTTATTTCCTGTGAGATATTTCACCAGTTGAGTGGTTTGTGATTCATGTGGTTTCAAATGTCAGTCATCGAACAAAAACACCCAAATCAGATTTTCCCATCTATGCAGTCTACACTTTCAAACAGCAGCTGAAGTAGAACATAATGAAGGAAAAAAATTAGCTGGGACATGTTCCAGCACCCCTGCAACCCTCATGAGGATAAAGTGGTTCAGAAGATGAATGAATGAATGAATTATTATTATTATTATAATAATATCCCTGAACAGAGTGTCAGGGATATTATGTTTTTGATTCGACCGCCACCGGCGGATATCCTTCATGTTAACGCAATAACTTGAAAGATATTCGGTTTAGAAACTCCATGTTTTCCATATCAATGAATATCATCGAGAGGAAGAACTGATTCGATTTTGGACAGTTTACCATTTCTAGATTGCCCACAAGGGGCCGCTCAAAAGTTTAAAATCACTAAACACTCTTTTCTTCATATCTGTGGAACTATTTGTCTGATTGACTTCAAATCAAGTGCAAATGAAAGGTCATGACCTGGGGATGCCTCACGTCATGACATCATTAAGGATTGGGGGTGTTCAGGGATATACCCCTGGCTGTTGCTTCCCATGGTGTAAGCCTAGTTATTAGTATTAGTATTACTAATAATAATAACAACAATAATGACAAACCAAACATTTCAGGCATTTTTTTCCCTCCATTATGTATTACTTCAGCCACTGTTTGAAAGTGTGGATTGCATAGGTGGGAAAATCTGACTTGGGTGTTTTTGGGTGCGGACCTTAAGAGGCGGAGCTGAGCTCTGGTGCGCCCTGGCCCCATCTAACCTATGGAGACGAACAACCAATCACTCTCACATTCACAGCTATGGGCAATTTAGATTTACCAATTAACCTATTAGTCAGTGGTGGACTGTCAGGGCTAGCAAAGCCTTCTGACAGCCTCATCATCATCAGAAACACTGACCTACATTTACAACCTAAATTCTAATATTTGCGCCATTAAATTGTTTTAATTTATTCCCAATAGACTATTCTCTTCATTTCTAAGCATTTCTCTTGGCTTCTCTGCTTCTAGTACATGTATGTAGATGTAAGATATTTTGTCCAATCAGATTTCAGTCTATGTGTTGCCAGGGTTCACCTAATCTGCCCTGGGCCTTCAGAATGAGTAGTGAAGGCCCATATAACTTAAACTGCATAGCATCAGGACTGTTTCTTTAACCAATCAGATTTCAATTTCACCTCACAGGGAACGCTAGCTAGCCCCCAATGTCTTCAGCATTCATCCTTCCTCTGATTGGATGGTGAGGGTAAAACTATTATTTGATATAGCTTTGGCAACCCTAAACCTAACCTTTTACCCTAACCCCAACCCTAACTCTAGACAGAGGAGGGGGAAATGATTAAGCCTCAGACAAACTTAAAAATCCATTTTCAAGGCAGACGTGTCCAGAAAAACCAGACATTGTGAGGAGAGGTTGGCCAACCCCGATGCTAGCTAGCTGGTCAAGCAGACATTCTCTGCCCTCAAGAGAATGGAAACTTATGTCAGGAATACGACTGGAAAGAGGCGACTCTCAGCCTTGTCCTCCATAGACATAAAAAGGACTTATTAATGGAACTGAAACCCACAGATCACCTCTATGACAGAGCCATTGAAGTGTTCCTACACAAAGAAAGGAGGTTGGATTTGGCAGATAAATAATGAGCATCTCCGGTGAGTAGGCGATGATGTTTTATTAAATATTTTAATGTTTTTGTCATGTTATTAGATAAATGTTGATTCTGGACTGCTCCAGGTAATGTACATGGTACAGCTGTGGTTGTGGTGTAGAGGTTTGGAGTTGTCTTAACTGGGTTTCTTGCTTTGGTAATAATGGTATTCACCCTTAATACGGGAAATGCCCACGCCTTGTTATTTTATGTTTTTTGGTATTGTATTGATGGTTTCTATAATTGTGATGTCATAGTTGTGATATTAAGAGGTGGATTACATGTAAGTCCCCACTGAAGGCCCAGGTACCAAATGCACATCCTGCTACTGCAATTAGTGCATGTCTTTTGATGGGGGGGTGTAAGTAAATAAGTACTTATATAACATAGGTCTGCAGGCATTTTGTGAAATATTAACTAATTTTTTCTAAGAGATGAAAGACGACATTGATCCCATTAACATCTATCTTCATTATGAGGTTACCAGACAATCAATGGTCTGTCCTGGACAAAAATTATTTTACCACACACAGTAACTCCTAATTAAACCACTAAGTTTTGCTTTCACATTTGTATTTGTCAACAGGAAATGTGTTGGACAGAGCAGCAGAGCATTTTTTCACGAATCAATTTGGACAGATCCAAATGTGGATGGTAAACTCTCTGAGTCTTGGCCACATTGTCATGATTTTCTTAAATGTGTCACTGTTTCTTTGTAGTTTTATTCATAACTTCTATTGACTGACCTGTATAGACAGTCACTATATATATGTATATAAAATTATAGGTCCATTTTCAGTTTCAGTTTCTATATTTTGCCTACTGCAGCTTTAAATCGGATTTTTTTTTTTCTATTAGGACAAGTTTTTTAAAAAGTGAGGTCTTTAACACACTTCACCTTTGTTTTCTCCTCAGGCAAATCTTACTCGTCTTCACATTTTTTTTTTTTTCTCGATATCAAGAATTTCCCATATCTCTGTAATTAAGAAAGGAAGAAAATGAGACCCAAACTGTGATAACCCAGAATTATCCTTTTACTGCTTTTACTGAAATGCACTGTAAATGTGAAATGAGCAGCTTCAGTTCTCCGTTAAGATTATATGTTTCTTTTAATGTGAGAAATGAAAGGCAAGGAATGAGATGACATGAACTGATGAAGCTAATGACAAAAAATGAGTCTCCCTTTCATGCTCTGTATGACCAATAAAATGAACTCTGTAGACTTTCTGACACTTTTCATTCACTTTTCTTTACCATCACCTCTTTCTAACACACACAGACAAAAACACACACCCACACCCACACACACACACACACACACACACACACATACACACACTATCTAAGTGACAGTCTAAGCTGACACACTGAGAACAGCTCTACTACTACTGATCCCTTGAGTCTATTCTCTCCTCAGGGAAGAGGTCAATTCAATACTGTAACCCCACAGTTCCACACCTTAATACACCCAGTAAAAAAACCTGCCTACACACACATATATACACACCTGTCTCTGTCACTTCCATCAATCAGCCCAGCTGTGTGTTGACAGGTTATGTCTGTCCACAGTCCAGGTAATCTCTGGAGGCTCTTTGGGGAAGTGAGGCATTAAGCCGCCCTGACAAACTATTTAGTCTCACTCAAGACTTCAGACGCCCTCGCTCGCCTTTGCCTCCTTTTTTAACTCCACTTCCTGTCATTTGTCAGCCCTCTTCTCATCCCGTTCTCCTCTGTATCTCACCCTTTCTTCGCCATCAGTCTTGAACCTTTCAGTGTCTTCTAATGTGCATCTTGTCCTCACATTATGTGGCTGCTGATCCGTTATCATACTTCCTCTCTCCCTTTATGTTCTTTTCTTCTTTTTTCTACTTTTGTCTTGTCCTGCTATCATCTTTTTTCATACACCTGGATTGCCACACACACGCTTTACTCGTCGCTTCACCTACCTTGCATCTGTCCTGCCTGGCTGGTGAAGAGACTGGAGGAGCAGCCAATTTCCGTCCCCAAGAGAGACCCATAATCCTGCTGAAACACTGGGGACAGAAGGATGGAGGGAAAGTTTGGGTGAGGAGAGGAGATAGTGGGGTCAAAAACCTGACCCTTCTCACCTTTTGACCTTTACACCATCAAGCCATGACCATTTCACCTTTAAACGTGACCCTTGAAAAGTTTCCCTAGAGCACGACTTTGACTTTTTTCAGCTCAGGGCTAATTTTCTGAAGCAGAGATTTGAAAGACACTGAAATTAATGCAAATTTGTGGTAAAATCCTATAACTGTCTGTTTATGTGGTGCAAAAAAGTGGTTAATTTGCTTGTTTTTTTACGTTTCAAAATGGTTTTGTTGTTATCTGCACCATTTCCTCACCATCTGACTGAGTCATGTGAAATGACTTGCAGCTTGAGACAATGCTGATGCAAATAATCAATAATCAATTACTTGTATCAGTATAATCGAGCCCTTGCTTTTAAGTTAATGTTTTTAGAAACAATTTCATATTCAACACAGTTAATATAAAAGTGACTGCATAAAAAAAACTAACAAACCAAATCACATCCCACTAATCCCATAGCGCAACACTGATTAGATGCAGATAACTGCCTCCTAATCTTTTCCTTCATCTTTATTCCTTTCTCTCATTCCTTTACTTCAGATCAATTCACACATTAAATTGTCTTCGAAAAAGTCCGTGCACAAAAACTATTAGTATGTCTATGATACATACTGTATGGAAAATGAAGTGTAATGTAATGAATAAAATTATAAATGCGGTTTTAGATATAACTGGGGTATGTGTGTGGCGAGGTGAATGGAATGAAATTCTTTGAGAAAATTACAGCCTAAGTGATGGCGATCCACTGCGCACATTTAGGAAACACCTACCTAATAAGCTGGGGTTTGGAAATCTCCATGATTCATTGTATGTAGAATACTGGGGATGGGAATATGGACTTCCGGAGAAATCTCCCCCTGAGAAATGAAACAAGACAAGACATAGAGCAGGTTTAGAAACAGCAGATAACATAGTGAGATTCTGTCTATGACTTAGAAAAAGTGCACCTTCAAAGGAATATGCAAATGTTGCTTTTACTCCAAAGGCATTGTTATATACCTACTTTTATGTGCTGTCTCTTATCCTAGCATTTTGGTATCGAGAGCTAAAATGCTCCACCTCAGTAAAACACCTTTTTCTATGTATGCAGTATGAGCATGGAATGACGTGCAAAACATCATTTCACTTGAAGCACTAACTTCTTTAAATACATTTAGAGACATTTTACACACTGTGCATGTTCCTGTATTACATAACAGTGTTATCCAGTGTTAAAGCATACGTATATTTTTGGATAACACTGGTATGGTCTATTTGCCTCTTTTTTTTAATTTACTTTTTTCTTCTTTTTTACTCCTTTTTTATTTTGCTTTTGTGTTTTATATGTGAACTTGTTTTATGTGTGGTATTATTAGGCTACTTGCTGCCAGTTTGACCTGGACTCAGCTGGAATTTGACTTAATTTCAGAGTCATTTTGGTGGGATAATTATTACATTTTCATGTTGGGGTTTTTTTTTTGTTTTGTTTTTTTTTTTGGTCTTTTTTTTTTTTTTTTTTTTTTTTTGTATCCCTCTGCTTTGACAGACACAGTATACTCAGTGGAAACAGACAGCAAAGACTGGCCACTGTGTTGAAAATAAGACCCATGTAGATGGAATGCACTGTAAATGTGAAAAATGTGAGATTTGTTTTTTTCTTTTCCTTTACTGCTGTACAGTTAGCAGTGTCACTCCTTCAGGGATCCTTGGCTGGGGTTCAGTGTCTAACTCAAGGCTCAAAGACACTTTAACAGGAGGACGTGTGCCTCAAACCATCACGCCTGCAGTTAATGGCTAACTCTGTGCCACAGCTTCTTTATTATGGTTTTAACAGCTTTCTGAAAGTCAAATATGATGTTACTACTAATAACATGGCCATGAAGTTGGTGATTTATTTTACCAACAATTACCCTGCTCTTTCTTCTCTACAGAATGCTTTGGGAGTGACTGGAGAGGCTGGCTAGTCTGTAGTGGTCCTGCCGCAGTGGATGATAGCGTAGCTTTTCTCCCTCATTTACTACTTACTGTCTGGGGTCTACTCTTTCGCATGTCTTCCCTTCACCTCTTTCTCTTTATTTTTCTCTCTCGTCCTCGAGCCCGCCTGGCTACAGCCCACCCGTCATCCCTCACATCAAAACAACATTCTTCTTTTCTTCTCCTCTTTTTTCCCATCTCTCCGCTGACTTGCTTTCTTTCTTTTTTTTTCTTTTTTACTCTTTTGCTCTTTCTTTCCTTTCTCCTGAACCTTCACTTCTCCCGGGGGATCCCTCTCCCATAGCTGACAGTCACAGACCCTGATGCCCCCTCCCTCCAGCCCCCCGATTCCTCCTCTCTCCCTCTCGTTCTGTCGGTTCTGCCTCACTGCTCTCCTACACCCCCTCTGAGTGTCAGCCCCCCTGCTGCAGAGAGAGACAGAGAGAGAGAAGAAGAACAGCAGAAGAGAGTTGCTTGCTTAATGAAGGTATGATATTAGACAGAGCGGACAAAAAGGAGGATAATTTGCCTGGGAAGTGCTGAGATAAAACATGTCGAAGTCAGAGAAGCAAAGTTGGGAGATAATCTCCTCGACTCATTCCAGTCAGCTTGTGGATTCAGACAGCTTAGGATATTCACTGAGAAGAATTTAGATGTTGAGACTGTTTGTGTGGCTGTACGTCCAAGTTTCTCTCCAGCACTGCTCCACTTTGTGCGTGTGTGTGTGTATGTTTATCTGCGTCTGTCAGGTGGGGTCGGGATGTGGTCTCCATGGCATCCCCGGGTGCGAACATCCTCCCCTTGTCATCACCGTAGTGACGGCAACGTGTCAGGTTGTTTAGGAGACGAGGACAGGGAGAGGGGGATGGAAGAACGGGAGAGGAGGCTAAGGGGTCTCCCTTGTGTAGCTCAGTGTCAAGGTCGCACACACACCCACACACACTGTCAAAAACAAACACACACATGCGCACAAACAACAGCATGCCAGCACACGCATAAACATACACCGACCTAAACACACACAAATATGCTGTCAAACCTGAGGACAGGAACGGGTGAGCGCAGGGGGACAGGGCGACAGGGTTACCCATCTTTAGACGTGCTGTTCTTACATGTCCACTGAGAGCAAGTGTATATGTGTGTCACAGACTGAATGACTGGGAATACACAGAGACTAGAACTTGTAAACAGCAGTGTTTTGACATTGTTTCACTGCCTTCATTGCCTTTTGGTTTCTCCCTTTATTTCTTAGCAGTATACTTTACACTGACCACTACAGCGAGAAGAGAGACGGAAGGAGAAAAAAGAGAGAGAGAGAAAGAATGGCGGCCCAGGATTGAAACACAAAAGCTGCGTAGAAGGCGGAGTGGAAGGGAATGAATGAATTAGTCGTGGGTCACTGGTGATTCTCATTAAAAACAAATTACTAATGTTGAGGAGGGACAGCTGTGCTACTGTGGCTGGTTTCTAATGATACACACAGGCAAACACCCAACATGGGCACACACATACACATACAGATGCACACAAACACACACGCAACCCCCTGGGAGAACTGTCAGGCATAGCATAGACAGACAAGAAGGAGGAAGTGGCAAAGCTAAATGCACCCCCTGAAGATACACACACAATAAACACTTCACACATTCATCCAATTGGGAATTCAGACGTGTGTGGGCAGTTACAGGTCGGCTCAGAAGACGAGTGGCAAAGGGGATGGAATTACTGTAAACAGAAGTCAATACAGTGGCACATTTGTCGGTGATGGAAGTTTAGGCTAATCTGTGTGTGTGCGTAAATGTGTGTACTCACCAGGTACCATGCCAGTGAGGGAGGGGGTGGAGTAGCTGCCCTGTCCAGTAGGAGGGACATGGGGGGGGTAGCCTGGCAGAGTTGTGCTGGCGAGGTCTCGACCTGTAACCACACACACATACATGCACACACACGCTAACATCAGTACAGCACTACCAACTGAAGGGTCTGTCATCACCACTGCCGTAGCCTTTACGTATAATTCTGCTGCACGTTGTTTGCACATCATAAAATCACTTCTTAAAGTTGTTCAGGGCTTTCATTTGCTTCAGTGTTTTTGGATCCTGGCCAGAAGCAATTTGTTTAGATTTGCAATGAACAAACAATATCTGTAGATAGAGGTGGGACAAATGGGTTGTTTGGGGTATTACTTCCTCTTGGGATACATGACTGATCCACTGCTTTTGTATTAAACTGCAGGTATACATGGACCTGGACATGGAAGTTGTAGCGTATGTGTATTGAGGAGACTTGTATTTAACACTGAGTGCACTTTGTATACATATTTTTCCCCCAGTTATCAAATTCTGAACCACAATGCAGGGAATAAACATACATTTATTGATATATTCATTCATTTCCCCCTTTTCCCTTCAGACATTGTGTTGTATTGTAGATGATTGTCTTGCAAAGCACCATAGTGTATCATGAATTACTGTGATTCCCACGGCTAATTCTTACCATATTGTGCTGTACTGTTTTTTTAATAATTGCAAAATGATAAGTTCCCTGACACTGAGTTCCCCTCAATGTTATCAAATGTTTTGTTCATCTCTGTTTATAGAATGATGTTTCATTTTGTGTACTAACAAGAAACACCACAAAAAGAAGAAAACTGACTTTTATTTCTCTTAACTATTGTAGATTAAGGGAAAGCCTTCTATTTACATCATGTATAGACCAACACATCACTTAACCACACTGCTGCACTGGATGATTCTTTTAATGCTGAGAACACAAACACCGAGATGCATCCATGAATACTGATTATCCCTTCAACTTCACAACAACTAAGAAGATAATGCGTTGAAACTGAAGTTACATATTTGTAAAAAGTGTTTGTTTTCATGATGTGGATAAGATAATGAGATTCTGACAGGATGGTCGTACATTTGAGGCTTTTCGTGGCATTTGCTGACTGTAGGAAAGCCTTGAACTCAGAGGTGGTCTAAACAGCATTCACGCACAAATTATTTTCATGGATGAATTTTAATTTGAGAATTTCACTCATTAGTGCAGTAATATGTCTCTGCTTTTCGTAGAAGTAGTAGCATTTATGGTCAGAAGCACTAGGGTTCCATGTGTAGTTTTTACCTTTTATGATGTGTCATACTGCTATGACAAGAATAAAATTTGTTGCGGGTTTTGCTTAAAAACATCTTTCACTGTTTTTAAGCAAAACCCGCAACAAATTTTAGCTGACTGTTGCACCTGTTGAGTATTTGCCTCTCACATGTCTCACTTTTATTGTTGTAATGTACTTATTTATTGGCTGTTTGTTTCTGTAATTGTTTAACCTTGTTTTTTCTTTTCGCCCCCTACTCCTCGAGGAGCCATTGCTCTTTGATGAGGCTGCATTTCTAAATAAGAATCTGTTCTTAATTGCTTGCCTGGACAAATAAAGGTTAAATAAAAATAAAAATAACAAAAGCTGAAATTACACCACTGATTAAAAATAAATATTGATATTTATGGGAAAATGTAAATATTAAAAGACCACCACTCCAAACCTTTATTGAAAAATGCATGTGGAAGCACATTGTTTCTTTCCTCTTTGTTTTCCATTCACTGGCATCTATTAATTTCCAGGCTCCCCCATCTCTCGTTACCACCATCCACCCCCCTCTTCCCTCTGTCTGTCACTTGGTGGATAGGATATATAACTGCATTAGACTACATGACAGTGTGTCGGCCTAAATCATTTCTCTATGTTTGCACGAAGTAGACACTGGGAGTGCGTGGAAAGGGAGCCCTCCATTCATCATAATCATATACACACACAACCACGCACACAGGCATCAACACCCTCCTCCTGCTGCCTGCACACTCACATTTATCATCATCATAAACACCTCAGATGCTAACACCATCAATCCCATTCACTTCCCCTCCACTTAACCACCACTAACTAACTGAGAGGAGGAGGAGGAGGAGGAGGAGGAGGAGGAGCAGAGGGAAACAGCATAAAAGACAAGGAGAAGGGACGCATGCTGCTTTAAAAACGTGTGTAATTAAACCACTTGAATTGAATATGTTTTATGTTTTAGTGGCAATTGACAAAGTATCTACCATAGAGGGTTGGAAATAAAAAAATTGGTCCCAAAGTAGAAAAGAATGAAAATCAAAAAAAAACTGAATTTGTTTTTTTCTTATTGTTTCCTAAATGTAATATAATGTAATTACTATTGCAGACAATACTTACACGAGTATGCTACATAACAAAGCAGCAGTGTGTGATTTGTCTATTTTATTAATTTAATTTTTTTTTTTAATTTTAGGATGTGATTTGGTTAAGTATGAGCTGGTATGCATGACTAACATCCCAATACTGAGCTTGATGGACAGCAGTAAACACGAGGCTTCACTTGCGTCAAGAAAAGGATGATAATATGAAGTGCCGTGCATATGGGTAGCTAATTAGTGGTAAGTCATTTGCTTGTTTTGATGATTAAAATGACCTGAGGACAATGTGTTTATTTGTTGTTAGTGGGTGAAATACATAAGGTAAATGAGGGGAGGAGTGAGGAGTCTACCAGTACATAAAACTGTGTCCTGAGCCAGATACTATTGAGTGATGTCGTTCTCTCGGATAAAAAAAGAAATTAATTTAAAAAATGCTGAAATGGAGATTACTTTGGACATCCTAAAGTCTATGTGGCAAACACACAGAGACACGACTTCTATAACTTCTTCAGTGATTTCTTCAACTAATAGAAATCATTCAATTACTTTTGTATCATTTAAGATTTTATAATAGTCAGTCAATCCTACGTTTGGTTTTGTTTTGTTTTTTAATACTTTAGTAAAACCAAAACATAGATAAAACTAGAAAAGCACTCGGAGAGCGCAGACCTCCACCAAGGCAGATCAGTCCCCCCGATCACCACCAAAATTTAATCATTTGTTCCTTGTGCCAGTATCAACATTTCCTGAAAATTTCATCAAAATCCGTCCATAACTTTTTGACTTATCTTGCAAACAGACACAGACAAACAAACAAACCCCAGTGAAAACATAACCTCCAGGGCAGAAGTGAATATTGGGACACACTGAATTCAGGTGCTTCATGGGTAATGGAAAGTTGGGTTCCAAAAGGGTAATGACAAATGCCATAATATTAATTTTGTTTACATTGTTATCTCAAACACTTGCAAAAATCTAGTGTTTTTTTATTTAATTTTACTGATGATATGAACGACGATGGCAGCGCAATGTATATAATGATAAAAACGAAAAAAATTGCAATCATTAATATCATTAAATAATCTTTTTAAACCACAAGTAACATCTACTTTCTTCAGCTCTCACTGAGGAAGAAAAATCATTCATTGACATCTATTGTGATAATTATTGACAACCACTGACATGAAAATGTTTTATAATGATGATATTTCAAATCAGTGGGAATGGGAAGTCCTACAAGCTGTAGGTGTGAAGTGTCCCAGTATTTTTGTCCATATAGTGCAGTAGTAAAGAGTTATACACTTGAGAGAGAGAAAAAATATATATTTTATTACCTAATATTTAAGCTCTGTTTTTGATTATTCTGAAGCTGAAACTTGGAACTAATTCAAAAAAAAAAAAAAGGACACCAGATGTTATTGAAACCATACCCATGTGAATTGTTGAATAAAAACTGAAGTGCAGTACTTCAGCAAAATTAATTGCCATTATCTGAAAACTGAGCTAGACTGATACATTTGTGTGGGTCAGTTATTTTGCAATATTAGCTTATGGCAGATTTAGTAATAATAACAAGAAATTACAGCGTTGACAAATCAATGCTGAATCTGCTCTACCTTCTCTGCACAATCGTTTCACATTTGCATCCTCTTCACTTCGTACTGTATTTGCTTTCCTCGCCGATCACCTCTCCACTCCTGCCTCCTGTGTCCCTCTCCACCTCCTCTCTCCTGTCTCCACGTAGTAAAGTTTTTCCTGGTGTTTGACGCGACAGCGAGGCATTAGTGCAGACGGTCTACTCATCCGCTCAGGGTCAGTGCACAGGGCAAGGAGGAGAGGGAGGAGAGGGTGGAAGAAAGCAAAGATGGACTCTCTACAGCCCAACTTAGAGGGGGCAGACAGGGCCAGATCCTCTGAGGAGTGTGTCTCCGAGTGTGTTCATGTTTTTCTGTATTTGTGCGTGTGGTGTGCTTGTGCATATGTATGCCAGTTGTGTTGATGTATCTGTTCTCCACAGCTTTGCCGTAGAGGTCAACGAACAAGTACAAGTCTCCTTCGTGCAGCTACAGATGAACATGCATTCTGTCTCTGTTCCCCTTACCGTCTCTCTATCTAAGTCTTACATATCAAACACCCGTCAGAGCAACATGTCAAACCTGAGGGGAACGGAGGATGTGCTCGAGGTCCCTTTGTGTGTTTGCACTCAAGTAGGGAAGGTGAAGTTCAGGGGAAAAAGAAAAGGCTCTACAGATATGGAGTGACCTCAGAATAGAAGATTGAGAGTAAAGGCTGCAGCGGGTGTCCAGAGTATCGAGACTTCAAGGATGCAATAACATTGCGTCAAACATGCAGACGTCTGATCCCCTAGAGGGAGCTCTATTCTGAGGAAAAAGACAGGGAATGAAATGCATGCATAATATTCAGAAGGTGTGTGTGTGTGTGAATGTGTGTGTTTGCATGCATAAGCAGAAATGGAAATTTTATCTCTCTCTCCTTTCCTCAGTCTCTGTTGCTCTCTCCCTCTCTCAGCTTCAGCAGGTAATATTCCTCAGTGGTTTCGAAGGGCAAAAAAAGAGCCCATTCCCAGATATCCCAAAATCCCAGCTCTATGATTCCCCTCATTACAGATGGGAACGTTAAAGCCTTGTCCAAGTGCTCCCTGGTCTACTCTTAATTAACCACTGCCTCTCCCGGTGCCCCTAAATGGAGACATAGGAAGAGATGAGGCTCTCACTTTTCCTCTATCCCTCCACCTTTCTGTTACGTCTTTGCTCTGGGCTTTCAGCCTCTCCTGAGATCCACGAGCCCTTTGAACACATTGAATCACTTAGAATCACTCTATTCCCTCAAAGCCAGGGATGACTATAAAAGGGAGCTGGTTAAACACACAATGAAAATGATTCTACATATATTTTTCCATAGGTGTGTGACATGTAACTGTTAAGGTCTGTCTTTAATTTGCATTTATTGCTGTGTCATTCATTGTGCCAGTGTCAAAGATACCACCAAACTGTCTCAAAAATACAGCGATATTCTGATTGTTGGTGGATCTTACATATCTAACAACATCATTTACATGTCAAATGACTATTGTTTAATTACGATCAGATGAATTTTAAGTTAAAACTGCCACTGTGCTTGTTTTATCTGTATTTTTCTCTAATTTCTTACCTTCATACTGTTTTTATACCCAGTGCAGAAATCACCATATCATTTTTCCTGTCTTAAAAATAGTTGAATGAATACAATTTTTCCCCTCTCGCCTGCTCTTCTTTTTCAAAGTTCTCATTTTTTCATGTCTTGTTCATTTGCCCAATTCAGGAATTTGGTAATAACAGCAACTGCATTATCTGACCATGATATCACTATATTTTACAGGTGCTTCTTTTGTAAAGGACTACAATGTAGAACTAACGTGAATTATGGACCTTTTTCACTCCATGCACCAGGCTATAAAGGGGCCATATTTAGCTAAACCCACTTTTATTAGTCTTTGGCTCATTTATTTTTATGTATTTGGACCCTAATAGTTCATAAAGTTTGAATTTGAACCCTCCAGGTGCTGCAAAGCTATCTTTACATTCATTTTGGCAAGAAATTGAGAGGATTTCTACAACCCATTTTAATTCCATCTTAATTTGTTATGTCTATAATGACATTTGACACAAGATGGACTTGTGGAGTTTAATTAATGAAGAATTCAGACCCAAGCATAGCATTTACATTTTATGTAGACCACAGGGAAATGTTTTAAGATGCATAACTCCATTCAAAAAAGCAAAATATCACTCCTTCAAATTGAAATATTGATTAACTAGAAAGTGCCTGACATGATATTATGCAGCAATGGTTGACTTTCTTACCTGGAACTAGTGAATATGACTGAGGGCCGGAAACACTGGCTCCTAAGTCTGCCCCTGTACCAGGATTGGCCAAACTGCTCTTCATTTCATCCAGTCCACCAGTTAGTGAAGCCATGGCCGAGTAATCTGACGTCTGAAAATGGGAGCAGGAAGTGGAGACAGAAAAAAAAAAACAAAAAAAAAAAACAGGACAATAATGACCTTTTCTGTTAAATACAATATGAATATAGAGCTGTGCCTTGTGTAGCTCACAGCTATGATCAATCTGTTGGCTGAGTCCTGAGTACATTTCAACATATTGCACCTTCCTCACAGCAGAGTGGGAAGACTAAGCTTTGGTATAAACACACACACACACACACACACACACATACACACACATACACTCTCACAGACATACGGAAACACACCTACAGCTGAGAGTTTATTGATCTGTTTACAAAGACAGGGATTTACTGTACAACCAAGTCCAACAGTCTATAACCACAGGATCAGCTTGCTCTTTCTCTTCATCTCTTCATCCCTGACAAACACACACACAAACACACACGTACATATATACTCTATACACATACACTGTGGTGTCGCATAGACCATGGCTAACACAAAGCCTCTTGTCTCCCCAGATACCAACAACAATAAGAACTGTGATCATCTCAGCACCTACACACAGCCCTCCAGTGCCCTTAACACACACGTACACTCATGCTCTGTTGAAGTTAAAAATCGTATGAAAAAGGAGACAGGAGTGGCAAAGCGATATATGTTTGTTGTGTAGATCTACTAACATCTTTCTCTGTTCAAACTCTCTAGAGAATTTGTTATTGAAGTTAGCAGGGCAAGAAGAATGTGAAAAAGAAACATTACAGGTACTTCAATGATTTCTGTAAATATAGACCTTTTTAAATGCAGTGCTTTCTCTGTAGTAGCATTATAAATAGGCCTATTTGTATACTACCCAGCCGTAAAAAGTCACTCGCTGGATTTAACGAAGCAAATAGTTAAGCTCGTTCCGTTGGATAATTACTGCTGAGAATAATATGTTTCATTTGCGTACATTTCTTTAACCCTAACTGATGCAGTGAGTAGCTCCTCATATTTTAAACAACCATCGGTTTGATAGAAGGTGTAAAGATTGGACTGTGGACCTGAACCACACTGAGAATCAGTCGGATGCGCTGGAAAATTAACGCAGAGGTCCGACTCTCCAGGAGGAAATGAATGTGGTGACAGTTATTGTGACACTGCATAAGCATTGCGTGACATAAAAATACAACGTTGAATGTCATCTCTAATCAAAGCTAAAGGCAGTCCAACAAAATATTGTGTGTCTGGCTTATTTTTTTTAGCCAGGCACTGTATATATTCATTGTAAAGATGGTATATTAGTACAGATGGTATAAATTTACCAATAAACTGCTCTGCAATTTTTTAAATGTAAATAATGGTTTTATCTGGGCCCGTAAGCACTGGTATGCCACAAAAAGCAAAAAACACACAGGAATGATGTGCAAGGATTCACTTCAATCAGTCTTCCAAAACACAGATAGATGGATGGATAATGGTCACTATTCCCTCACCTGTGTGTGACCTCAGCACACAGCCAGCAGTCATCTATCCTTATCTGTGTGTGCCTGTAGAGTGAGGGCACTGACAATGATGACCAAGTATATATAGCTTAACTGCATTAGGTTTTCAGGGTCGAAATTGACATGATGGCCTGTCAGTATGTGTGAGCTGTTGTGAGTTTTCCGCGTTGTATATCTGCCCCTATAAAAAAAGAAGATGTGCTGTTCAGTGTAGAGATGTAAGTACCTTCATCAGGCGCTAAAGTAGTACTTCTTTGTCTGGTAGCTGCTCAGGTACGCAACTATGTGCCTGAAGCTTGACATTCTTGAACAGCATTGGGAGGTTTAAGATGACATGTCTTTTAAACAAAGAAGGCGGTATTAGCTGTGTGTGTCCGGCTCACGATATCATAAAAATCATAAATTCCTCTTAATGTATGAATATATTACCCTCTTGGATCATCCATTAACTCTATTATGTTGGACAATTGCAAATGGCAAATAAAAAATGTGTCACAGCTGCTGGTTCAAGTCTTTTTAGTTTTTCTTAATGTCGCTTGAAGTTATCCACAAACTCCTTTTCCTTGCATTAAACAATTCCCTTCCGACTGCATGTGTTACAGCTGACCCAAAGTGTGTATGTGTGTATGTGTGTGTGTGTGTGTGTGCGTGTGTGCGTGTGTGTGTGTGTGTGTGTGTGTACACTAATGACAGCAATCAGAATTTCCTTTAGGTGATGAGGTGAGAGTTTCGCACTGACCCTTTTAATACCTCTGCATGTGTGCGTATGTGTGTGGAGACGTTAAGTGTAGGCGTGTGTTTGTGCTCACTGACCTCTTAAACACCCCTGTGCTCGTCAACACACAACACAACCACTGGACTGTGACCTGCCAAATAAGAGCTTACCCTGTACACTACACACACATCTCTCTCGCTCCCTCTTTAGACTTCAGACACATTTTTAAACCCTCTTTTCTCTCCTAACCCCCCCACCACCCCCCTTCTCCCACCTCGCACATCACACCTGTAGTTTTTTTTTTTTTTTAGTTTTTTTTCTTTACAACCAATCATACATGCTATCCCAGCAGCCCCTCCTCCCTCCCTTGGCTGCTCTCTGTCTTATTATAATGGTGTCTAATGTGTCCATGTATCCATGTAGATGGGGGCCAGGCAGCAGCAGCAGAGTAGAAGGGGTCTGCTGTGGTAATTGGCCATGATGAAGTTTGGCCAGTGGGGTGACAGGCCCGCTAAGGAAGATGGATCATTCTCATTCGCCCCCGTAAATGTTGTCAATTCCACCGCTCATACACTGCCATCAGCCCTCATCAATGATGGGGGACGCAGCTGCTGGGCCAAGAAAGGGTTGGGGTTTGGGGGCTGGTAGTGGTAGTAGTGGTGGTGGGGGAGTTGAATGGTGTAGAATAGAGAGTTACCAGAAAAGGTGACAGGGGGCGCTGGACTTAGGACAAGATCTATTGTCAGACAGTGGTAGAAGGAGGTAAGTATTGTCTTTAAGAAAGAAAAAGAAAATAAAGACACAAATGGGTGTTTTCAGATAATACGTGCATAAGGCTCAAGAGAAGAGAAAACAATTTAATGAGACTCAAAGCTCATTTTGAGAAACAAAGAGGATTTATTTCTATAAGACCACTGCAGCAGACCCACCAACCAATGCAGTCGTCACAAAAAATATTGCCACTGGACATTTCTGCAAACCATCAATCCATTCCTCAGGTTAGTTGGGGTTCCCTTTCATGTACATCTGTTGTAAACTGTACATGTATAATATATTTTCGTTTCTGTGCATGAATAAAAATATCTGAATCTGAATCTTTTATGCAATGGGCATTGTCATCAGGCCCTACTGATTAAAGAATAAAACCAGGTTTGACTGAGGGAAAAAAAATTATGGTTTCAATTGCAATATTACTAAATATAGTGCAATATAATTTCTGTTATCACATCTTTGTAGGCTTTTCAGACTCTGGTATCTTTTCCTTATTCAACCCAAATGCTGCCAGTGTGTAAACCAAGCCGCAAAAGGCACCGTCAGAAGTTAAAAAATATACCGATAATGTGTGTACACTTATTTAGAAACTCTGAAGACCAGGCTGTTCTGGAAGCTCAGTCAAACACACACCAAAGGTTCCTTGATTAAAAAAGTGGAATGATCATTATAGTTGACTGGAAACTGAGAATATAGGTACTGCAAGAATGGCAATCAAACTTTGCAACCTGTTCTTACACTTCTGTTCAAGTCTCTGGATTGTTATCTGTAAAGGGTTTAAAATAATTTTTGTGTTTAACAAAAACAAGAAAAAGGTTTCTAATACAAATAATGAGCAAGAGCTTCAAACCTACATAGTGCTTTATGCACACCACCAAACAAAAACCGTTTCAGGGTTTTGGGGGTTTTTTTGTTCTTTTTTTTCCGTTTCACTTGCAAGCAGCAGATTGGTCTACTGACTCAGATATGGAAAGGTAATGGTTTGGGCCAAAACTCACATCAATAACAGATGAGCCCTAATCGGCCCTTGACACACACCACACACACATACACACATGCCCTGTTGCCTTGCAAGATTTGCATAATAGTATTTCCTTTTTTCTCCATTCCCGAATAGCTCCCGATTTCTCCATCTCTCTCCCTCTGTTTGCATTGTCTTGTGTACTCCTGATGGAAAGAGGCTTGACTATAAACAAATACAATTCCCTCAGAGGCCCACAAACTGAGACAGGGATTGTGGGGAAGGAATTCATCTCTGCTCAAACTGAGAGTGGCAGCAGCAAGAAGGATATTCATTTCCAGATGAGCCAAATAGACCTCAACTGTCGGCACAGACTATAAGAGTTAATACATGTTGAATTAAAAATGATGGCTAATATGTCTGATGTAGTAGCAGTTTATTGAATTAAAACGCGGAAATTAAAAATCATTGCATCTGTAATTAATTACTTCACAGACTCTCAGAGGGCTGAAGAGGGATTACAAGACTATGACAGAGAATTTAAGGGATAATGCTTGTGATCAACTTTTGTTGTAAATAAATCCCATGAAAAAACTAATATTAGCATATTAAGAGTGTCTTGCGAAAGCCTGATTCTTTCATTTATCTTGGCCATACCTCACATCCTTTTTATGTTTTTTAGATGGGCTGAATGGCTAAGACAGAACATCACAGCAGTCTTTTTTTTTTTTGTTTTATACTCTGTTCTAACCACAGTTACTGGCACCGCAATGGGCATTTGGACCCAGGGCAGCATGGATGGGTGGGGTTGCCATCATCCCCGCTGATTTATCACCTGGGTAATATGAAGTGATTGAAGGGAAATTCAAATGAACTCTCTTCGACAGGCGCACATGCAGACACACATGTGAGCATGCACACACAAATTAATACCAGAGCTTAATAGAGTAGAGGGAGAGGGGAACAGAAAGATGAGATAAAATGATGGCTTGTTAAGAAAAGGTCTGAAACAAACAGGATATAAGAATAACTACCGGTGACAGATAAAATAAGATTTGGTTGTGAGGAACGTGAGCAATTTTAGTTTTATCTCTTCAAGTGGGATGAATAAAGAAGAAATAATGAATGAGGCTTTTGTTTCAGGGCAAGAAACCTAAGAGATAATGAGGGGTTTGAAATAACAACCAAAATGAAATTGAGCCTCTGAACACTTAAACAACAATTATCATTCTTAGTCACTCTCTCTTCTGGCTGACAAACAGAGGAGATCAAAATTCACGCATGTATTCTATACTTAAGTAAAAAAAAAAAAAAAAAGTGCAAGCTTACTCAGAGAATCAGAAAATAAGACATTTGAGGACATTTCTACTGTTTGTTTCTTTGCAAATCTAACCTCAGTTATCCTTGTGATCCTAATATAATGCAAAGACTAAAAAAGTTGTAACTTCAAATTAAAGAAGAAAATATTACACTGAAAGTAATGAACATCAACTTTGCTCAAATGTGCAAAACTGTTTTCAATGTCTGCCATAGAACTTTAAATGCTGGGATACCTTTTCTCCACAATCCAGTCTCTCTTTCATCCTGCTTTCATCTTCTTGCATCATTTACATCATTTTCAGCTTGTTATGTTTGTCATGCATGATATACACCAATGGATACACTAAAGGCTCATCTTTTTTACATTGAATCCATTTGGTTTTAAATTGGTCTGGGAAGGTTGTGTGTTAACACTGAAGAAGGGACTAGAAGTACAGCTATTTGTGTTAAAACATAAGGAGTAAAAGTAAAAAGGTTTCAGTAAACTAAATACGTAAGTAAACAGAAATGCTACTTTAGGCTGCAGGAGCTGAAGTCATGGGGAATACACACCAGAATGTGAAAATTCACATCTTCATTTTGCAGTTCTGTCCTCAATAGACTAAATACAGATGGCCTTGATGCTGTTCTGAGTTTCCACATAGAGACACCAGCAGTACAACACACAGGTTGTGTCTGACCAAATCTGATCAGAGATCAGTAATTACAGCTGTCCATCACATATTAAACCTCCCTTCCTGTGTGAAAACAGCTAAGTTTAGCCAAAGTCTGCACCATGGGGTCGATTTTCTCTAGCCTGAAAACACAGGCAAGGATTTGCCACAGAATTCTTATGTCCTCTTTCATCACTTGAATTGCAATATGCTGAAAGGTAATTATGGAATTTTACCCACTGATGCTGAAACCCTCTCAAGCCCTGCAGCTTTAAGCAACCTCCTGTCACTGCTAACAAACACTTCAAGTGACCTCCATGACAGCAGCATCCACAGCAGGGCCAAGCCAATCAGGCATCTTTTAGGAATGTCATTCAAAACACAGTGTGACCCTCCTTGACCAATACCCCTGCCTCATACAAACACACGTATACAAACACACACACATCAGCCCACATACCAAAGAGGCTGAGCCGGGGCTGTCAGAGTGTCAGTGTTAAGGATATGACTGTCAATCATCCCCTCTGGGAAATGCAGGCGATCAGTGGAGGTTAGATCTGTGCTTTTTATGGCTTCACTCATTTGTCCTGCTTTGCAAATCTGGCTCATAAAATCAT
>JAPQRP010000001.1:8731180-8746243 GCA_037367295.1 Apogon hyalosoma | reverse complement strand
GTGGGTGGGTGGGTAGCTTGATATCCGGCTGGTCTCATTGTATCCATGGATGGGTAAAGAAACTCATTGCCGTGACGGGTTAAATCCTATTCACTGTCGGATACACACTCACACAAACACACACACACTCACAGCTGCCTCTATCTCTGTGAGTCAGTCTCAGAAGGGAAGCGCTTCTCTTCCCTCTTTTTCAGAGCAGAACAAAACAAACAATGACCCCTTATTGTTCTCTCCTTTCTGCCTTTTTCCTCTCTCTTCCGCCT
The DNA here is from genome assembly GCA_037367295.1 of Apogon hyalosoma. Lineage (NCBI taxonomy): Eukaryota > Metazoa > Chordata > Actinopteri > Kurtiformes > Apogonidae > Apogon > Apogon hyalosoma. The sequence continues at coordinate 8,745,980 of JAPQRP010000001.1, read as the reverse complement.
TCTCTGTCTCTCTTTTGCTCTTTTACCCTCTCACTCACTCTTCTTCTTCTTCTTCTTCCTTCTCCTTCCTCTCTCTTCATCACTGCCTTCCCATCACCTTTGCTATTTTTTCAGCAACCAAGGCACAGCTGAATTATTAAATCCAAATGCCTTGAGAGTTAAGGTGGTTATCATCCGTTCATGTGTTTTAGTGCATCAATTCCCAAAGGCTGACTTGTGACCCACAGGTGAGGCACAGGAGATTTTATTTAGGTCACCAAATCAATTTGCATTTAGAGCATTTCGGAAACTTTTGACTTTCGAAGTTATTTTTGATAGTACTGGATTTTTTACATTTTACTTAATCTTTATTGAACCAGATAAAATGCCATTGAGATTGCGATCTCTTTTACAAGGGCGACCAGGCCAAGAGGTCAAGCACGACACCCCATACGATAATGAAAAAACAGGTTAAAAGATTGGTGATAACAATAAACTTTTGAAGAAAAAAAAAAAAAAAACAGGAAATAATTTAGAAATAAAAAAAATAATAATATAACAAGAGTTTCACAACATTTTTAAAGTGCAATGTAGTTTAGGTCACCAGCAATTTTTTAAAGTGCAAGATCTGGTCGAGGTCAGCAAACAATTTAAAAACACAGGGACTGTCCAAAGGATTCTCACTGTCTAGTCAGTAAAATGGTATGAAAGGCTTGTAGTGAGATGAGCTCTGGTATTTTCAGCTCCTATTGAAGAGTGTTCCAGACAGAGGGGGCGACAAAACTGCAGGCCTGTTTCCCCAATAGATGTTTGTTTTGTTCTCATAATTGCACTTAATTGTACAGTAGAATGACTATTGACTCTATCAACAAAGACCATCACATATCCTGTCTGTTTTACAGCTGAGAGGATCAAATCAGCCACAACCATGTATTTTAAGTGCAAACGTAAAGTCCAGCTTAGACAAAACTTTTGTGATTGGACAACCGGAAAACTCTGATTCACAATGTACTCAGACCGTACCAGTTCATGCCAGTGTAATGAGACAAGACCCTGTATCATTTCAATGGAAACAACTGTCTGCACTGCTGTTCTAACTTCCAGCTTTTTGCAGCTGGGCAGAATTTGTTGCATCTGAAAATATGAGGATGAGAGAAAGTTTCTGACTAGAGCTGCATTTAAGCTTTTGATGAAATTGTCAGAAACAAACAAAACACTTTTTCCCAGTTTGTTTCCTGTGAAGTTCTGGAATTAAGAGGTGATTATGTCACCTCTAACAAGCAGAGAAAACATAAACTATGGAGACAGCACTACAGCAAACAAACAAACAAACAAACAAACACTGCATTTTGTGGTAATAAGGGAGCTACTGCCGATAAATACTGTGAAAAGCATACACTCTGACATTCTAACGCTAACCGCTGGTGATTTGACAAACAAAATCTCTGTTGTCACAAGCACCGGGCTTGAGTCGAGCTCCCACAACTGAAACCTTTACCTGAAACAATCTATATCAGTTTGTCTCATGACAAAAGAAAAGCAGGCTGGTCTTTATGAAGACATACATCACTGTTGAGTTTTATTTCTCAAAAATGACCATCTCTCTTATACATTATCCTGCTTATTACATGGCTAGCTAAAATAAATAAAAAGACCTGACCAAAATCATTGATATAAAAAAGATTTGATTGATGTGAGAATTAAATGCATCCACTAAATTAAATAGTCAATTGGATTTTGGTCCGTCTGTTATTCATAACAAGGATCTGCTATGAAATAACAGAAATTTGTTGACCAATAAGGATTCAATAATCTGTCAATGTCCACCTCTTCCACATGGCTGTTTTACCCACGCAAGATATTATCACGAACCGTATAATATTATAGATTATTAGCAAAACTGTACAGGATTATGCACAAATTGGCAGTTTCTTATATTGTAAACTGACAAGTGAAGGCTTATGGATGTTTTGTGTCTCCATGTGCATGTTATCTTTTTTGCACTTGACATAGAAGTAGATTATCATACCAAAGGTTGTGCGTCTGACCTCACAGTCATGACCTGTGCATGCCAGTTTGTCTGTGTGTGTGTCTGTGCCACTTCTCAACTCCAGAGATCAAAGTTTTTGTGGGCGGGAGGCAAAGGCAGGAGCTCAGGGTGAAGGGCGTAGCTCTCCACCCTCTACTCCTCCATCCTCCTCTCTCCACCTCTCCATCTCTTGCCCCCGGCGTCTTTTATCTTGTAAGCTGCTGCATGTCACAGTGGATGCACAAGGGGGTGAGAGGTCAACATGGCATTCTGGGTAAATACCAGAGACTCTATTTCATCTCTGTGCAAAGTAGGGTGTCGCTTAACCCACAAATTTAACAAGAGGATACTCAAGGATAGAAAACTGTTCCCTGATCAGCCCACCTGTCCTGGTGCTCCATATATGTTGCACACACACACACACACACGCACACACACACACACACACACACACACACACAAACATATCTATTCTCCGTGAGCAGGATAATAGGTTAAGATACAATAGTCCCCCTTTGGCCCCACAAGTCAAGTTCCTCCATTCACTCCCATTCATCTACATTCTACCCCCAGTCACCCCCCCCACTTCCCCTCGCTTTGGCTGGGGGCACAGGTCACCACAGGGCTTTACCCCCACACGGCCCTGAATACACACCCAGAAACGCATACACACACATATGTTACCAATCCCGCCTTCCTGTGTTCCCATCCCTTGGACAGCTGCCATGTTTATAAGTTACAGCAGAATTAAAAGGTTTCTGCACACGTTCATTGTCTGACAAACACATAAAGGACGTATGATACAATGAAGAAGTAAAAATAAGTACTTCAAGTGTGTGCACTGTGGATCCACAAGCCTGAGACTATTGGAGTCACTTTAAGTCAGATAATAGATCATTCAAAATATCTGAGTCGGAACACTTTCTGGTCTTAAAAGTTGTTTATTTGAGTTGTTTTGGCCAGGACATATATGTAGACATTGCCGTGTTTACTCTATGCGGTACCGGCTCAAGTCGACTTGGCGTTTTTGCCTTTCCATTACATAAAAGGACCTGGAATCTGATACTTGGTACTAGTTATTTGGTGTCTATTCCTCTGAGGTTCCAAATCAGGGGAAAAGATACTACAAAGTGACGTTTAAACACTGCAGACCACTGATTGGTCAGAACGTTGTCTCTGCGTTCTTGCGTCATCAATGTGCGGCGACCCGCCATTTTTAAAGAAACAGATCCGGAAGTGTACTGTAAATATACCAGTAGGTTAATCCACATGATGACAGGCCGCAAAACTACACCGTGGTCGGTCGAGGAGATTCAGACATTGCTGTCTTTGGTGACCGACGAAAAATTCAGCGTGAGCTTGACGGGGCAACATGCAACGAGCGAGTTTATCGGCAACTCTCTGAGCAGACGTCACGGAAGTAACGCGCCGCGTCGCTAAGACGTCAGGTAAAAAAAGGTTAAAAAGAAAAAAAAAATGACGTTCAGGTACTCTAAAGTGGGTAGTATCCTGTAATGGAAACGGTCTGCAGGAATAGTACCTGGTACCCGAGTCGAGCCGAGCCGGTTACACGTAGTGGAAAGGCGGCAATAGAAGAGAGGGGTCCCAAATCATGTCTGAGTTTGTTCATTAGGTTTAGTATGTACATGCTGTGATTATATATATGTAAAAAAAAATTTTAAAGTTGTTTTAGGAAGACCGTCCTGGAGTTTGGTCAGAAAAAGCTGTTGACATGTTTTGTTGTGAAATTTTGTGGTTTAAAATGAAATTCACCAATATGATGAAGACACAAAGCCATTCTATCAAATTGCAAACTCAGTTTACTCTTTTGCACATCAGTTAAATAGTATGGTTCACATATAGGAAGACTGAGATTTGAACACACGGTTAATTATAACTATGCCAGTACTGTACATTAAATATACTTAAGTGTAAAGTCATACAAGAAAACAATCATCGGTAACACAACATCATGCATTGTTTCCTTATTGAACTGTAATCATTATTTGAAACATTCAAGTGATTATGCTCCAAATCCCACAAATAATTTCTAAATTTAAGAAAACTTTACATTCCTTCATATTACAAACATACATTAATAACAAACTATTGAGTGTGCCTGTTAGCTGTGCTCTGTTAGCTGTTCTTATTAATCGTTTATTGTGAATTTATTTGACACTGAAAATAAGTGCATGCCTTTAAAGATTATTTGAGCTTTAAAGGTGAGGTAAGAAATACAAGCAAATTCAACAAGATATGGCCATGTGATTGTTGGCCTCATGTATGTTTATGTCTTTTTCCTTCTCAGTGTGTACAAATGTTGTTACAGACAAGCATATGGGAGTGAATGTGTGAGGAGCTTGCATTATTGTGTGTATGTGTATGTGTACGTCTGTGTCTGTCCATGTCAGTGCATGCTGTTCCCCCTGTCGCCCCTTGCTGTGTGTTTGTGTCATTATCCAGTGGGGGCTGCTCTAATGGAAGCTGTGATTAGCAATGCTGTTAATTAGACCACAGAGCCAACCACGCGGACCTCTGCCACAGAAACACTGCAGATAAAACACACAAGCAATGTGATGCGGGCCAGCACAATGCTCCAGTGACGCTTTGTAAATGCCTCACTGAAACGTAAAGTGAGACAATGTTTTTGATATGAATCGTGAAACACAAGGCCGGTCACAGTGAAACAGCAGACAGACCACACATGTAGGAACACATCATGCACATGGAGAACAAAGTCAAATAATAACGCTGCTAATTAGATTACAGAGCTTACACTTGAACTGCACATTCAACCACGGGGCCTTTGCCACACAGACACAGACATCAGACATAATAGTTTGGGGTACATTCATGTAATTAGACATGATTCATATTATCCATGTCAAAGAAATATGGTTGCTAACAAAGGTAAACCCCTCACAGATCTTTTTTAACTGCAGGCATTTTCACTCGTCATAGCAGGAAAGGCACAGGTGTAATTAATAACATGAATGATGGCTCCATTTAATTTAACTTCACCAGGAAGCCATGTTAGTGAGCCAGCATGTACAATACCCTCAGAACTGATATATATAAATGCAAATGCCCTATTATTTACACAAATAGTACATTAGTACATTGTATGACAGTAAATCATAGCCTGTGACAAGTCTAAGCGTCTGCTGTGAAATGGTCTTAATTAAATGTGGCAGTTTCTGGGAAGTGCTATGATCTGATTCAGGAGTAGGCAGCCAGTGGGAATGATGGGAAAAATCCTTGAACAGTAAATGATGATTAATATTAATACCATCATGTGAGCTAACTGTAAGTTTTCTAACAATTTATGTGCAGTTTGAAGTTGATGTGTCAAGCACAAACCTCAGTTTATTATTTATGTGTCTGACTGACCTGGGTTCACAGACTTTGAGATCAGCCCTCTCATGGGATTCAACCTGGATTCTTCAGGAATGTTTTGGAAAATTCATCAGCAGTGGGAAAAGAACATCGTATCCGTGTGTTGGCTGTGTTTGTGTGTGTGCCAGAGAGCAGGTAAGAGCTGGAAAGCCCCCAGTGGCGTACTGTCACCCCCCCCTCCTTGCTCCGACATCTGGTCCTGTCTCATTTACCGTAGGAGACTGTCTGTGTGATGGCTTTTTAATGCCACTGACACTGCCACATACACACTCACACATATGTACAGATTCATACCAGAACATTCCCATGTGCGCACACACAGGCTCATACTTCTATTAACATGCAAGCAAGATTGATCCAGTATGACAGCGTATAGGATCAATAGTGCATGCATAAACTGGCTTCTCAGGTAGTTCTCCAATGAAGTACTGTGAGTAAACAAAAAGGGGTTTCTGGATGAAGATGTTTGGTTTAGAATTCCCACATTGCACACATACACGCACACATCTGTCATTGATCCTCATGTACTGGGTACTTTCCATCTGGGCTTTCCATCCTGGAGGAGAAAGGAGGGGGTCCTGAGGCTGTCCATCATCATATACCATGTTTATATGTGTCACGTATTTAGTTGTGTGTATGAGGTAATTCAAGCATACATGCACAAACATGACAATATAGCAACTGGAGTTGATGTGTGTTCTCGTGCTCACCTTCGTCCCTTTTCCTCTTGCCCACATCAGCAGCTGAGCTGATACCCAGAATTCCACTGATGGAGTACGAGGACCCTGCTGAGTCACTGGTCACTGCTGAGACCTGTGTGGCGGCCACAGACGTTGCTGCAGACACACCACAAAAACACAAACGGTATGAATGATATAGTGAAGTAAAAACAGGCAATTAAGTAAATGGACACCAGGGATACAGAGTGTTCATTACCCATTTGATCAAATAGAAGGAGTAAAAGTTCAAAGAATAAAGCAGTGATGCAGTGATTCAACTTTTTCAGATATGGAGAACGAATACCTTTGTTTATGCCTCACTGTGTAGATTAGATTGGGCTCATTATGTGTAAAGCAACATCAAGTTTGACTTTAAACACTGCTTTCTAATTTTGTAAAACACAGTTTAACAAATATGATATAAATGAATTATTTATTTTTAAAATAATCATATACCAGCACCTGATTAGATCGACCAATGGATTAAACCCATTGTTACTGATAACTGATTGAATACTAGTATCAGATCAGTGCATCCCAGATTAAAACAAGCTAAAATTACTATTGTATAGTGCTATCATCTATTTTTTTTATATGTGAATTTTTAAAAATGTAAGTTAATTCCTCTGAACAATACATAAAGAGTCATTACTTTGGTCCAGCAGATCTTGCATCAAATAAATGTTCACTACCTTTGTATGCTGTTTTTAAATCAAAAGCATCTTAAATACTGGTTGGAATAAACTGTGATAAGATGTGCACATCACATTACAGAAACTTTACATAGACCAATACTGACAGTGTCACAGAAGCATCTCTGGGAAATTGGCACAGAAATGTCATAACTGAAAATGTTTATAGAAAACTTTAGTAGAAACACACAGCAGAGCATGGACACCCAGGATTATTTAAAAAGACAAATATCATGTTACTGCATATCTAATGTTGAGTCTCATGATTACATATAAAAAAGCACATAAGCCTTAATCAGTGAATGAAACAAATTGTACCATAATATCATAAATAGTTTCATTTGAATCAGAACAATTTTTGTGCTTCTTGTTTGTAGAATCCCATCTCGTGATTGTGTTATTTTTGACGCCTTCACAACCAAACATACACAAATCCTTAATTTTTAATCCTTATTTTTCTCTCCCTAATCTCCACATAGATTCACGTAAATCTTCTGAAACTTTACTCTTCCTATACAGACAAAATTGAGGCTTAAAAAAAGACACAAAGGACAGACGTCTGTCTGTTTTTCGCTGCTCGTTGTCTCTCCCTCTAATCTTCCCCCTGGAGGAGACAAGTTCCTCGCTGGGCGACACAGCGACATACTTGTCACTGCTTCAGTGAGGCACACACACATCCTGAAACCTCCTGACAGACACACAAATACGCACACACACAAACCTACAGTCACTCGTTCCTTGGTCCCTTATCTGTGCCCCTGTAAGCGGACGTAGGGCTGAGTGACAGTATGGTATCCCAGGAGGGACAGAAAGGTGTGGAGACAGACATCCTAATCCTCTCTCCCAGCAGACCCCCCAAACGCAGAAAGACAAGACCAAAAAAGGAATAAAAAAACAGACAAACCAAAGGATCAAGGTCCCTTCCAGCCATTACTCCACCGCTAACGACAAGGAGAGTATAATGAATGCATATCCTTCCTTTTCCCATCACTTGATTTAGCACTTCAATTATCTGATTTTCCTTTCTCTTTCTTTTCACTCTTTTTTTTATCTGAACGTAACGCTTTTATTCAGCAAATCCAAATGTTCAATTTTCCGCCTGGGAGTAGAAGCCATTTATCTGTGTAATCTGTAAGCGTGCGTGTGTGTGTGTGTGTGTGTGTCTAGGTGCATCTAGGTGTGTAGGAGTCTATGTGTGTGTGTGTTTGCTAAATATGTGTAAAAGGCAGGAGTCAAGGAGCAGTGTGTGTGAAATTAATTTAGATTAATAGACAATGTGCGATTATGAAGATATGAGAGACACCGAAACACAATCCACTGCTGGGAGAGAAAAAGAGAGAGAGAAACTCATATTTACTGAGGTGAAATATTTATAAGAAAATGGCTGTAATCGATATATCATTTTAGTTTATACCATCATTTTAACCATCTGAGATTTGTAATAATGTGGAGCTTGATTTCTTTGCACAGGATGACACTTGAACTTGGTATTTAGACAAGTGGGATTTTAAGTGTGAGTCTATTTTGTCATCTTACAGTTACAAATTCCAAGTCAAAAAAGGAGAAAATAATAAGCTCAAGCCTTTTTTTTGTCACTTACGTGTGGTAATTTGGTTAAACCCAATATATTTTCAAAAACAGTTTAGATGCACTAGGTCATTCTACCTCTTTATCTTTGTTGTTTATCCACCCTTTGGTATACATCTTGACCTTTCAATGCTCAGTTTAAAATATTTAGTTTTACTCTCTAAACTGGATCAAATTCTCCATAACAAAAGACATTTTTTGTATTTAAGTATTAATTTATTAATGTATAAAAGCTACAGAGTTTTTGTTATATTATTGTAAATGTGTCAAGTCCACCTTTCCCAAACTTAGGGTCTTGAGTGGACCCAAAAGTGGTTTCAGACCCATTTTATCAGGTCTCCTAATGTCAAGTATAATGCATAACATTCCACTAACTTTCCTTATTAAAATAGTGAGTGACTAGAGTGTTATTTTTTTGTATACTGGTCTATTCAAATGCTGAGATGCTGTGTCTCACTGCCTTTTTTACACACCTGGACCTGAAAATATAATGATAATTGAAAATAGAAGGAATATTTAGTTTTTGTGTCAAACAGTGACTAGATTGTGATTGATATTCTAACATTTTTCCCCAACTGGCCAGCTTGTCATGAATGAGGATTAGGTAGCAAAGTAATTTATTATAGTTGAGCTCTAGTAACTTGCTTTTACAGATAAAGGGTCCACAAAAATTGAAGATAGTCAATTCATTTGTTTTCTGGTTTGCGTCCCATTGAGACGTCAGATTTTTTTTTTTTTTGACCTGCAAATATTTGGGAGCCCCTGTTGTTGTTGTAAGTTTACTCAAAAATAGTAATCTGTAGGATGAAAACACCGTGCTCTTATATCAGGAGACTATCCTCAGTCTATTATAAAACAAAGTGGTACGTTTTTACTACACAGTTACCCATTTCCCGGCTGAATATGCTTGTTGTACTGTTGTGTCTTAACATTTAATTGCATAGATGTCTTTCTCACTAATAATATGTCTAAAATACAATCATTTAAGCTGAGAACCTACATTTTAATGAACCGAGTTTGATGAAGGGCCAGTGTTTGAGGACATTTCAAGGATCTAAATAAAGCACACAGGCTGAAATCCACAGAGTTTCACACAGAAGTGGTAGTGCTGTAAAATTTGCTTTGACAGTTCGGAGGAGGCTTTGCAGTGGCGACCTACCTAAGTTGTGAGCCGACACTGAGCCCGTTTGGCCAGGTTGTTGCTGAACCTTAGTCCGAATGATCCTGTAGGACGACAGAGGAGATATATATTAGTGTGTGCGTGTGTGTATGTGTGCGCGCGTGTGTGTATGTGTGACAAAGAGAGAGAGTGGATTCTGAGTGACATAGAGAACATGACCATCGTGGGAGCAAAATTGTGTATGTGTGTGTGTGTGTGTGTGTGAAGTGGCTGAGGCAGGCTGACATGGCAGAGGGGCCTCACACTTCCTGCTTGGCTGCTCATGCAAGCCTTTTCTTCCTCTTCCCTTTCCTTTCTTTTCCTCTCCTCCCCTTTTCCTCCCTGTTCTCTCTTTTCCTTTCCTTTCGATTCCTTTCCTTACGCTTTCTTTCCTTTCATTTTGTGCTTATTCCTTTCCTTGCTCAAGCACACCTTCCTTTCCTTTTGTCTGCCTCTTTTGCTCCCTCTTCCTCTCTCTTATTTCACTATCCCTCCTTCTCTCTGCCTCTATGCTCAGGGGAAAGGGTTGTCATTGTACTATCGTGTTGAACCACTGAGCTGCAGCCACTTCATACATATGGAGACTGGGGCCTCTTTGCTATTCTCTTTTCCTCTCCCGAACACACACGCATAACACATGCTACATTATATTGCCCTGAACTCTACCTACATTCACTACCTGTTGCTATCAGTTCATGCTCAAACACTCGTGTAGATTACACAAAATGTCATACCTGTTGATGGAGCTGACGCTGGGGACGCTGTCATTGTCGCACACTCTCTCTGCCAGGAGCCTGTCCCGGATCTCCCAGGCAAACATGGTGGGGTTTTGGCGTTTGTAATCGGCAATCTTGTCGACCACTTTGGGTGTAGCAACCTTTGGTTTGGATCCCCCGATCACCCCGGGGCGGATACTGCCCGTTTCATAGTACCTGCCAATCAAAGTATGAAAGGTGTTAAGGTTGCTCACAAGAGGCAACACAGGAAGAGTGTATAATCGCCGAAAGAGATATTAACCACATGCTCCATTGCTGCCACTAGAGCTCCTCTGTGTCCACTTGATCTTGAAGTGACAGTAGGGTGATGCCAGCTTGTTTAATTTCATTTCATTTCATTTAACTGACTAATGACATCTGCAAAGGACATAATGGAATCATCCTTGTCTTTTTGCTTATTTGTCTGTCTGTCAGCAGGATTACAAAATAAAATGTGGTTGAAGGATAGTGCATGAGCCACACACAAACTCATTATATTTTGGAGCAGATCCAGCGACTTTTTCAACAGCCGCAAAACAGGACCCTGACCTTTATGGATCTTAATTACACTGCAATTAAAACCTCACTTCACTTCCGATATGAATTCCCTGTTAATTCTTTCATTTGTTGCCAAAAAAAAAAAAAAAATTATTACAGTTGTCCTCTCCCTGTGTCCCCACAGTTGACATGCAGATTTCACAGATCTCAGCTGTCTTCCCTTTAGTGACCCACGACCTTCATAAATGTGATCAATTCTGGAACTTCTACATCTTATACATTTTGATTCTAGGATGTAATGGCTAAAGGAAGTGATGGGTTCTATCATCTGTGCACTTATGTCCATTTATGTCAGTTATTACTGTGAGTCATGTGAAGGTGTATATACAATCTTCTTAGTTGGACTGTTTTTTTTTTTATACTTGCAGTGCAGAGCTTGGTGTTAGATGTTAGTCTAGGATGGACCATTTATTATAAATTCAATATTGTAGTCACTAAAGGTTGATGTAGATGATGAAATATAATTGTTAAGCCAAAAAAGTAAATGTGAGCGCTCTGAATGGCTCTTGCTTTCTTTAGTAATTTCAAATATTGGCACAGAGGTAAGAGGAGAGTGGCACTGATATAAACACACACAGATTCACAGATTCAGGCGTTTCGTGTCCACCATGGCTATTTCATGAATGTATTTGCATGCACAAGGGGCATGGGGGGGCAGGGGGTGGGAGGACAGCAAATGTGCTACACAGCTTGCAGAAAAGGGGGGATGCTGTGTGTGGATGCAAGCTGTCAGTCAGTCTTAAACCTGCTGCTCTCCTCTCTCTCTGTCTCTCTTTCTCTCTCTCTCTCTCTCTCTCTCCACCTCTGTATGGTAGAGTAATCCCCTCTGTGAAGATGTGTGTTCCTGTAAACGCATGTTTCCTTGTCTTTCTTTTTGTGTGTGCATGTGTGCTCGTTATGCATAAGTGTGTGTGTGTTGCGACTTTTCAGTTTCACATAAACACAGCTAAAGGAAAAACAATCTATTTTCAAATGGAAAACTATTTAAATTATTCACAGCTGAATCATTGGTGAATAAACGACAGTGGTTATTGATATCCGCACAACGATGAGCCAGTGCACACACCTAACACACTCACAGACACACACACACACAAACAGGGTGGTTGAGTTGGTGTTTTTGTTCTGCTGGCACCACAGAGACAGAGAGGAGAGGATAAAACAACCCTCCCTCCTTCCATCCCTCGATCCCCTCTCCTCCTCCCCCCCTCACGGTAACGCTTCAGTGAGTTGAACGGCCAGGACAGGGGAGAGAGAGAGAGAGAGAGAGAGAGAGAAAGAGAGGCAAGGGAGAACAATGAGCAACACATTTTTTGATATAGCTGAGGGTCGCTGTAGCTAATCCTTCCCCTCCGTCCCCACAAATGGTCTCGCTGTCTCTCATAGGTTTTTTCTTTTTCCTCACTTCTTCTTTTTTTTTTTAACATGCCTTTTTCCTTTTGATTGTGTTTCTTGTTCTTGTCTTTCTCCCATTCTCCGTCTCCCTCTGTCTTTTTTTTTGGGGAGGGGGGGGTGCCGAAATATGGTGCCACTTTCATTTTGATGCTAATTCCAAAAAGTGATGAATCTTTTCCCTTTTGTACCTCTTTCTTCTCTGGGGGACGGAACGAGCAGGGATTTACTCTTGAATTTAGCTTTGAAAAGGCAGAGAGGGAGAGAGACAGACAGTCAGAAGAGAAAAAAGGGGGGGTGAGTAGAGACAGAAATATTGAGAGGGGTCAGATGAGAAATATAGGGGGAAGGTGAAAAGGCAAAGAACAGGTGAGGTAGAGAACAAAATGAGAGAAACAAGAGATAGAGAAATAAGGAGCAGGAGAAAATGAAGGGAGTACACTGAAAATGCAGCTTGGGCATGTTAAGGTAACTGAGGAAATAGCAGAATGGATGTTAAATAAGTCGGTGTGACCTTACAGGAGCATCTTTTGACAGTTGTAATTCACCTCCCTTGAAGAAATACAACTAAACCTGCACCAGATATGTAGATGTTTTAGAGAGATGGTGTCAAAATACATATCAGTGTCTAACCAGGATGTTGACACTTTATTAACCCTTAGAGCATCACTCAGTCTGATACTCATATGTCATGTATTACCTGCCCAGTATCTTGCTGACACATCCATGGCTGACTCGTAGCTGGCGGGAGATGTCACAGGGCCGAACCCCTTGGTGGGCAAGTTCTACAATTCGTTGTCGGACTACATCAGGGAGGGGCCGACCATTTACAAACACTCCTCCAAGCTGGTTCACTCCGCCATGTCCTAGAAGAGGTGATGGTACAGTGTGAGATTAATCACAGGAACATAAAAGGTTAAGACAGAGATGGTATTATGGATTGTCCGAAGGCAATAAGGAGAATAAACACAGATAAACTCAAGAGAAGAGACAAAGTAAATTTAGTGATAGATCAAGACTTTTAGATGATTTAAGAAACTGTGACTTTGGGTTCTTGTGAAATAAAATTATACAAAAAGAAAATTAAGCATCAAGCATCTTTATGTGCTTTGCTGAGTGTGGAAACTCTTAAAACTTCATTTATGATGAGGCAGATATATGTTCTTATTAGTGTAGACCAATTAAATGGAGACAGTTTAACTATTAAATGATTTTAGACTAAATGTTCACCAAGGAGCTTTCATGGGACAGATGACTTGCACAATCTACCTTCACATGCAGTCTTATACATCTAAATACCGCATACTTTCAATTGGCTCACAGGACAGTGTGGGCTGTGTTTTTCAAACCTAATCATCATTGATCTAATGCTATCTTTACCCAGAGTAAACATCTTTTTTGAGATACTGCCAGACAGGCAGGTGGTATGATAGCTGCCCACTTATGATTTAACAAAAATGGCATGTTGTGGTTGAATCTTGAAAAAGGTCTATGTTTGGTTCACCTGTAGCCAGGCATAAGATGCCAAAAATCTGATACTGTAAACTCCATAAAACCTTCCTAATGATATGCAAGGTTAACAGATCTCAACTGTTGGGCTTTGTTTTATTTTTACCGAAGCTCCTGCCTTTGGCTGGAGTCACTTCACTAACTCAAACACATCTGATTTCCTTTCTGCCAGTGATTTATCTTGTTCAGCATAATATTACCAGTTAGACTATTCCAAAGTGCAATCTTTGCCCATTTTCACCCAGGGCAGACTAAGCTAACACTGCAAGTAAATGAAGGGATTTCAATTAATTATTGACCAAGGCCTGGCCCCAGCCCCTTACTGAAAGATACTGCTAATATTCCCCCTGAGGGATAACAGTACGTGAAGAATACTGCTGCCACAACTACAATGAAAGAATGCATAGAATAGAATAGAATAGAATAGAATAGAATAGAATAGAATAGAATAGAATAGAATAGAATAGAATAGTGGGAAACTGACTACTGCACATTTAAAGTTTGATCTTTGCCCCTCTCTCCCTCCTATGTGTATTTTCTGCCTCATTTCCAGCACCCAAAATCAAATAAAACCAAAAAAAAGTATAAAAAATGCCCAGAAATGTATGGGTTTGGTATGTATGGATAAGTCATGGCACATTTGTTCCTTGACAGATCAGCAGTGTGTCACAAGACAAACTGCACTGGAAAGCTTCAGTGAACTCAGCAGTTTTGTACTTTGAAGCAACAGTGCTCATTTCTCTGAATTAACCACATATGAGTCAGTCAGCACCTGTGATGACCATTTGAGAAGGAAGGTCTGTGTCCCTCTGCCTTCTACAGCAGAGTAAGTATACTGTATACGTACATATATCTCACCAAAGGCAGAGCATAAATCAAGAATTTCTCTACCACATAATCCACTGCTTGGCTTTTTGTATTACCATAGTGATTACGTCTGTAGGGGAAACACACACACACACACACACTAATCCTAGCTGTGGGGGTAATAGATTTTAAACACATTACCCCAGCAGGGATACCCC
>JAPQRP010000001.1:8718207-8730066 GCA_037367295.1 Apogon hyalosoma | reverse complement strand
TCTTTTTAGTTTAGGTTATTTGTTACAATTTTGGACAAGGAACTTTAGTGGTTTATCAGCTGTCAGATGTGAAATAAATAAATAATCTCTGTCATCTGAGTTGTTGACGTTCATGAGGTTTTGTTTTTTTTTTTGTTTTTTTGCAGTTTTTTTTTTTTTGCAGTTTTTGAGTTTGGTTTCAGTGGAGCTCAAAGATACATCTCTGCTCCATAAAATGACATGAGAGTTGGATTTAAAGACAGATTATAGGTCTTATGAAAATCTGAATCTTTGAGTGCACTTTTTAATTGCAGTAGCAATTTTGGGCTCTCAGGAAAACACTATTTTATCGTTTATCAGACTATTACACAGAAAAAAAATTAAATAATTTTAAGTAAATAACTGATACTGGTAGTAAAGGGTCCAGGATTTGTCGATTTATTGCCATTCTTTGGTTTTTAGTCTGGTGTCCATGAAACGTACAGACATAACTTAATAAAAATGAACAGTAGATTTGGACTGAAAAGCAGCTGCAAGTTCATCTGAAATGTTTTAGAAAGTTCTTTAAGATATTTAGTTTTTCACATTTTCACTGCTGTCATTTTTTTGTATCGTTGGTCATGAAACTGCAGCTCAGTTTTGTGGTTTATTAGCTATTTAAATAGAAATTATATTTTCAAAAAAGTAAATAATTGGTACCAGTGATTTTCTAGTGTTTGTGAGGTTTTAACGTTGGTATCAATGAAACATACAAATACAGTTCTACAAGAATGAAGAGCAGAGCTGGTTTGAATGCACTTCCAAATGTTTTGTTATGTAATCAAAGCACTTTTATTGCTTATCAGCTCTTTAGATATCAGTTTTTTGTTGTTCAGTGTACTGGCTTTCTTGTGTTTCTTGGTTTTTGTAACGGGGTAAAGACCTGTCTATGATCTTTGGATGATGGGAGCTTCCATCTGCCATCACTGGCCATCCTCTTACAGCCTTTAGCTGTTTAGTTTTTTCCACTAAGTTGCAGTGACTGATTCCTGAGATTTTGAGAAAATGCGTTATTATAGAACATCCCACCAAGTGCTGGAATGTCCACACACACATACATCCCAGTGACCTACATGGACAAATTCAAGTCATCTTGTGCTCTCTCTGAATGCTTTGTATAAATGTACAAAGACATTATTTCTCCCTCCTCTATTATTATTTCCTGAAACCTTTCCTGCTTGGTGTGGTGAATAAAAGCCCAGTTTCTGCAGGCCCGTTTGTAGAAGCCTACTGTGCTGCGTCCTCCTCACCACAGGTATCTGAAGAGAAGACTCTCTCTCTCTCTCTCTCTCTGGCTCTTCCACAGATAAGAGTAAATGAAATGGTTCCTTTCACCCTTCCTATCTGGGCCACGGCATGAAATACGCCGTGCTTTGTAAAGAGATGGAAAGGAATGACTGTGACCTACAAAAACCTCCAGATAACTATTTATTCACTTATCTGTGTATTTACTGTTGGCATTAGGTGTCGAGGCTCTCACCATTCTTGGGGTAGGCTATAAGGATTATGTGTTTGAAATTTATTTTCCAAGCCTATAAATACTGATAGGGACGAACGTAAGAACGTACACTTTCTATAAAAGCATTTGATTATCGTTCACTGTCACATAAAATTCCTTGAATGAGTGATATAAGTTCTCATTCCAAAAGCTATATGCCATGTATTTACACAGGTAGCAGTTATATTAGGCATTAGGCACAGCCGGGAATATTGCCAAAGACTAAATTTGATGTTGAAGGTGTTATCAGTGTAACCCAAAGGAATGCTTTAAATCTAAATTGCCTTGCATTTTGGGGGAATCTGTCCGCTTTACACCTATGAAGTAGTAATTTACTATTAATATTTCCTCACAGCTGTGTGAGTATACGGACAGAGATCCTGCAATTCATCACACTGACCAAACAAATTACTCCCAGATATTCAATTAGCAAAAACTGCAAAACAGATACAAAGATTTTGCCAAATTAGAGTGTTGGCTCTTCTGTTCTTTAAGCTGAACCTACAGTCTCCCGGGGGGAAACAGTTGGCAGTGACAGCAGTTTCATTTTCATCCTGAAGAAAAAAAGAATCAGAGGGACAGACACAGCCAGGGGACCAGGGGTCATTATGCATCCCAGTTGTATTTTATTTATATTCGCTTTATAGGAGCTGACTTAAGAGCCCAGCACCTGCTTAAATGTTTGATTGATTCACTGTTTCCAAGAGGAAAAAATACAGAGATAAAGCAAAATATATTCGCAGTTCCCCATCCAGAAAATAAGGTCCATTAGGCTCTGTGTCTCTCCCTTCCTCTCCCTGTCTCTACATTCCTCTGTGTCCCTCTCTCTTCTTCTCTCTGTCCACCTCTTCCTCTCTATCTCTCTTTCTCTCATCTGCCTCGTCACGGCCTGACGACTCAAAAATAAAGCAAAAGAGAAATCGCAACACAACGCCACCGGTTTTCTCTCTCAATTTTTTTTTCTCTTAAAAAAGGGAGCTAGAAATTACTTTTGGGTGAAAAGCTGCTTGGAAAGTTGCCCGAGAGAATACAGATGAGGCAAATTTCCTTGAGCAAACACTCAATAGATCTGTGAGATGTGCCAGGCAGGCGTTTTGGATGTATATGCTTGAGAGAGCTTTTCAGTGGAATAATTAATATTAAGCCGAGGAAGTGTGACTCAATGTAACTTGCCAATAAACAAAAGAAATTATCTGTAGTTCTTGCATGTCTGTCAACATGATCTGTTAAGAGATCCACATGGGAGACATTTGATTGGTAAAAGGCTGCGTAAAGCCAATATGAAAATTAAAAATAATAATTAAAAAATATATTACTCGGAAATCTGTCAAATAGAAGTGGCGGAAAGTAGTTTTATTAACCATTTATCCACAATTTATATATTTTGTTCTATTTTTATTTTATTTTATTTTTTATTCATTTTGCCTAACTCACGAGTCGATGACTAAGGTAGGCCTTGGTTTTGCCTGCTTTATAGTCAGCATACCACCATTAACATTACAATACGTTATTATGACATTCAGCTCATTATCATCACAATTACCTGGTAGCCTATAGATTTTTAAAACATCGCTGACATATATTAGTCCACATGGTGGAAAAATACGACCCGGAGTTCAGCTAAGTCACAACCAAAAGCTCTAGGGCTGAACAATTTTAAGTTTTTTTTATTCGTTAAACTGTAAAACTAACGAATATAACGAATGGAATCGTCATCTGAAATTTAGTTCAACTAATCACCCAATAAATAAATCGATCAAACTGGTGCAAGTTGCCAAATTTTGCAGAAATAGGTAGTAGCTGACATCTCCTAAATCAAGCATAATTAATGTTTTCATTAAACAAAAGTGAAACAACCGAAATGGCATCGATTTTAGAATAAAAGTTATCCTAGGAGCCAACAGCAGTCAAGTTTATTTTATCAGTGTTCCCCCACACATTCACTCACTCTCTCTCTCTCGCTCTCTCTCTCTCACACACACACGCACACACACACACACACACACACACACACACACACACAACAATATTTCCACGCGTCACAGCCGATTCATCCCAACCTCCTATTCTCTCCACCTTTGACATTTTTTAGGTGTAATCGTTTTAAAGCGTCTCCGGGCTTTGACATATATAACTTTAGCTGCGCTGTTACCGTCACCACCGCGGATCATTGGCTTTGGGGAAACGGGCAGGAAGTGGAAACATGATTCGTTCTAGCTTTTGGATGTGTGTGTGCAGCTTTTTAATCCTGCAGGATAACGCACCGTGGGAACCTCTGTCAGTCACACAACACGGGTTCTCCCCGGGACTAAATTGCAATAAAATATATAATGCATAATCTATTATACGCTGAAATGACTGCAGGACGCTTTATTCGGCTTTTAAGTGCAGAGGAGAAATATATCATGCTGATTCACCACGCAATTTGCGTAAATTCCCATTTGGAAACTTCATCTTTACAATGATGCAGCTGCATTTTTTTTTTTTAAGAAAACGCTCGAAATTAATTTGTTTCACAGCTTGACACTTAAAGTTTTTTTTATCTCATCTTTATTTGGCGTTGTTTAACCTCAGTGAAAGCAAAACTTTGGAATTGTCAATAACTGCAAATAATGCAGGAAATGTAAATAATAAATGTAGGATTTTATTTCGCCGGGTTGTTTGGACTTACTGTGTAATTACCCCTGACGTTTATTCATTTGTTCATTATTTAATGTTTTAATAAGATGTCACTGGTAACAAGGATGTTTCATTCGTGTACAAGACGTGGTATGTTTGGGTGAAAAAGAGGAAACGCACATAGCCTTAATAACAAAGCTGGGCCCGCCATGTCACGAGTCAGTGACCAAGTTGTCCCCCATATCCCACGATGCACCTGCTCTGCTGAAGAGTCCCTGTGCAAGACCGTGTTCTGGACAGTCAAAGGAGAATTTCCCTGTCGGGGGTCAACAAAGTCTTGCCTTGATTTTATTTGAAGACCTGAGCAGACCTCCACTTGCACCTGTGCGCGTGTGATGTGCACTGTGCGTCTGCTTAACCCAGTTACGTGCAGAACCGCTGCACTGTTTGTGGATCAAGTTCAGCTTTTAGTCATGCTTTGTTAGCCTGGGTTTCTCTCTCTCTCTCTCTCTCTCTCTCTCTCTCTCTGTCTCTCTCTGTCTCTCTCTCTCTCTCTCTCTCTCTCTCTGTCTCTCTCTCTCTCTCTCTCTGTCTGTCTCTCTCTCTCTCTCTCTCTCTCTCTCTCTCTCTCTCTCTCTCTCTCTCTCTCTCTCTCTCTCTCTCTCTCTCTCTGACCCTTGCACCCCCTCCTCTTTCCTTCAAAGGGAAAAACGAAGCAAACCGTCTAACACAAGGCTCCAACAAATACAATAAAAATATAAAGGCCCACACAACCTGCATAACAACACATTTCATAGTTAAAAAAAACAAAAAAAAACAACAACTCAACACTCAATATTATCCGTGATCAGTTTAATTAACTGAATTTCTTTAGTGAAGCCTACAACAATCATTTGATGTTAGAGAGGAAAATTTTACTAACGACAAACAGTGAAGTTGAAAATTTTTGTTGTAAGAATTCCAAGTATCGAATTTTAACACAAAAAAAATAAGAAGTCTGTGGCAGAGTATTCTAATAAATATTTGTTTTAAAAAATGATAAAATAAATACATCTTTGCCACTATAATTCACTTGCATGTCACGTTTCCAAAGTGCGCAGCTTCCACCTGAACTGAAGATTTTTCTATTCTTTTTTTTTTTTTTTTTTCAACGTAATATCGAAATGTTTCAATAGGAGTTGACTTGTACTTGCGAGCGCTCATTTTAGCACCATTATTGTTCGGTTTTTGTTGGCCTTTCGGGTAAAAATAAATACATAAACAACTTTTTAATGCTTAAGTGATAGTTTTGGAGTTTCTGATGCAGCTGGACACGCACCTACTCCGTTCAGAGTAAAGTGTCTGCACACAGACCTGGGGATGCGGGGTTGGTTCAGAGCAGATGAGAACATGCAGATGAAGGGAACTAGAAAGGTGTTAAACTTACTGTGCATTGCCGCGAACGGGTCGTGCTTACAATGAATCTCCATTGGTAAAGTGGGACTGAAGGGCCCCGCGGTCTTGAAGGTCTTGAAAATGCCACCGGACACCCAGCTTCAGTCCGCCACCACTGACAGACCGTGACTTCCAGAGAATGGAAAACAGGATCAGCTCCCTTCAGAGGAAGAGGCTGTTTTGTTTTTTTTATCAAATAAAAAAAGAAAACTTTAATTGACTGATAAAATGAGACGAGCTGCGGCCAATTTGACTCCAGAGAATAATAAATATAGCAAAAAATATATATATGTATATATATAAACGTGGAGCCTTTATATAGAAAATAGGAGGTTTAGATGCGGAAGCAAAGGAAAAAAATGGTTTCAAAAATATGGATCAGATTCGGGCTCCCCCCTCATGGAGACGGGACACCACAGTGGGTCTGTTCTGGCGTCTCCAAACCCAGAGGAGGGAAACCACAGCAGTAGCGCTCATTCCTTCAGCCACTCTTCTAAACTGAGTCACCTCAGTCTGAGAGAGCACACATGAAAAACTTCTCAAAAAACATGAAGAGCATCAGAAGTCGCCTTTCCCTCCCTTATTTTCTATTCTCTTTCTTTTCTTGGTCCGCTGGTCGTGACCCCTGAACTGTTACTAAACCAGAGGAGGCTGTATGAACTTTCTCCACTCAAGTCTGTTTGATTTAAAAATGCAAAATAAATTGAGGGGGGAAGAAAAAAAAAAAACTTGCAAAAATTAAAATATTCGTTACAGATCCACGAGTGGGTTTGTTTTCTTCTTCCAGGTTACTGGCTGCACATAGTTGTTGCCAGAAATGGTCCTCGGTAGTTACCTTCACATTAACACTTGGTTATCTCCCGTCAATAAAGATACTGAGAGCAGATGAGTGCTCGCATCTTGAAGTCTCATATCCACTATATCAGAAAAAAAAACAAACATATAAAACAGACAGCTAAAAAAGCAACTGTCTGGATGGAGTAAACTGCTAAGGCAGATTTGAGAGTTGTTATCCCTTTGTATGAAGGAAAGGCAGCTCTCGGTCACTCTGTCTCTGCTGACCAGGACTCTCTGCGCAAACGCTCAGGACTCCCGGTTCTGCGCGTGACTTTTAGGACGAATTTCTTTGCCTTGAAAAAGAGAAAACAGTCCCGTCCAGGTTCAGAGGGTGATCTTCCCCCGCCAGAGCCGCGATATAGATATGTACACACAGGCTTACGGAACTAAACGGAGAAAAGCTGCCTGCGCCCTGCGTCCAAGGAGGCGCACGCCGCGTTTCAGGACCTGCTCTCGTGCGGACAGCGCCCGCGCTCCCAACCCCCTGGAATCCTAACCTACACGCGCCGGCCACCTGCCTGTCACTCAGAGCAAAGCCGGCCAATCACAACACGAGCGCCGGAGACACGTCACCGCCAACCCCAGACAGGCACGGGAGGGGCAGCTCTGTGATTGGCTGATGGTAATCCCGTGGGCCAATGACGCCCCGCATGCATTGTTGATCGACCAATGGAGAGGCTCGGCGGAGCGACGCAGGGCTCGGGGAGTAGATGATCATATGTTTAATTTCAATTAACGAAGTAAAAAACCTCATGCCTTCATACCCATTTGCGCTCGATTTATTCATGTCAATATTAAATAGCTAATTAAGTGCGTATTAAAAATGAGGCTTAGTTGCAGCAAGGTTTTATAAATTAGGGAATACTCAGGAACTCAAACATTTAATGTCCATTTGTGTATTTTTTGGTCAAGTAAAATATAGGCTAATATTTGAACTAGCAGTTGAATACTTTGAGGTTCTCTGCCATTAAGTGACATCATTTTGAGGTCAAATTCATCTCCAAAACCTGAACCTTTCTCCTCCTAAAACCACCTCCATTGCCAGGCCTACAGGAGTGAAACCTGTCAAGTGTTATGAAAACAACTGGCGCTGCATAATTTCCCCGTTTCGACACAATGTTATAAATCTTTAGCTTGGGGAGGATTGAGAAAAAGCATATGAAACATGCATTCTTACTCATTACCTAATTGATTGCGGATCCAAACGGTGTCGTGTTTAATGAAATGCAATTGGTGAGCTCCGCATTACACTCTAAACTGAGGGATTCAATACATACTCGTCCCACCTGATTTGAGAGGGCATATCTAAGCCTCGCCCCTGTAATATTAACCACACAAATAGCCTAAAGCATGAGCCAAATTAAAAAGCGTTATTTCCCTTCTTCATGTTTCTAGACATTTAATCATTTCAGTTGCTCGGTGTTTATTATACACGCCAGCCCTTAGATTAGACAGGACACAAACAATCATGTGACACCTCCTTTTAACATATATTACACCTATAGAACACATTATTATCATTCAGGGAGTGATTCTCAATCTGATAAATAACAATCACACCATTTTTGACTGGTTCACCTTTGTTTAAGTTTCATCCTCTTAACTATTACGGGCTTAATGCACCTCAAGGCTATGCATCTAATCCAGAAAAGGTCAGTGCATGATATTATATTATATTGAATGTATTTAATATCTGCTTTTTAGTTGCTCTCTTGCTTTGCGTTATTGGTTTGTTGCCTCTCATCCGGACTCGCACCCTTGGACTGGTAAACTGGCTGAGTGTGAACAGATAATGACCCAAAGGACGGCTGCAAAACCCAAACATTAGCCTCAGTCAGACTCTCCGGTGCTCATTATACCAGCAGACATGTGTTCTGCTTACTTTAGCCATTGTTTTCCATTTAGAAATCATCTTACAAAAAAACTGGGAGCTTTGGGTTTTCTTTTGGTTTCTCCCCCCCTCCGTCCGAGGCTGTAGGCGTTCACAAGATGAACCACAAGGGGGCGTTCAACCTTGGGCTTTATTACCACACGCACATGCACTGACACACGCTCACAAATGCAACACAAACAGGAACTTTACTTCAACTTAACAGTGTTCACGGTAGTCTAAATACGCCACAAACTAGACTAAAACATAAATCCTGCAGGCCTATGTGTCACCACGTCACACTAAATCCAAAATCAGCATCAGGATATGTGTTACTTCTGCTAACTAAGCTCAAAACCACTCAGACTTCTAACCCAAGGTCTTCAACAATATGGTTTCATAAATCTTCACTGATTCCATGTTAATCCACTGACAGTAAAGTAGACCTCGAAACATTCACACTAGCCTAATCCTCATTCATATTTCACATCTCTTTACTGAGTATTCATGAAACAGGCCTCGTACTAATCTGACAGACAACAAATCAGATTGATTTTGTTTTCGTGATAAACTAAAATAATAATAAAGCATGTAAAGTTACCGCACTGCGATGGTGGTTGGAGGAAATGTCATTTTATAACCTTTCGGGGCCTTGCATAAAAGTTGGAACCAAAACCAGGCTGATTTAGAAAAAAAAAAAAAAGAACAGAAAACCCTAATTATTTTCTTTCTGAATAAACTGCATCTTTTTATAATAAGAAATGTCTGAATTCCATGCCTAAATGATTTTCCAGTTGAAATTAATAAATGAATAAATAAATAAATAAATAATTAAAACATAAATAAATAGCCTATTTTGGAAGACTTTGCAGGGTATTACGTTCTTGAGGTCTCCAAAAAAAAAAAAAAAATACTATTATGATTGTATTATTTTTCTCGTTGTTTTCTTTTCCTCTTGTTTTCCTCACGCAGCCCAAGTCTTTTTTTTTCTTTTTCTTTTTTTTTTTTTTTTTACTGAGATATAGACACAAGCGTTTTCTCCTCACAGAAGTAAATTGCAGTCGTCGCCCTTGTCTCTCCGATTTGCAAATTAAATACATAAGCAATTAAAAAATCCAAACACAATCAATCATGTATACAAATTGTTGTTGCTTTAGGGTTTGAAATTTGGAGAAAACTTCCATCAGGGTAGGACGACTTTAATCCTGGGGTCCAAATCCATTACCATATTTCATTACCTCTCCAGTGTTAGAAATGAGAGGGTGGGAGGGTGGAGGAGGAGGAGGAAGATGAGGGTGTGCACTTTTTAAAACATTAGTAAGAATGTGGTTGTGCTGTGATAATCATTTGGAGGCAAATTGGAGGTTGTGTTGTTGTTTAAGTGTTCCCTCTTTCTATCCTCTCCTTTCCTTTCCTTCCCTCCATCCACCATGAAAGCTCGGCTGTTTTGCTTTTTGCGCCTGAGTCTCGAAACGAAAAAGCAATGAAAAATTAATAGCGCATGTTAACTCCACCAGCTCGTTTATTACACGCCCGCTGACTGTAAACATAATGAGAAAGCTCCCGTATCTCTTCTTAAGTTTTCATTTGGTTGTGAAATATAAAAGTCATAACTAATAAATAAAATATATGTACTGGAGAGTGAACCTTCCTAGGACGTGTGGGGTGGAACTCGTCTGGGTAGCCTAAGTGAACAGGTAAATCACGCTGACTGCCTCACGCTCACAGGCCTCATCAAATGGAGTATTTGTAGTCATTTGGAGCGATGATAACGCAAGTGAAGACCAGTCTGTCATCTGCCAGGGGGAATATAAGGCCGTCCTGGTCATAACATCACACCCTGCCTTGTGTTTTTAATGGGGCACTTGAGGTCAGAACGAATGTAGGCTATATGCCATATGAGGTCATTCCTCTGTCTACCCCCCCCCTTTCCTCCTCCTTCCTCTACTCCGTTGTCTCGTTCTTACAGCGCGTCTTCTGCACAGGTTTGCAAAGGTCTGATTGAACTGCGCGTCAAATGGCTCGAACTCAATACAAAGTGCGTAAAATGAACCTGGCGTCATTTGGCTTTTACGCACAGTCTTGCACAAATAGGACGCAGAGTGAGGACCAAAAATGTGCCTTTCCCACAATTTAGACATAATTCACCTTTTTTTTTTTTTCTTTTTTTTTTTTTTAGAAACTCAAATTCCGGAGAGAGGCACATTTGCACATTTTTTAAGAACATATAAAATCATAGGAGGTCAAGGATCAAAGATTTTGATAGTATGGGGTCCAAAAGTGACCTGAGTCTAATTTTTCTCATTAGTAGAATAATAATCTCACATCAGTATCTACCCACTGTCCCACTTGCAGTCAGACTGACATGGCGGCGCTGCTTATTGGAAGGAACCGACCTGTGCACTTTTCCGCACGGTCAACCTGCAAGGCGGGAATAAGGGGGTCTCATTAGATCCACGTTCATTCTCACAGATCTCCTTTGTAGCCCCGGCACGTATTTTAAAGTGAGGGGAAATGGAGAGGCTGTAGGTATAGGCTCTGGGCCCCAAAGACTTGACACAGCAACAGGGGAGGGCCTCCTTTAAACTCTGATTTCCTCTGTGGTTAAAAGGTTATTATCCAATTGCAACAAATCCCAGTTCTTTCAGCATTTATCAGGGGTTAGGCCCACTCCACAAAAGACTGCTAAAGCGGTATTATTTGTCTTACATACCATAGGCGCTATTTGATGAGGAATTTCCACTGAAGGCTGGGCACTTGCAAATGTATTGCTGTTGTGTGACAACGTGGCGTTATCTGAACAGACTCCTTCTTCGCCAGAATATTATGAATGTCATAAAAATCTCACTTAGCACAGTCTGTTTTCTGTTTAAACATTCTATCATAACTTTCCAAATCATTTACCACGCATACATCACTTGCAGGGTGTCCAAAGAAACAGTAAAATAGATTTTTTTTTTTCCCACAATGCAAAATACCCTTTAGAGGCTGATCACATGCCTCCAGTTTTTAACGACAAACGACGTTTTATCAATGCAGTCGCAGCGGGCAGCAATATGAAATGATGTGATATCCATTGGGTGCCATAACAAGGTCGATGGCCTGATCCACTGCTGTACCAGACCCCGCTGTTTTATGAATAGGAGAACCTGTTGAATATACTAACACAGACACGCAGATGAGTCTAGCCCTGTTTTCTTGGGTGAATTTGGGCCTGAAACGGTGAGCAACTTTAACTTCTGGACCACAATCTAAGGGATAAAGAGGTTCAGCGGAATCACAGTCACTCATCATCAGACACACATTCAGAAATGCCGACAGAAATATCCAACTGAAGATTAAAATACAAACTTTAGATTAATGTGCGTGTGTATTCGCTGTATTTGTCCTAAACACGCAGGTAATGTAGCACAGAGAAACAGACACAGACACCACCTAAAAAAAACAAAAAAAAAACAAAAACAACTTCTAACAACGATAAAATTCTACAAAATTTCAACAAAATCTAGCAAAGGTATGAATATGTTTCCAGACACAACTTTTCTTGTCTTTTACAAGTCTAAAAAAGTTTCCTGAAACAGTG
>JAPQRP010000001.1:8701385-8718107 GCA_037367295.1 Apogon hyalosoma | reverse complement strand
TTCTCCTCACTCCAAAAGTTTTCGTCACTGGTCCACGTGTCTCCACTAACGTTACTGAACTGCGGTTTAGTCTTTAAAACCTCGACCACTGAGTTAATAAAGTTTGCTTCCAGCTCTTCCTATTGTCTCATCATTGAAGACCACTTTCTAAAAGTTCGTAGTGCCTTAAATTCCTGTGGACCGGACGCACAGTTGAAAACAGAACCTTCACAGCCTCCGCCAACATGGTAAGACTTCTCTAATATTTGCATAAAAGTTTTTGTTAGAAGAACCATCAACAACCATAAATGTCTGAATGTGTTTTCAGGTTCAAAACAGATAATTCATCTACTTCTAAAAGTGAAATGTGGCTCAACTGAGCTGGTGCGACCCTACCTGCTCTCCCAAGCCGCAGTGCAGGACTCTTAGGCCCCTGGTCCATGTTACTCGGGTGGAACAGGGGGAGGCGATGGAGAGAGAGAGAAAAGGAAAAGAACAAAAACTTTTTTCTTATGTCTCCCCCTCTCTCTCTCTCTCTCTCTCTCTCCCTCCCTCACTTACTGGCACTGTTTTCCTCTCTCCCTCTTGTTTTTTTTGTAGTCCTACAGTACTTTTGGGGCGAGCTGTAGGTTGAAATAATTCGACCCTTCCGCTCCCTATTGCACTCCCTGCAAGTGTTCAGTCAGCTGCAACTAAACGCTTTAGGTGGAAAAAAGGCTTCGGGGGGAAGCGTGAAATGATCACGCCGAGTAAAAGAGCCGCGCTCTCAATGTGCGCCCATGTCCTTTCCTTTTCCTGCACGAGCTTGCATGCACAAGTGCCATACACGCACACATGCACGCATTAACACGCGCTTACATGCACGCACGCGGCCACGCATACATAAACACAACTTAGAACACCCTTCCCTGCAGGGCCGCGCCCCCTCACTCGCATCTGTTACCAAGTTCCACTTTACTAAACTTTCCCGCCCCCGCCTCTGTCTCCCTGCCTCTGTATTTCCCTTTTATCCCTCTCTCACACGTTAGACTCGTCTCATCAGGGACAAATCTTATAGACATTTGGAAGGTAATATTACATAAATAGGTGTAATGCCGGGGTAGGGTGCTCTGTTTTCATTTGCGTATAGGATACACAGACTGTAACTGCAAACAAAAATTTGCGGATTGCCTTTTCGGGTGCTCAAACCAGCGCGTAAAGTTTCCCGACAAATCTCTCCTGCTCTGTCAGTATACACCTGTTACGCACGGCGCCCTTTACGCATTACGCACGGACTCGAAGTCTGGACGTATGGCTCCAACTTGAGCGTCTCCGCCCTGAAGTGCACGCTCCTCTCGTTCTCCCTCCCTTGCAGGTGTGTGTATGTGTGAGTCTTTTCGTAACGGATAGTTCCGGTCCTCAGCTCTGATTGTTCGCAGACACACACCTGTGAACGCATAACATTTAATTTGAATATTAATTTGCCAACTGAAAATTTCCACTCATACCGATACCCGACGCTTTGTTCAGTTCTCGTCGAGAACTTTATACCCTGGCGTAACAATGACATTCAAGATTTCAGGAACATGTGTTCTCATCTTGTCTTTTCCGTTTTATTCACGCAACATACGCGTTTGCAGTAATTTTAGAGCAGCTGAGATGGTTCTGCTCCACTTAGCCATATATACACTTAAGGGGCAGTTCAGGGCCCCTGCTTATCAAGACAAAAAGAAACACACTGAGCTGTGAATTGCGCACGCAGACGAAAATATTTAATAAAAATCACTTCCTGTTTTGTTCGAAAAATACAAATAGCTTATTAACAGGACTGCAAGACTATTGAACAGAGTGGTGTGAATATTTGTACTGTTTTTGCAAACCGTTTCCATTCTTTAGGGGGAAATTATAATATTCATCCTAACAACGCATTCAGATGGAGTTCAACTGTATTTAATCATTTATCAGGAAAAGGTTTTGTGTGGCGATATTTAACTTCAGATAACCTGTCAGGAAATATTTACAAGCATAGCACAAATATTTCTCCACTAATTAAAAAAAAAAAAAAAAAGAAAAGGACATTGATGTCGAGACACAGAAACATTCATAAAGTCATCAAATCCCGCAGGGTGTAAAGTATAAAAGATAATGGTTTGGCTGTAAGTGAAACGTCCAGACGGCCGTGGTGTGTCCTCAGTGCCTTCCTTACCTCCGTGGCTTTCCTCCAGACAGCTGCAGGTCTCAGGGTTCACGCGCCCCGAGACAATTGAGTGCGGAACAAAGCGGGAGACATCGACCCATTTTGCTTTGCTTGTCGCCTCGCGCTGCAACACTTCGACCCTGACCTTCGGCTCGCGCCCACAACATACAAACATAAATTGTAATGTTTGGAGAAACAAAAAGGAGTAAAGGAAGGCCCAGTGTGAGCGGCAGGCGCAGAAAAGGCACCCAGGAATCAGTCAGAAGCGGAAATCAATGTGTTCTTGATCTTCATGTCAGATGTTCACTTACAGGATGCGTAATAGTTGTAATTTAAGCTACAATGCACCAATTTACCTAAAAGTATATAAAATCCACATTAGAGTTTGCTATAGTCATTTACTGAGACTGTATGTCATTAATAAAACAAACATATTTTTAGACTTCAGTATTCATTGACAACTGGATCATGCACTGATTCATTACTCTTTACAGTTAGAAAAACATACAGGGGAAAATTAAATGAAAAAAAAAAAAACTAAATCGTAAACGATCATTGTTATAACTTTTTTGAACAAGGTTAAGGGTTAGCGGACTACAGGCTAAATACTGTACGTCTTACTATTTGAGCACATCAATACTGATTATTTTTAAGTATAACTTACAATGAGACATTAAAAATGTAAAGACCTGTTAGTAACTGAGGGTTTGGGTCTTTAGGTTTAATGACATATCTAATTTACACCTTTATGATTATTTATTTGAGTGTGAAATTTTTTGTATTCCAATTATATAGCCTAAAGTTATTGTGCTTTTAATAGCCTATTATTACAAATTATTATTATTATTATTATTATTATTATTATTATTATGAAATAAATAATTGCACAGCTGTCCTGCTACTAATCACCTTGTGGTAAAAATCTGCTTTGCTGCTCATTTTGAGTCAAATAGTCCAAATGGTATCATAGTAGAAATACTTGTATTTGTATTGTTTAATCTTTGACCTGTTTTAGTAACAGTAATCTGGTCTACATGTGGGTTAACAGGGCCTATCTTCTGTATTTAGGCCTGGGTCAGTTTTAGGACCAGGTTACTGTTCAGTTCTTGCCTCAGACAGACTCACGTGCTGTCGCTCCTTATTTGGCTTTGCTCACAGGATCCCCTCAAAGAATTCGCCATAGTTTAGATATTAATAATCTCCTGTTTGTTTTCCATCCCTGTGCTAATTAATGTAATTAATATGGGGAGGGGGGAGTCGTTGGATCTGTGACCCGCGATCTGACCGAGCGGAACCGGAAAGAATCGCATTAAGCGCGAGACAGAAGAACTAAAGGGACGATTATAACAATAAGTAAACACGTAAACACAGGAGGAGATGCTCTCACTGGGACCTTTGGCTGTCACTAAGCCCTTCAAATTCAGGGCAAACTAAAGGGAAAGACTGCAGCTGAAACACATGAGTTGTAGTGTTTTTCATTAGTGTTTAATAGCCTATAATGAGAATTGAACTATTAAAGAAAAATTCATCCATTCATAGGTTGAATTCATGCCTATAGTCTGTTTTATTCATCTTGAGAGCACTAAATATGTACAACAATTATTCAAGTAAAGGTAACCAGTGTTACAAACCTCTCAGTGTTCTTTCAATATGCACAACATAATTTCCTCTAGTATTTCATACCAATTATCATATTATATTTAATGGTTTCATACCTATATGTAATTGTATAGTGTAATTTGTTAAAAATGGACTTGATTTTAAACAGCTTATGGGTTGATTAATCTAGAAACACTAATATTTGTGTGTTTATCATTTGTGTAAAATGGAAAAACTTGATTTATTTGCATCTGGATAAGTGTTAAAAATACAAAATTTCCCTCTGAACGGATTGAAAATATAGAGGAAAAATGGAATCTCAACTAAAGTACAATTACCTCAGAAATTTTAGTTGACAAAAAAATAAAAAGAAAAAAACCTCTAAGATTACATGTTAGCATTTATCTTTTATAGTTACATAATTTTTGTTGCATTGCACAACTTTTATTATTTTCTATTTTGTTTCTGTTTTGTTCTCCACTGCATGTGTGTGTCTTTTTCCTGAAGGTCTCAGTAACATTTGTTTCCAGAAGAATGCTGCTTTAACCACCTCGGGAAATTCAACTTAAGCTTATAATATTGCTAACTCTTACTCTTAAAGCAAATTATGGATGAGTTGAATAGCATAGGTTCAGCTCCTCTCATGATGTCACTTTGAATCCACATTTTCATCAGCCAGAGCAACCAAATAAAAAAGAATGAAATAAAATAACTTGCTTATAGTACTTACTGTAAGTGTTAACCTTTGTCGCTGCTAAAACATCCAGAGTCACATTGTTGATTGAGCTTCTACCTCTGGGTTTAATTCAAAGTGGCACCTCACTGTGGCGACAGTAGGTTTGTGTCTTTGCAGCCATAGTGCTGTTCTGACTGTAAGAGGTTAGAAGGGGGCTTAAGGGCTGCAGGGCGGATTGAGAAATAGGACACATTATTTGTCCATGAAACATTATGTGACACAACATGACATCGGGCCATTTGTATGTAAAGGTAAACATTTCAGCGTGACAATTCGACAAGAGCGGACAAGGCTCCTGTCATTGTGGTTTTATACTCGCAGCTGAGAAAGAGGTGTTGTGGCATGGCGTGGCGATGGGGTGTGTATATGGGACTTTGTGTGTGTGTGTGTGTGTGTGTGTATAGAGCCTCTGTTCACAAATTTAATCCCCATAGACACAAGTCACTTGGTCCAGTCTGAAAAGGTGTTGTCAGGCTTGTTCTCTTGTTCTAGTCTTTTCCTGCTCAAAGCACTGACAGACTGTTGGTCACAGGCTGAGCCTCGCAAAAAGTGATTTTGGAGTCTGTGTGTGGGGTGGCATTTCACCTGCATTAGCAACTTTCTCAGTTAAATAATGGCTCTCAGCTGTGAAGAAGGATTTTAAACACTTAAATAACAGTGCTCTGATATCTGGGGAAGTTTTCTGTGTGGGTAAAAAAAATCCATGAAAACCACTTCAGTCCTGCTGTTATTACACTACTGATGTCATTTGTGACATAAATGGTGGTGATGTTTCAGTAGGAATGGGGAACCAAACAAATATTCTGTTACATGGCACAGAATTTCTTGGTATGCCCCTGTGACAAGTCATCATTACCCTCCGGCTGTGTTTTATCATTTGTTTTTTCCTGCATGTGAGCTTTGCCGCTGATTAGTGCATGCTCTACTTGGCATATTAACTCCAGAATCTACTGAATCTCTCTAATGCACAAGCAGTTTCTTATCCTGCAAAGCTAATTCTTGCTTCAGTATGTGTTACAAAAATGTACAAATCTGAATCCCTGGTTAATGTGATTGAAAAGATCAAACCTTCATTGAAAATATACTGCAGCGCTTGTGTGATGGCAGTGAAAGAAAAACACTGTTGAACGGACTGTAGCTTTGTAAATAATGTACATCCGGTAAATGCCAGTGAATCCAGCATGGAGGGCCCCATATGGGTGATGCATGGGAGCCATTTTTGTTCAGAAGCGCTGATCCAGGGCGAGTCTGTTTCTTTAGAGGGAATTCCTCCTGCCTGGCTGCTTTGATACAAGCTGCCTGGTTGTATTTACATACATACAGTAACAAGGAAGCCTGAAAAAGAAGAAAAGGAAGCAGATTTTTGTTTTAATAGACCTCCCGTTACAAAACTGAAACCAGCTGATGCAACTAACTGTTAGAATCAATGTGAGCAGATGCTCAGCATGTTTTAAAAGCACATTTCTATAAAGTTCCTTCACTATACATAAGCTATTGCGCTATGTTGTAAATTTAGGATTGTGACAAATTATTTCCATAGTGTAATAGTTCATTGATAATTTTACTGATTAAACCTGAATGCTAAAAGTCAAAAATGACCTGCAGATGTGTCCATGCATTTTCAGATTCCTTAAGATACATATTTTTAATATTCAACTCAGATATTCCACATAATACAATGAGAATAAACAATATAGACAATATGAAAAAATTATCAATATTAAGTAGTGGCAGAACACTCTCACTTCAATTTCTGTTCATTTGTATCAATTTAAACTACACTCCAGAAATTAGACGAAAGAAAGAAAGAAAGAAAGAAAGAAAGAAAGAAAGAAA
Organism: Apogon hyalosoma; assembly: GCA_037367295.1. NCBI lineage: Eukaryota > Metazoa > Chordata > Actinopteri > Kurtiformes > Apogonidae > Apogon > Apogon hyalosoma. The sequence continues at coordinate 8,711,781 of JAPQRP010000001.1, read as the reverse complement.
GAAAGAAAGAAAGAAAGAAAGAAAGAAAGAAAGAAAGAGGAATCTCATTCTTTGTCAAATAAACTTCCAAAACCTGAGTATATTCACTGTTGCATTTAAACAGAAAACCAGAAAATAATTGAGAAGGCACAACTGATTTTGATTTTCACGTTTTTATTTAAAAAGTCATTTAAATGATAATGGCTTTATCAAAGAGGTTCTTGATTGTTTTTTCTTCAGTCATTATATTTCACAACTGTAATGCACTAAACTATAGGAAAACCTAAATGTCCCGTTTTCTCCATTTGTGTTTCAGATCTTAATATCTCTCTAAAAAGAAAACTCTTTAAAAACTATTTGAATTTAGTGAATTTTCACCGTCTTCTGTCTTCTTTCATCACACTTGGCCTAATCCAGATGAGTAGAGGGTGTATTTGATGTTACTTTATAGTCTTCAGACAACCGTTATTTCACAAATGATCATCAGTTGCAGAGTATTGCCAATAAATCTGCTGCCGACAAGAATCCTGTTTAGATAAAACACTCCATCTAAAATTTTGGCCACTGTGTCTGGCACCAAATGGAAAGTGAGAGTTATCATGGCACATACAAACACTGTCAAATGGGAGCAATGACATGCTTCTTTTAACTCCTTCTGCTCAATAACGATCATTTATCAGGCAGAACCATCCCTTTGGATGTATGATTGGAAATCAGAAGACTTTAAGTCCCTGTCCTGGACACTCCATCCATCTTTAACACACCACTGGTTTGGATGCGGCGGGATGAACTGCTGAACCAGATGCCTCCATTCAGATGATCTCCTCTACCTTTTTTAAAATAATAATAGTAAATGCCAGAAAATGCATGGAACCCAAAATCAGGCAGCCACATCACAATTTCACTGAGGCAGTGAGGCATCCCGAACCTGCATCCAATTTAGATAGATGTGGGGAGCAGTGGAGACAGAGGGGCCCCGTATGCACTTCCCAAAAACAAAACATATGCAGGATATCAAGTCTGTATATATATGTGTGTGTGTGTGTGTGTGTGTGTGTGCGCGTGTGCGTGGACGCACTAGTATACATGGACTAAAAATGGTGATAGTGTTGGGACTGAAGGTACAGCCTAACCTTTGTAAGGAGACAATCCAACTCTGTGATGGCCTTTCCTGTGTTGACACGCATGGAGAAACCTCTGAAATCAGATGGCATTCAACCTCTGATTCTCTATCATAATGCCATTCGTTCACTGTTATTACAATACCTATAGTTGGATACACAGAGTTCACAATAATTCTTATGATATGGAGGGTAGCAAAAGATGGATGTTAATGTTACACAGTCTGAATGAGAGTCAGAAATGTGTAATTTTGCTGTATTCTACATGTAATAAATATGACTGATGGTGATAGTCAGTCTGTTGAATTACATTTACATATAGATTTACATTCCCATCAACATGTAATAATAGCATAGGCCTGAAGGTCCATACTAGTCACTCAGACATGCATGCACATATCCAGTGTGCACACGCATATATTCTGACATTTCATAGCTAATATTTGTGCTTTATTGAGAAAGGTGAAAACACCCAGCATCCATCAGAGCGACAATAGTCTATGTAGTGAAACACAGTGTAGGGCCCAGCTCGATCTTTTGTGTGGAGGAAGAGATTGAATTTCTCTAAAGAAAAGCAGCTCAGCTGACAATTCCACATCAACTTTAGTAATGACATTTATAATCAAACTACACTTTTCCCAATAATGTAATTTTTGTGTATTCTATGAACGCAGAGATTATGGATGCCATTTTCCCCTGGAGGAGTTCAGTCACTACTGTTATTACTATTAACACGTGCTATTATTGAGTTTGGGTTGAACAGATTAACAGATACATTTTAGAATAACTGTCATGGTTTTCCCATGTTTATTTACTTCCTACCCATGATGCCTTGATTTTACTTATCCTGCATGATTTGTCCTATCTGTGGGACACTGATTAAAAATGATCCAAATATTTGGATATACAGCACATCTGGGAAAATTAGGGAGAAAAAAAGTTTGGTTGTACTGTTATATTTGAAGAGTTCACAGCAAAGCAACACGCTTCTTTAAAGAATACACAAACAAGTAGTGCCAGGCACAACAAACCCAGCCCCTCGCACATACTTTGCCCTTCATAAGTAAATGGGAAGATTTTTAAAAATCATAAAAAATGTGAACTTTGTCCTACCTTTCCCAAAATGTATCGACATCTATTCTGGGTCACTAACAATCTACAAACCCAATTTGGTATGAATTGAACCAATAATTTTACTGCTAAAGTGCAATCAAACAAACTAACAAATCGAACCAAAAACAATACCCCTTGCCTTCCCTTTTGGGGGTGGGTGTGGGTGTGTGTGGGGGGGTAGTAATAGTTTCATAGGGTATAGGGAAAAAACAGCATAGAACATATGGACACACTATGGTTACCAAAAAACATATGACATGGACTTTTTTGAGGACCATATCTACTCCTGTGTATTTTTGGCTCCAACATCTGGGATTCACGTCCCCTGAAATGTTCTTCATATTCTAAAAGTGACCATTACACATTAGATTGATGGTCTGCAGAATGTCTTTACATTTAGTTTTTATCATGCTTGTTTGCGTTTTTGGCATCTGTGTATCTTAAAGCTGTCAGTCAGCGAGACAGAAAGGATGAAATGATGCATCTAGTTATATAGGTATACACACTATGTGTATTATACAAAACATCTACGGATCCACTTCAGTTACCTGCCACACATCACCTTAAATTTGCATTTCTTTTTGACAGCAATAATGACCGTTACAGAAAAGTATTTTTATTGGAAATATCTGGAAACTGCTTTTGTTTGTTTGTTTGGTTGTTTGTTTGTTTGATTGGTCGGTTGGTTTATGTGTATGTGATCTGTATTGAGGAGAGGTGAGCAGAAGAGACAAACCTCAGTATGCTATTTCAGAAACTTTGGCGAGCTTTACTACTACTCGGATTTACTGAAATATAAAAAAATTAAACCATACCAGACATTTCCGTCCCTGGCATACAGTACAGCAGTCACTCTGCGCAACCTAAGTCAAGCCTCCTTCCGCCAATAAGAGAGAAAGGTTATAGTTGGCCAACCTATTTATTCCTTGACAAACCCGGAAGTAATTCGTTCACTGCAGGCAGGAGATCAGCTCCGGCTCCCATAACATATCCAGTTTGTGGCATAAAGGTGAGTTTTTGGCTTCTGACATTAAATATGAATCGTATTATAATGTGGATGTGCGGTAGTGTAGATAAGTTGGGCTTCAGTTGCTTTCTGTTGTCCATGTTTGTGGCTTAAGTGCTTCATTGTTTACATCCTACCCCGGCCACTGCTTATAAACACGTGGAAACAGCAGTGTCACATGCTAACTGAGGACTATCTACACATACCAAATAAGTTAAACTGCTCACTGCTTTTCAGAGTTTGTACATGCTTACGTTAGGCTTAGGGTCCAGTGGAGCTATATGAACTTCACTGTAGTTTTATACTTTGGGGGTTTGTCATATTTCTGAAGAGCTAGCCACCATTTAGCTTGCTGCGGCTATCAGCAAGCTAGCTTAAGTTTGTGCTTTGAGTTGGTCATAAAACTCAAGTTTCTGCCGTTTTACTCTACATTTGTGTGTCATTACCAGGAGAAGCATCGCTTGTCATATACATATGATTATTCACGTTTGTTTGTTTCTTATAAAAAAAATGCTCCATCCTTAACAAACAACATTTGAGTCTTTTAACATATAGCTAAAACTAAAGTGATGGAAAAAGGTCATATCCTGTACTGAAGTAAAGAAATGATATTACACAACGGCTACAGATTAAAGTCCTTCGTGTACACATTGGCATGCTAAAAGGAAAAGCTGTCAGTCGTTGGTTTCTAACTGGCCTATTGTTCATAACGGATTATGTGAAAAAGTACATTGCTGTAATATTTTCGCTTTATAAACGTGAGAGTAACTAATGTGCAGCAAAATAGTTGGGTATTTTATAAACCTTTTTGATGATTTGGTAAAAATCAATGCAACAGAGTTTAAAGAGTCGTATTCATCTCTTAAACCTGTTGAATATTAAGTGTAAAGGTGCATGAAATGTAAACAGTCAAGCCCCCACACACAATCATATACACAGATATTTTATTAGTTGTGCTCAAATGGCCTCTGCTTAGGCTGATCCTCCGTCCCCAAACTCATGTACCAGGAAACCTCTCGCATACCATTTTTGTTTAAAATAGTGTTCTATAGATATGCAATATTAGACAATATTAATCATAGGAAATCCACAATCTTCCAATAGATGTTCAAATAAAAATAAATTCCACATTATTCATCAGTGTTATGCAGGCACTGTACTTAAAATTTTACAATAAGTAACAGTGGTAACTACACAACTCTGTATTGTTAAGTTTAGATTGTTATTGTTAACCAAGCATTGTTAGCTAGCAGAGAAATGCACAGGTAAATGGACTTGTACTTCTGTGGTACTCGGAGTGCTTTACACTGTCACATTCATGCACACAAACACTCATACATCAGTGAAACAGTCACTTGGAGCAACTGTTGCCGTGATGAACATTGTGCAAATGATTTATGGACCATTCCGTATGACCTTCTCAAGGCAGCCTTATAAGAATGAAGAGTTCGTAGCCTGCAGAAGTCGCATTAACTGAAAATATACCATTATTGATGGATTTTTTAAAAGATGACAGAATATTCTGAAGGCTTTCTGTCATTTTGACAAATTAAAATACTGAGGGTGATCTACCAAGGAATGTGTTCACACAACACTTTGAACAGAACCTGCTCACAGGATCGCTGGTCAGTCCATCCCTTAACAAGACCTCAAACAGTCCATAACAGCATCCTACTTGTATATAACCCTACTGCACCACTGTTCACAGCTACACTGAATACAACATCTTCTTCAAATGACTCAGTTCACCTGTAGTAGACTCTCTGTCCAGTTGATGGCGAGTGTGCATATTAATCAGTCATTGTCAAGTCTTGTCTCAATGTTTAGCTGACTTTAGCCCAAATTAAATGCTACTTTGCTAGCACTAAATTTCAAGACAGCTGAGTGTCCTTAATTTAATTTAATTTATTTTAAAAAGTCCAGTAAATGTGATGGCATTAATAAATGTGGTGAAAAAAAGAGGGACCGATGCAGTGGAGGATGAAGGACAAGCAAGTAATACTGATAACGTTTATCAGAGACTTATCTCATGAAATCCCGTTGTATGTCATGCCAGTTCTTATGGCATTTGGAGTGTTATATGTACACATTTTGTACCTTTCACGTGTTATTCAATGCCATTTGATGTCATGTCAATTCAGGATGTCCGGTTTACATAATCCAAACCCTAACCCTCAGTGCATGGTATTTGACGTTGCATGAACGCACGTGGAAAGCATATAATATGTACGATAACACACCACTTTGTGTATATTTACATGAGTCATGATATCACATTGGTTTATCAGCCAGCCACAACTACCATTGCTGCATCATTGAGATGTTTTTGAGCATTAAATACTATTAAATGTCTTATTATTATTATTATTATTAAAAAATAAAATTTGAAATGATGGATAATAATGTGTTGTGACAGAATTTTTAACGACCCTGTCGGTCAAAATGCCAGACAATAAAAATATCTAGCACAACTTCTGGTAGACTGTTCCTAAGTTTGTAGCCAGGTGGATGATCTTGTGCACGATATTCTATGAATGCGCTACAAAATCCCCTTTCGTAGGGCACCCTAACGAATGCCTTAGGAACAACCTAAGAACAACGCAAGACATTTGTGGATCAGGAGTCCATTCCAGAACCCCATGTTCCTTCGGTGGCCGCAAGTGTATCGTAAGAACACATTATGTTCCCTTTAGGGGCCCCTTACAGTGTTCACACGAACAGACGTACAGACTGGTTTGCATGGCATTCTTAAGGTGGACGTAAGGTGTTTCTATAGGCAGTAGTACGATGTTCGTGATGCTCTTAGAGGGGGTCGTATACAACTTGTCAAGACAGAGTGAATGACTGGACTCAAACGCACGGTGCTGAAGGGAAAGTGTTTTATTAACAGAAAAATAAACATGAAGAAACAACACAAAACCTGGAGAGCGATAATGCAGAGTCCACAGGGTGATGAGGATCATGGAGAGAACGTGCATGACGGACAGTTAGGGTTAGGCACTCAGTGATGGACGGTTTGTGTTTTTAACCTTTAGTTCCCTCTATTATTCTTGTGTATCTGTTTTATTCTTATACCTTCTACTTTAAATTTCTTCATTTGATGTCTTATTATGACTTCTAATTTTTATTATGTTTAACAGTGCAGGTCAGTGTTTTCCCCACATATTCTCTACACGAGTATGTAATTCAGCACCGCGGACTGCACATGACCCCAAACACATACATGCTGGTCATGTTGTAATCATTTGACTTGACATCACATCCCAGATTTCGTATGAACTGGGAGATTCGTACGAACCCATCGTTCGTAAGAAGCTTTTTGACCAAGGCCTTAGTCAATGTCTTGCTCAGGGACACTGACAAATTGACAGGGATCAGGGATCAAACCACCAGCCTTCTGGTTTTTGGATGACATGCTCGACCACATTGTAGTTACAAGGGTTACAGAGTGTTTAACAGCGACTCTGCCAAACAGGAAACGCACTGAAAGGAGTGGTGTTTTTGAGCTTTTATTCCATAGTGTTTCCTACTGTAACAAGTGAAAGTGATTTCTGCTAAAAAAAGGAAAAAATAGAACATCATAAAAGGTCAGTTTTAAAATCATAATGGTGTTTTTTGTCCAGTCTGCATATAACTACACACTTCCATTTGTTAAAACAGAAAAACATCTTTGTAAGGTCTTTACTACCATACTCAGATATTGCACTGCTGTAAATCACAGTCATTTGCTCTCTTCCGGTCTCTGTGCACTGTTGAAGTTTTTACACATAACTGATATTTTCCCTCGCTATCCGGTGAGACTCTTCCTTCTGTCCTTTTAATCCCCGGCGGGTGGCTTGTGACCGTCTACCGTGGCGTTTCGGCGGTGTGTGCGGTCTGGGAGCCAATCATCTCCAGCCATCATGGCACAGACACGCAGGACTGGCCAGAGCAATGGGCCGGTGCCCCTTCTCTGTCCGGTGTGTATGTGTGTGCGAGAGAGAAGTTGGTCCACATAATGTTTTGCACAGTGTAATATATATTTACAAATGTTTTTAATTAGAACAATTTCAAATGCGTTGTTATTTACATTTGCAGAAGTCAGTCCCTGTTCTGTGATAAAACACAGCCTTAGTTGTTTAATTTCAACATGCTGCAGCAAAAGTCTACAAACATGAGTACAACTGAACCGTGGTCTTTCTCAGCTTTGTTAACAAGCCCTTACGGATTTCAGAGCAAGACAGAAGCTTGTGTCTGTCCTGTAATTGCTGTCGGTCTGTGTCCACTTATTTTCAGTGTTACAGATAAAAGTTTGAAGTAACTGTATTTGCATTTGGTAGATGGTTTAAAAGGAAACTGATTTGATGAACATGATGGTCCTCAGTAGATGAATTTTGTGACTGTTTTTAAGTGCTGAGATGGTTGGTTAACAAGTTGATAATTTGAATAAAAAGTTAACATGTAACTAGCTTGTGTTAATGTTGGATATTGCTTTTTTTTATTTGTGACATTGTTAAATGAATGTGGGTTTGGGGTAAAACAAACACTTTTAAGCCATTATTTGCTGCAAATTGTTTTGGGAAATTTTTATTTGTCTATTCTGACATTTTAGAGAAAAAAAAATGGTTTACTGCTTTGTTAGAAAATGCTAGATTATTTGAAAGACATAATTGTTACTAGCTTCTGCACAGGGGTGGGGACATACTGTAAATATAATATAAAGAAATTCTACTCACGTGCAAATTTGAGGTACTTGTATCTGAGTATTTCAGTTTTCTGCTCCATGATATCTGAGACAAATATTATGTGTTTCATTGTACTACATTTGTCTGAGAACTTTAGTTACTTTTCAGACTGCAGTTTTTCATCTCCTTTTTGTCCAGTGACAACCACATACAGTTGTGGAAAAAATTATTAGACCATCACAAGCCATCCAAAACAATAGTTATGCAATCAAGTACTAACTCCTGTGTGGATCATGTGACTAAAACAGACAGAAAAGAAAACATGAAATGCCTAAAAGCACTGTTTTTGTCAGTACAGTGCTATAGATATTGATGTAAGAACTGAAGTGATTTTGGTTATTATTAAGAAAACATGGAAAATGGCTTGATATCAGCTCTTAAATTAAATTCTTATGAGCTATTTTTGTTATTATCATTATATTTGTCCAAACAAATGTATCTTTAGTTGTACCAGACATTAAAATGAACAAGAAATTGAAGTAAACAAGGGGTGGTGTAATTTTTTTTTGCGATGGTATAGCCAAATATGGGATAAAATACTCCCCTTTTGGTTGAGAAAATTCTCCCCCTTCATGAACTAAATAAAGTCTTAAAAACCTCTGTGATGTACTAGAAAATGCATTGACACAGAGCTGAAAACAGGCCTGTTTTTCTGAGCCTGTCAAAAATTAACCATTACATACAAACATAATGGGTATCTTATAGAATATGATGCATTGCTGTAGGAAAAATAGTTTAAATCAGCTCAACCATATACATCTGAAGCAGTAAAATGTCCTATGCATTCATGCAGTGGTAAAATGAATCCAAATACAACATGTATAATTGTAAAACACTGACAGAGACCATTTTACTACACACCGACTACTTTTACTTTTCATTCTTTATTTACATTTTCCTTTATTATAAGTATAGGTTCATGTTTAGTACTTGCAGTTCAAAAATGTATCTGAATGCCTCTTATCTATGCATCTTTATGCTATGGTAAGTTCTGACCGTATATGAAGTATGTATCATAACGTAATAATAACTGATGGATAGTGATTGCTTTATTATTAATATTAACAATGTTCTTATGTTTGTGTTTTTATTTCTGTTTTTGGCTTCTCCAGGTGTGAGTGTTAGTGGGGTGTGTACATGCAGGTGTGTGCACACAGGGTGTTTTGTGGTGATGTACTGTAGCTACCAGGACCAGGAGGAGATTGAAGATGATCTCTACAGAGAGGAAGAGGGGGACTCTGAGGGGTCAGAGGTCAACAGTGAAGTGGAGTTTCGTCTCTACAGCCAACTTCACTACTCCTCTAATGTTGCAGAAGATGAAGAAGAAAAGGAGCATGAGGTGAAAAGCCAGGACATCCGGCCGCTTGAGGTAATTGCAAACAACAATGCAGAGATTGGACAGTCTCCAGAAAGCAGGACTCTATCACATAAGACAAGAGAGCAGCAACAACCCCTGAAAGCAGGGACGAAGCCCAAAACAGGGAAAGGTGATGGACCTAAGGGAAAAAGTAACTGTAAAGGTAAGAGGTCATCGTCATCGCTGTTCGAAGAAGTCATCGTCATCAACTCTGACCCTGATGTCATCACCCTGTCTGAGGACGACACTGCTGATGACGATGAGGGGGTCTGTGCTGTGAAGGGTCATCGGTGCTGTACGTCCACCCCAGCCCAGAGGGTAGGGATTTTATTAGCATCAGATGTTGAATTTCCACATTTCTACATCAGAGTTAGGGGTGCAACGGTACAGGTAGCCCACGGTATGGTCCATACCTCAGTTTTTGGGCCACGGTTTCAGTTTGGTTTTGGTATGCGTTTTGCATCCCTAATCAGAGTATGTTTTGTGATTTCCTCAGGGTTATGTAAAAACTACCCAACAGATTTTCCTCAAACTTGGTGGAAGGTCAAACTCCTTAAATAAGCCCTTCACATTTTTGGACAAAATACCTTAATTAAAAAGAGGCTGGAATAGTTGGGGTGTAATGGTGCGCTCATTTGTACCGAACTATTTCAGTTTGGGGCCTTCGATACAATATGAAGGTGTACCGAACAAATACATGTAGCCTATGTGAAGAACGCAAACACTCACCTTAAGTTTCCACACAAACTTTGAAGCGGAATGCACACAGTATGAGCAGAGTGGCTGCAAGCAGAATCCATGTGCAGGGTTTCCCCTATGTACATGCCGCAGTGACGCTGCTGCTGAATTCTCATTGCCGCTGCAAAAAAAAACCCCAACGGAAAAAAAACACTTTATTCTGAAGCTGGGGTGTCGATAATGGAGGGTAAACATGACAACGGAGTATAACAGAGGCACAGAAGCTGGGAAGGATGGTTGAAGCATGTTAAGTTTCACTTTTGATTTTTGGTAGTGACAGAGCACGGGGGGGGGGGGGGGGGGGGGGGGGGGGGGGGGGGGGGGGGGGGGGGGGGGGGGGGGGGGGGGGGGGGGGGGG
>JAPQRP010000001.1:8640833-8694233 GCA_037367295.1 Apogon hyalosoma | reverse complement strand
CCCCCCCCCCCCCCCCCCCCCCCCCCCCCCCCCCCCCCCCCCCCCCCCCCCCCCCCCCCCCCCCCCCCCCCCCAGGATAAGGAATCCCAGTCTTCTTTAACCTTTATTTAACCAGGATATCCCATTGAGATCAAGAATATCCTTTCTTAGGAGGCGTGCAGCAGACATTGTGCCCTGAAGCTACAGGATAAGACATCTCGAGTGATACACGCACAGAAACGCCTTCATGTATGATTAAATAAAACTTCCACCCTCAACGCCTTTATCCCACATCGTATGTTCTGGTGGACAGCGCAGTCAGACACTATATCAATATTTTAAATTGTCATGCCTCTTTGTTTGACCTGCTTTACACCACCGTAGACACATTTCTCTCCCTCTTTTTCTGTCCCTTGTGCATTTTCGCCACCTGTCCTGTCCTTTTTAAGAAGACTGTAATGAAGGAACAGGGAAGAGACTAGCAGGGGAAAAAAAAATGTCATTTACAATTACCAATAATAATCATTATAATTAAGCAATCACTTAATAGGAAATCAAATTATTGCGGGGGGTGACAGTGGGACAGAGGGAGGTCCCGTGGGACTGTATTAATTTCTGTTCTTTTATTTGGCCGGAGAACTTTGCCTTATTGTCTTTCCTTGGTTTTTGGGCTGGGAGGGGTCGTCGAGAGGGCTTTATTAACTGGTAGCCTAGGGTGGTGATATTTTTTTGGGGATGGGGGAGTTGAGGGGAAGCGGTTGGAGGGATATGTATTAATATTAATACGATTTTGGGATGAGGAAGTGGTGGCGAGTGGGTTTGGTGTGTGTGTGGGGGGGTGCAAAGGCAGTCATGGATCCACAAAATCACCCTTCTCTCCTCACCTCGGTTTCTCCCCCTTTTACTCTCACTTTTCATCTATTTCCCCTGTTTTCGTAGAAGTGGCGATAGAAAGCTGTTTTGGAAAAAGAAGATCAGTTTAACAGTCAACAGGATAATATGAAGAGAAGCACAAACACACACATGCACACGCACATTTAGGGTTACCACATTTGCTCTGGTATGCAAAGGGTTGCCTAATAATAGCTGGGCAATGTTTTTCACATGGTCCCAGAGGATGGCTGTTTGTGTGTGTGTGAACTTGGCAGTGTACCACACAGATACACGATTGTGCCTGTTTAGCAGTTCCCCCTCCAGAGGCTCCTGGCAGTGTGTATGTGGTCATTCCAAGGCTTCTCCCCATGTCTCTTAATTAAGGCACTCGTCAGACAGAGACCAGCTGGGCCTGGTCTGGCCTAGCTGGCACTCACCATAATTTCAGTCAATCTAGCCCTTCCCCTGTCACCCTGTTTTTCTTTCACTCACTTTCCCTTCATCTTTTTTCTTCCTTTTGGCTGATTTGATATCATTCTCACCCTTTTGCTACTGAATTTACACTCTCTTATGTGTCATTTGATTGCTGTGTGTTTATGCAGTGTTTGTCACATCTGTAAGTCTAACTGGATGACCTTTTCATCACACCATCTTTCAATAAAGCGTCAATTAAGAGTCCCATTAAGCTCTAAGAACCAGCAAGTTAATAGGCTCTTAAATACAGGGATTTAGTTGTTTGGAAAAGCAAAAGGTGTTAAAGACCTGAGTGGTCATCATAGGGAGGAAAAATACAAGTCTAGAACACATCATGGGTAAGGCTTCAGAGAAGGATTGAAAAGGAAAAGGCAATATTTACTTAAAAACATAAAAATGCTCATTAATAGATGAATCAGACTGATCATGGTTCAGGTCATGTAATCATTTTAACCTATTATATATTTATATAATTATTGTTTTTAGGGTGTTTCCTGTTCTTGTAGGATGATGCTTTCTGTGAAAACTGGACTAGTGACAGTAATTAACATATTTCAAAGGTTACCTCATGTATTCCATCACTGAAACAGCTCAGAAAACAGTATATTGATCAATAATGAAAGTATTTCTCTGCCATCGTAAGGGGAAGTGTATTTATCGGTTGTGTCTCTAAATGTGGCTTGTAAATTCGGTGTATCCGCACCTCACCTTTGAGCTCCACCCCTTCCTCCATCCGTCCCATCTCTTTATTCCTCCACTCCCATTCCCAAACATCCATACACTAAGGCCAAGTCCTGGTTACGTGGCTGTTGCTATGCTGGGCTTGTTGGGTCCGGATTCCTGCTACAAGCTTCTGTGTGCTAATCCAGCTGGTGTATGGAATCAGTTTTGGAGCTCACACAGCTGACAGCGTGCATATTCAGACTTCTGCCATGGAGTGTCTAAATGTGTAAATGCTGGTCTGAGTGGGGTGAATATCCTCTGTTATGGGAGTCGCTCATTGTTGGTATGACTAGCAGTCCTTTCAGATCTGTCTACCTGGTTTATAACATTGTGTGTCTGTGAATGAAGGTTAAGTCTTTGCTCGTGTGCATGTTTCTGTGCGCACGCATGCCTGTGCATTTGCACACCTAGGCCGCCCCTTTATCCGAGGGATTATGGTTAAATGGAATACTGAGATTCTGGCGGCAAGCGGCCGATAAAGCTGAAGTCGGCCTTGGGAGAGAAAATTAATTATTGAGGATAAAATCAGAGCAAAGGAGATAGTTACCAACTCGTTGGGGAGTTTAGTCATTGATATTTCGGTGCAGGCCTCAAGACAACACATGAGTTCATCACTCCCTTAACGTGAGTCTAGTTTTGTGTGTCTTGAGTGTGTGTGTGTGTGTCCCTATAAGCAGAGGCTTGCAAAACTTTATAGGCTTTAGTCAAGCATCTTGAAAATGGAAAAAAAAAATTTCAGTAGTGCAGTTTTAAAACATATTGCGTTATTTATTTTTTTTAGTTGTACGGATCAGCGGGTATGTCCTCTGGCTCAGGTCTACTGCATCTTCAAGTCTGCTCTTTGAGACTCACCACTTTGCTATACATTGCACACATTTGCTTCTTGTAAGACTCAAATATGATCTTTTAATTTCCAAATAATTCTTTGAATTAATCTTTCACATTTATCTGTGTGAGGGTGAATAGCACTAAATTCAGTTCAACTGTTTTATTCATGTTTTGTCAGTTTCATAGTGTAATATGCAAGTATTTAAATCATCATTTTAGAAGAGTTGGTTTGACCAAAAATTGTCAGTATTTTAAGTGAAACACTAAATACTGAGGCCAGAAGTGGCAACTGAAATGTAGTCATCACAGGCATGAATTCTTCTTTTGAACAGTGTTTTTAATTTGAGGTTTAGAGTGAGTATTCATTTGAGGACGTTAATTGTTCTTTTTTTTGCTGTTTGGTTTGTGTAAATAATGCTTTCTGATGTAAAGGCTGTACAAAGACAAAAATTTACATTAAAAAATACTAAACCCTATGTACATTGAATAAAATATTACAAAATCATAATACTGAAAGGGGCATGAGAAACAGTATCACACTCAGTGCTGTCATGTCGCAGAAAGACTTCTGGTGGAAGTAAACGGGGGCATTTAAGAGGGTTTTAAGTACAAAAATGCTAAATAATTTCAGCTTTCAGTGGATTCAATTCATTGTCATAATTAAGTTTGATATTCATTTACTTCATACGTTAGAAACAAGATCTCTCTTACCTCAACAACCTCAAAATAAACAGATAGACCTCCTGAATCAAACCATTATCTGGTCGTATATCTTACTTCAAAGTATTATGTGCTGTCTCTGTACCGTACTCTGCTCTTAACAATGAAAACAAAACTTCGGGGATATAGAAAAAGAAGTCATGCAGCATGGAAAAGCCTTAAGTTACTTGGTTACTATGTCAGCTGTGAATTAAAAAAAAGACCTTTGAAATGCAGACAGATTTGTGTGTGTGTGTGTGTGTCTGTGCGTGCAGGTGAGCGCATTTCTGTCCTCTGAGTGCAGACTGATCAATAGTAATTGGGTTGAGTGTCTCAGGCCTGTTTCTGTCCTTTGTACTGTGGGCCTTTTGTAGGTTGACACAGGGCTAGAAGAGAAAGGGGACAGGAGAGAGAAAGAAAGGAGGAAAGAAGGGGGGGGTGAGAGAAAATGGAGGATGTTTGCAAGTCGACGAGCATGACCGACTCCCTCAACCAAATCTCCGGATATTTATTCAGCATTACTCACTAATCTAAAAAAATCTTCCTCCCTTTCTGTCTCTCCTCTTTTCTTTTCATTCACACACCGTACTGTAGAGAAAGAGTGTGTGTCTGTATGTGGAGCTTGCAGGGAGGGTATACTTCAGGATGATCTTAAAGAAGTGTGATTAAACAGAAAGATAAGTTGTAAAGATGGTATTAACAGGCTTCTCGCCTCTCCTGGTATTTCTCTGTCTTGCTTACAAACACAAGCGAGCTCCCAGCGTACGTATCTCTTCTTTCCCTCCCTCGTCTCTTTTATGACTTCCATAAAAGCAACGTGTGTTGAGTGAGGGCGGCGAGCTCCAGCGGTATTAGCAGGGAGGCATTAGGCATAAACTCTAAGGTATATTAAAGCAACGGCCCTGTTGTTCATATAAACACGCCAATTCAATTTAGCCTGCCCCACGGGGAATGGGATTTCAGCAACTACCGAGAGAAGGGGAAGGGAGGGAGGGAGGGAGCCAGCAGGAGTGGTGGATGAGGTAAGGCGAGAAGAGGAGAGGGGATGAAGGGATCTAGGGCTAGAGGAGAGATGCAGGAGCAGGAAGAGGGAATAAGGGAGGGGCAAAAAGAGAGGAAGAGGTCGGGCAAAGATGTGTAGTGTGGCATATGGGTACAGGATGGTGGCTAGTTTCAGAAATTCATTAATCTTGCATTAACTACCATGACGTAAGCACCTGTGCACTGTGTGTTTTGTAATGTGTGTGTGTATGCATGTGCACTCCGAGTACCACACAATGGCAGGAAGAGAGGCTGCCCGTGTCTTTGCCGCTGCACGCTTGGACAGAGCGTTATGTGGGAAACCCTACAGTTATATTATTCAATCCAAATTCAAATGGGCTTGTCAGGGAAGCACCCACTTTTTATTACCTGTCAGAAAAACCAAGGGATGGACAGAGCAGAGGGGAGCAAATTAAACGACAGTAAATAAGACCCCCTATCTCTTTCCACTCTCCCCCTGCCAGTCTGCCATTCCTCCTCCTGCGTTGCATTTTGGAGGCACACATACACACGCATTTGGTGATTTTTGACAGCATGTTTGTGTTCGGCTCATCCTGTAGTTTACCTTAACCAGGTTTTATCTGTCAATCAGATGCAGGAAGACCTAATTATTTTGTTCATCACTGAATACAATCTAAAGCCAATATGGGATCAACTGAGCTAAGAGCAAGGGTTGATATTGAGCGAAAAGTCTGTCACACGTTCAACGGAATGGGTTTTGTGCACATTTGAAGGTTTGTAAATGAGGAATCATGAGAAATTGAGGGCACAGGAATTAGAGTAAAGGTGACGAATGATGAGAGTTCGAGGGGCGGGTTAAGGTTGAGCCGTGCATGTGGAGAAGCGACGGCAGTGTTTCTTCCCATATTACAAACACACTGATCACCCAGGACAGCCTCCTCCCGTCTTGCCCCTTTCAGCCAGGCATAACCTCTGCCATCTGTCCACCCCCCTCCTCTTCTTTTCCTCTTTTCTTTTAACCCTCTCCTCTTGTTCTGGCTTCTTTCTCTCCCCAGACCCACATATCTCTGCTTTTAGGGCGTATCTTGTGGCATTCATTGAGATATACCTTACATAGTGTTTTCTAAGTCAAGAGAATATTCCTGTCTGTTGGAGAGTATAAAAAAACGACAGTAGCCAAAGTCAAAGTGTGGTTTTGAAGAAAACCGAAACAAAGTGAATCTCTTTTATTGAGTGTCTTGTTTTTTAGAGTTGGGAGATTAAAATATAGAGGTAATAATGTCTCATTTTACTACATCTTTTGATATTTTGCATAAAGGCATTGAGCTGATATGGAAGTTGTAGTCAGTGTGTCTTAAAGAGGCATTAAGCTAACACTCTATGCAATTTTTTGTTCTTCATTCCTTCTCAGTTGTCGAATTCTGTGAAACTGACACCACAGTGCAGTGAATAAATACATAATTTCTGCATTTTAACTTTTGAGGGATATTTTATCTTCTTCAGTTACACAGTCATTGTGACATATCACAGTTGATTGTCAACTACTGAGATAAAATAATAAAACGAATCACTCTTCCCACATTCATTCACAGAATAATTCTATAATTTTACAGTCTTGACAGTTTCTATCACATAGCGTGACTTCAGTGTGCCTGCTTTATTGTATTCCTGTCTCATCACCTGCAAAGTAACCATCACTGTGGTGTTTGTTTCTCCCGTGGCATTTACAAACATTGGAAGTAGTACAGAGTATTTAGAGTTTTGAGATTTTTTTTCTCTCCAGTTTTTGTTGTCATGTTTGTTTGGTTTTTGACAATGGATTTTCAGGTTTTGGTCACTTTAAAGATTTTCAGGTTTTTTTTTTTTTTTTACTTGCCCATCATTATTACCTTCTGTGACTTACTGAATGCTGAGTTAATCCAACCTTCACTCCAGCTCTTGATTTCCCTTTTTGTTCATAACAAATGAACTGATTAGTCTATATCTGACCCACAAATAATCATTAATCATTGATGATTACAGCTAAAAGTATTTGGCTGATGTTTCTGACTACAGAATTTAGCTTCATAATAAACAATTATAAAGATTTTTTTTAAACGACAAAATATTTTCAAGGTAGAATTGTTTTACTTTAATACTCAGTCAACAAAGGTAACTGAGACAGTAACAATATCAAATATGAACCAAGGCCAATGCAGTTTATTGAACCTAGAAAATGTTCTGTAGATGAGTCTATAGCAAAAATAACAAGTATTTCTATTACTTTCAAATCTACCACCGACTTCCAACCTTGCCATGTGAAAAGGACAGCTGGATGCATTTATAGACTGTATTTGAAAGAGGTGATAAAAGAGCCATATTAGGAGCTCCTCTTCTAATCCTCTATTGTTCTTTGTCTGTCCCCTGTCCCACAGAGGGGCTGCTCTAATTAAAGACTAATAATTGTATTGTTTTATAAAGCCTATGGAGACAGAGATTCTGCTCTTCAATCATTCACTCTCTCCAATGTACCCTGCCCATCGAGGGCTATCTCACTGGATGAAGTCTGTAACACACTGTGACTGTTGTGGGAGGGTGTGTGGGTGCGAGCTGTGCACTATACAGTAGGAGGAGGAAGGGAAAAGCCAAATCTAAATTAAAACTTTAAAGCACTATTATTTAATTACCCCAAAGGCTGTGGATTTGAAGGATTGAAAGGTGGCTTTGTTACTTTGTATGTGTGTATATGTGAGAATGTGTGAGTGTTGTGTTTGCTCATGCAAACGTGTGGAGCTGTCCAGGATTATTTCAGTTTTTCAATTTGCCCCTTCTCCTCCATGTGTATGTGTGTGGGCGCTGGCGTGTGCGTGTGACTACTGTGCAACCCCTTATTGGTTGCCCTTTCTTGTTGCCCCTCCTTCACCTTTACTCTTTCCACACACACACATGCATGTACGCATGCTGAAGCGCCGGCAGATAAAAAGGCATTATGGTAAATTCCACTTAATGACAAATTTTTAATTTGGAGAACAGGGCCTGCTGAATGGAGCTTAATTACCGGGGCCAAAGATCCCTCAGAAAAATAACCCCCTCGACGTGCCCAACCTGCCCGATAATGGAACGCGCCGCAAAAATGCCTCAGATTAACCAACGCCGTTTATCTACCCTCACTCCCCCCCTTTCTCTCTCTGTATAATAACAAAAATAACAATCATGAAAATTCTATCTGCCTCCCAGCCCCCATCACCCCACTTCTCTCTCCCGTCCTCCCGCCTTTCCGCCCTCCCGCCACTGCCTGGCTCACTCCCGCAGGAGGAAATTCATCAAAATGAAATTGAGGTTGCAACTCACTGGTTTTATTAAAATATATTTGCCCCTTACAGACATTGTGTGTTAGTGTGTTTCGCTGCACAAGACAAAAGGGACACCCAGAATAATTTGGCCGGTTTTTATATCACTGATATTTTATGTGTTTGCCTGCCTAAGTATGACCTTAGCTGTAAAACACAAACACTTGTTGACTGGTTTTTCTAATATGCATCTTTTTACTTCATTAAAACTCCAAACAAATCTTCCATCAAAACTGAATATTGAATGATGCAGTTATTTCTAATACCTTTTTTTTTCCCTTCATGTGAGTCACAATGCAAAACAAACTAACAAGTATATTAGGAGTATATAAACTTTGTATAAACTTGACATACTAATGTTAATTATTTAATAATGTAATATCTATGTCATTATTTTTAACAAGCTTTTAATGTTTCACGGAAAGCATTTTGTAGTTTGTACTCTTCGATTATGCTTCACCTCCGAGCTCAATTCCATTTTACTTTTGTTACAGTAGGCGTATAGCTGTTCAATGTAAATTTGCAGAAGACTATCTCAATTTCTTTCCATAAATCAAGTTTGATGAATGCAAGTCTATTAAGTTGAAGTACAAGACAGTAATGTGATTGGACACTGAGATGTATTTTATCCTTTTGATTAATACATTTGATGTTTTTTGTGAGGTTTAAAAACAACCAATTATAGCAGGAGAAGCACTTTGCTATAAAGAGCTACAAGTAGAAAGAAAGCATAATTAAAAGCGATAGCCAGACCCTCCACTGTTTTCATTGTCCTGTAATGTGTACAAGAGACAGACTATCCATGCATGGT
Organism: Apogon hyalosoma; assembly: GCA_037367295.1. Lineage (NCBI taxonomy): Eukaryota > Metazoa > Chordata > Actinopteri > Kurtiformes > Apogonidae > Apogon > Apogon hyalosoma. The sequence continues at coordinate 8,685,515 of JAPQRP010000001.1, read as the reverse complement.
TGTGGTAATTGAAAAATATTATTCAGATTCTGTGGCGAGAACAGCAGAACTGGTCACGAGTCAGGACTGTGCGTTTAATAAGACACTTCCTGATTATCTACTGATAGAGATACATTTTGCGTCTGAATTGAGAATCTCCGCTTAATAGATGGCTAACGGATATTAAAAAGACACAATGACTACCTGTCCTCTGTCAAACCCACAGACGTGAACCGGCTTGGTTTTGGTTAACTTCAACATGGTTCCGCAGTACACAAACACACACACAAACACACTTGCTCACTTTTCTTGGCCTTCGCTGGTCCCTGTTGTTGTGTACCCTGATTGGACCATGTGGTTGCCATGCGGTTGCCAGGCCGCGCCCCTGCTGCGTGGTAATTGGTGTCTGTGATGTTGCCACGTGGCGACGGTGCTTTGACTGACAGGTTTGGCCACCTGCCCTGCCCTGGCTGCCAACAACGAGTGGAAGAGGGTAAGTGGGATGGGAGGAGGTGGCATGAGCTGGCAGGGGGTGAACCCTCAGGGTGTCAGGGGGGCGATGGATAATCAAAGATGAAATGTGTGATGGCCAAGCACAAGGCAGATTCAACAGGGACCTGGGTGATGGCATCTGCCTGCATTTCACCTGTATTTTACTACCCTACACTGGCAATATCATGTAAAGTCAGTGATCAAGCATATTTGGGTTTGCACTTGCTATATGTTCTATCCCAATTAATAATATCGTGGTTATATAATTAAGAAAGCTTCTTGGATTGTGATCAAGACAGATGTCCAGCATCTTGTAGCAGCTTGGCTTTGCTACTCAACCAGATGCTGTTGTAAAGGGGGACTTGGTTCAGGTTTGGGCTTTTTTTTTTTTTTTTTTTTTTTTGTGTGTGTTTTATGATCGTGGAATTTTAGTTGAAGATAAGTTGTATTTTATAATTTTCTGATTTTTTTTTTTTTAAATTTTTTTTTTACCACTAATATTTTAATACATACAACTTTTTGGCAATGAATGCTGGAATGTGTAAAGACAGTGAGCCATTCATAGTGAAATAAATCCTAATCGGTGGTGTTTGCATCTGTTCTTGATCTTGCTTATTAAACAGATACTTTTTAAAGAAATCAATAATTTGCCAGCAAATAATGTTTTACAAAAGATTTTATTGATGGAGTCTATGACAGAGTCTATGACCAGTATTTGGCCCATAAATAAGTAAATGACACCATAGATTGTCATCATCAACCAATCCAAACTGGCTATTCAGCAGCCATGCAATAAATAAAAAGGACATTTCTGTTTACCTTTTGGGCTTCATAATGTCAATAGATGCTCATTGAAATGCAGCTGGTGAAATATTAGAAGTTAAGTGCCTGGAGATAAACTGTTGGTGGTGCTAATTCTCCACTCAGGTGTTATTAAACCATCACAGAAGAAAGAAATGCAGCCAGTCGAACCTGGTGAAAAAGGATGTGGAAGTGCTGATAGGAATGTGACTTCTACTTGGTCCAGCCAAGTATTTTTGATTCTGATAATTATGCAGAATCATCATGATCTGCACAAATAATCACCATCCAGTGATTATGTAATAAGTGTGACAGACATAGGCCTTAAGACCCAGTTAAGTGGTTTGAGCTGTCAGATGGGTTTATACACCTACTGTATCCTTATCTTCTGTATTTTTGAATGTCTGTATATATGCCGTTATGTTTTTTGTTATGTTTTGGATCTATTTTTTTCCCACCCTCTGTTTTTTTTGTCTGCGTGTTTGTCTGCCTAACAGAGAGATCAGTAAAGATGGGCAAAGGAAGAGCATGTAATGAAGCCAAATGAAATGTGCTGCTTTAATCTATAATAGGCCTGTACAGTTATTGATCTATTCCCTGTATTATAAACTTCTACACATTCACACAGTGTGTCTCCTGTATTGTTTTTCACATCTTTTAACTTTTCTACCTAATTTGCCTCCTTTTTTTTTATTGTCTCCCTTCATTACTACTTTTACCTGGATTCTTCTACCTGGAGGCTGTCTGTTGTCAGTGTGGCCTCATATTCACCCAGCTTCTGTTTTTTTTGTGTTGTAATGTTTCTCGGCCAGTACCCATGCATTTTCATCTCCTTCTCTTCACTCCGAGTCCCTATCTTCCTCTCAGCGTTCATGTTCATCTCACTTGTTCCCCTCTTCTTTCGGCCTTTGTGTTCTAGACCCTCATCCAGACTTTTCCGTCACACAAAAGAGCAGTGAAAAGCTACGTGTGTGTGTGTGTGTGTGTGTGCGTCTGACTTAGCCAACCTTTTGGTGTGTTTAACCTTGCAGAGGGCAAGGGTGATGTTACAAAGGAAGCACTTTTTTTTTGTACACACACAGATCAACACATACACACACATACAGCCTGCACACTCCCGCCCACCCTCACCATTGTCATGTATAGTGTTGCTAATCCGGCCCTGTCGCTTCAGTATCAAACATAACCTCTATTTGGGGGGGCAAGGCCTCTTTTTCTCTTCCATTTTGTGTTTGTGTCAGTGTGTGTGTGCACGTTGGTGTGTTAATGGGCCTAGTCAACAGCGTGGTACAATGGGCGGGCTGGCTTGGGATGCCTGTTTAAGTGTCGGGACAGGAAAAGAGGGATAGGAGCAAGGCGGGCCGGTCTGAGGCTTTGATGTTGCTGGACCAGAGGGGAGAACAGCTTGTAGATGACACACAAACACGCATTGTTGAAACTGGTTAATGGCTACAGTTGAGGATGGTTGTCAGGTGCCACGTTGAAGGAAGGGTGTGTGTCTCGTCCTCTGGTTATCACACTTAAAAAGCACCCTGTCTGTCCCACGAGAGGACAGCCCTCTAATATTCTCTGCCCTTGCATTTGTGTGTATATGTGTGTGTGTGTGTGTCACCCCAGGAGAGCTGGGTGTTCATGGTTCATTAGCCACACGTACACTTCTGTTCTGTTCTCACTGGTAGAAGAGGGACACATTCAAAGCACACACACACCGAATATTCTGCTGTTTTGTTCTGTTCTGCCGGCTCTGGTGAACTGGCACGCAGCCTCCTCCCCTCTCCTCCTCATCTTCTAGTAATCAGGGTACCTATGAGACAGACAGGTAGCATCTGTCGCCTTCTCTCCCCTGATTCTTCCTCCCTCTGTTTCTTTCTCCCCCTCTTCTACTCCATTGTGCTGAATTTCTCTCGACAACCGAGTGATGTGATAATGTACGACATGTCCAGCAGAATCAGAATCTGTGGAGCCCCTAGAGCGGCCAATACTGATACTTTCACACGTTCTATGTGGATTTTTCAGTTATTGAATGCACACAAGCACCGTTTGTAATTCTCGACCCCCTGATCTCCACCTTTCAACACCCTCCAATCCTGCTGAAGTATCGTGTCCTTTTTTTTTCTGTTTGGTCTTTGGACTTGAACCTCTAAGATCGCTGTGCGTGTTTTTTACAGCCTTGGTATCTGTTAAAGATGAACAGTTGCAGTCAACATGGCGGAGGCCTCTCTCGAGCCCGTTCAGCTGCTCCGCGAAGCCGCTGCCATCTGCTTATTCAGCTCCAGACTCCGTTAGATCTGCTGGGCCACGATGAAGCAGCTCTAATGGTTTGGTTTTGAGCAGGGCCTCAAGGTTGATTAGCATATTTTCAGCCAGTGGTACAGACAACAGCCCCCCACCTTCTACTCTCCTCCACCATCCTCTCCTCCACCCCTCCACCCATGTGTTTGATTCCTCGGCCGTGACAAAGAGCTTCACCCTTTATCCGTGTGTGTGTTGGTGAGATGGGGGGCCCTTAGATTAAGGGAAAGCTTCCTGCTCTTTATTTGGGGAGTCCCCCCGGGAGGCGCTTTGAGAATGACTTTCGTTGAGTCACTAACGCCTCTGCTCTCACACAAATACACACCTTTTAACTATTGACCTGGATGCTGGTTGTTGTGTAACTCCAAGTATGTGTGCATGGACACACCACACTGAGGCCCCCCACCCTGTTCAGCACTGCAGGGGTTTACTCCTCTATACTATTATAACCAAAATTAACTTAAATAACTCAGATGGGAGCATGAAGTGTGAGACAACACACTTTCATATGCACACACTTTTGTCTGTTTTATGAATAGGCCTATATGGTAAATTTGTGTACTGATATGTGGTTTGAACACGAAACACACAGGAACATTTTCAGCTTTAAAAACTATACAAGAAAACTTACTTGAAGCTTTCAGACAGCTACCACATGCATTTCAGACATGTTAAACCACAAACTGATATATCTGTGGTTGTCATTTCAGAAAAAGAAACTTAAAATAAAACATAAGCATAACCATAATAAACAGAGCCACAGCCACAAGTTTTTCTCAACTGAAATAAACCCTTTTCAAAGTGAATCAGAGTCTCTTTTGTCACTACACATTGCATTAATTTAGCAGATGTCAAGTGTCCTCTATGTCATCTAGTTTTCAAAGATTTTTTAAAATATTTTTTCTAGATGCATTACAGAAAAGATGGGATGTTTTTGTTTTTTTTGTTTTTTTTTGGTTTTTTTTTTAAGCCTGCAGCCAAAGATGTGGTTGTCATAACTTCACTCCGGAGTTCATTTCAGTACTGTGGAACAAGAACAGTGAATAGTGTTGTCCAAGAGGAGCGTCCACAGGTTCCCATGATCTATAGGATGAGGTTCCACTGTGTGATGGGTAGGCTGGTTAGGATGTACTGGTTGGGTTGGGGTTTGGGGTCTGAGCCTGGACTTAAGGTATGGACTTCTTTTATGATGACAGATAAGCTTGAATTGAACTGAATTTGCATACTCGCTTAGGATAATTCATGGGATGTATAGTCAAAGTTGTGTGTTTTGCCAAAATTAAATGCTTCTTAGGACCAAAGTCTACCTTGGTTTTTCCTCTGTCGCTATTCAGAGGATGCACCCACATGGGACATTGGAGTGATGCTAAGCTGTTTTAAATTGAGCTTTACTGGACTCGTAGGCTTTCCTTGTAACAATATTGATGGCGTTATGTTGCTTACATTTGTGGTTTTGTTTGTGTTTTTGGAGTTGAAGGTCGTGGCAGAAAGAAGCCCCATCCAAACAGCAGCCATTTTAATTTGTTTGACAGGGAAGAGAGGTGATAACCTCCTCTGCAGCCACGCACCCAGGGAAGAGATGGGGATAAAGAGAGGTGCAAAAACAAGTAGAGAGAGAGAAAAAGTAGGAGGGCTGAGCAGAATAGCGATAAGGTGGAGATAGAGAGAGTCAGAGAAAGAAAGGAGGAGAGAGAGGTGGAAAGGAGAGCGGTAATATTTGATTATGGCTCAAGGCTGTGTGTTTGTCCAAAGGCTAAAGACTGTCAACCAGCTAATCGCGGAGGTCGATGCGTGGGTGTCTCTGTATGCATTTGTGAAAGCATGTGAGTCTGTGTGGGTCATTGCTACCAGCACATAATTTATGCTGAGTACACGTGTCTGTGTGTTTCACTGTGTGTGTTTGTGTATGTTACAATTTCTGGATGTCAGTTACACTTCTGTGGGCCTGAGGAGAATACAGTGGTCTCCCACAGGGCACTGTTAGTGCCACTCTCATACAGATGCGCTGGGCTGCCACTGTGTCAGTTTCACTGTGTGTGTGTGTATGTGTGTGTGTTTCCCCTACAGGAAGCAAAACTGACTCCTCAGGGCTTAGAATTCTTAATAGGGTTGGATATGGTTTAGAATTTATCAGATGTTTATTGGTTCTAGCTCTTACCTCATCTTTGTCTCATTTCATCAGTATTTAATTAAGAAAATAACCATACTAAAGTCAATAATCTGTAAGCTCTTTTAAACACCATTTTTTAAATTCCTTGTCATGACAATGACATCCAACCAAATGCACAATAATGTAGGTCAAATGTCACCTTTGAAACATTTGTAAATTACACTGACATGTAAGTAGGTAATTCCAGAAATGTCTTCCTTTCTTTTTTTTTTGGTAGTAAAATGCCAGCTGTGTATGTATGTATGTATGTATGTATGTAACATTAACTATATATCATTATAATGGCATTAGGTTTCATTTTAAAATGTGTTGTTTTTTTTCTGTTTTTCCAGATGTTGAAGAAGATTTTGAAGATGGCAGATGGTTGGTATGTGAAAAGGACAGGGAGGTCAGTGGCCAAACAAACTTTATAATTTTTTATAATTTCATAAATACAACATTGTGTGAAAATGATTAACGGGACCTTAACTTTGGTTTTCTAAGATGATGATGGAATAACTGTGTGTGTTTTTAGGCTCAAATCTATAACAAGGACAAGGGTCCCAAGTTAGTGGTGCAGAGGATGGCAAACAGATACTATACCAGCAAGAACGTCCACTGTAAAAACTGCAGCAAGACTGGACATCTGTCCAAGAACTGCTCTGAGCCCAAAGTCAGTTCCACTAGTCCCTTAGTAACATCCACAGTTTATACACGCTGATGAGCAAACACATAATGTATGTGCATGTGCTTTTGCAGAAAGTGTCACCCTGCTTCCTTTGCGGCACCCCAGGGCACCAGTCCAGTTATTGTCCCTACAAGCACTGTAACAACTGTGGCCTGCCTGGGCACCTGTACGCGTCCTGCAACGAAAAAGCTTATTGGCACAAAACGTGCCATCGCTGCAACATGAAAGGACACTTCTTTGATGTGAGTATCAATGAGTAATTTACTTTGGTCTTGTCTCAAATTAAAGAAAACTCTGTGAATCAGGGTTTTGAAAATAAACTCATCTGCATGTATTGATTTGTGCTGTGAGAATGTTGTCTACAAACACCTTCATTGAACATTTGTCTAAAACACTAATCCAAAATGCACTGAAATGTCACTGTATCCTGCAGCACTTGGATTTGGCCTTAACTGAAAGCAACATCACCTTAACGACATTTAAAAACTGTAATTCAGGGTCCTGCCCTTGATGAAATAGACCACGTATGTGTATATCACAAGACTAATCCATGAAAACCCAAAGAAATAAAGACAATGACATTTAGAATAGAAGTAGGTCTGGGCAACATCAAATTATTTGTAATGAAATTTGCTTGATATATTGTGGTTTGTTATAACACCTGCAGAGACTTTGGCCTCACACAAATTAATTTTAAATGCCTTCCATAATGGGTGTTTTTTATAGCATTAGTGTATTGAATTTCATTTATAGGGTTTCTTTAGTGTCTCAGCACTAAGTGTTCAGTCTATTTTACATGGTTTCTCTGCAACTGTAAATTCATGACACCTGATAATTCCGTTTGGGTACTTACTGTGTTTATTGTAGGTCACACATAACGCAGTATGAAAAAGGAGAACTTTCCAAATATGTCCGAGATGACTCCCTACAATAACTAACTATTGTGTTTGCACAGCGTGTACAACATTTTGATGAGGAAAACCTAAAAGCACAAAAGAGAACATGTCAGACAAGTCTTTATTTGCCTATTTTTATTTTAATATTTTTCAGGACAATTGATTCTGCCCTTTTGCTTACATATAAGTATTTAGTTTACATTTACATTATACTCTTAACCTCTAGCCCAATTGCACTAGGGTGTTTAAAGTACTTTGTTTCAGATATTATATGTCTGTAAGTTGTTGGAGAGGCCATATACTTATTTGTCAAGTATGTCTACATTTATTTAGATGAAGTATTTTGTGATATCTGTGAAAAATAACCAGTTATAAGTATCCAGGTATGGATTATATGTTACTGAAAACATACTCAGAAATGTATATAAATACATATGTAAACCATATAATAATAGACATATAATATGAAATTTTCTACATATCTGGGTGTGTGGCTTTATGATAAACAGCATATCTCTTTTTGAGTATTAACAGTATAAGGAGACCACTTTTTAGATGCTCTTTACCACCCCTCCTCTTTTTCTCTGTTTTCCCTTCTTTCCCTCTTTCCCCCCACTCTCCCCATCTTTCCTTTTAATGAGTGACCAGGGGTCAGCACACGCTGCTGTTCACATTAATTGATACACTTCAGCAATTACAACTTAGTTATGTCTCTGCCATGCTACATATTCCAGCTGTGGGTCTGTGTGTGTATGTGTGCATGTGCTGGCTGTGTGTGTTGGCGCTGAAGGGTGAATCTAATGACCATCAATGACAATTATCCCACCGCAACGTTCATTACCTTGCCCATTTACACTAATGCCATAGAATGGAAAATCCTGTGTGTATGGAAGAGCCTGCCTGTGTCTCCCCCCGCCTCATTCACTCACACACACTTTCTCTCTCACTCACTCTCGCTAGCTCACCGTCAGTCAGTCATGTACTGTGCTCTGTGTAATGGATGAGTAACCAGGTGAACACCAGAGGGAGAGGGGAGACCAGGACACACACAGCCCATTTTCTCTCTACTTCCCTCCCTCCCTCCTTTCTGTCACAGGTTCTTTCTTACCTCTTGGATACTCTTGTTAATCTCTCTTTCTCTTTTGCATATTGTTTTCAACAGCAAACTAAGGTGCAAAGTTGTGTGGTGTTGTAATTACGCTGTTGTTGGAATGCATAACTTTTTTTCTTACACTCTCAAATTATATGTGAGTGTGTGTATGTTGTAGAGAAAGAGAGTCAGGTCTCTGTCCCCTGGGCCTTTCTGTGTCTCTCATTAAAGACAGACGGTTGACGGAGCGCGAGTATGTCGCTCGCCTCGCCTGTCGCCCTCGACAACAACACACTACCCCGGCGGTCTGGAGGGATAGAGCAAACGGGAGGGAGTGGGTGTGGAGAGGGGTTGTTGACGAAGAGAGAACGAGATGAGAGGTGGAGGAAGATACTCTGTGTTTAGATTTATATAGAGCAGATTAAGCCAGAACTAGTAGTCTAGTCTTCTTTAAAGGCCAGGAGTTGAACAGCGTCTGCAAATGGAGCCTTTTTATGAGAGGTGAATTTTCATTATCATGCAAATTTGTGTAGGAAATAGTTTAGTGTATGTAAGAAAAGTAAATGAACAGTCTTCTTCAGTCAGGTTAAAATCCTCCTCTCCTTTCTCCCTCTCTTGCTGTCTCTCTCACTCAGTAGGTGTGTAAGTAGATAAATCTTGTTGCCTGCGGCGACTGCGGCATTTTCAATTTCCCAGTGGGAAGTGGCGGCAGTTGGGAAAGGATGTCGGAACGCTTAAGGAACAGCGTGGCGAAGCCCCGGAGATAATGCTTTAGCCACACCGGGACAAAACGACTGACTGCCTTACTTACTGTCTGAGTGACTGACTCACTGCACAGGGACTTGAAGGGGGGCTTTGCCTAAAAATCAGGATAATAACATAAGTGAGAGACAAAAAGACACTTAAAAGTCAGGCATGGAAACCAATCACAATAAATCCTGCTGCTTCATTTCGTTTGGGGCCTCCGGGCCACCGTCAGACCAGCACCACCTATCCATGAGTGTCCACAGCTACTTTTTCTGTAAAATGAATTAAATTCCTAAATGGTTCTCCTTTATTGTAAGAGTAGAAAGTGTCAACAATGCTGAAAAGAACTAACAATTGCTGTAAAGGTTCTGTTATCCCCCTCTCTTAATGCACAAACACTGACTTCATGTAACTTATTTTATTCCATTCCAGAGCTGATAGTGTTTTTTTTTTCCTCCTCAGGCTTGTCCAGAAATCTGGAGACAATACCACATAACGGTAAGTAGTTTAACTAAAACAATCCTCAGTGCTGACCCAAAAGCTCATTTAAATCTCTTAAAAACCACTCTTTGTCATGTTTTTTTCAACTAAATCAGGTGTCAGATCATACACTGGTTCCATTTTAAAAGAGTTGATAAAGTCTCCACATAGATTTATTACTATCCCCAAAGAAACAGATCAGGGGACTTTTTCCTCACAATTTGATGGACAGATTACCACAAGTACATTTTTATGATACAGTAAAGTCAAAAAGCATCACAGTCACCTGTATGTAAAGCTCCTACTCTATGTAAAAGTAAATAAAACAGCTCAGATATAACCAGAATCACATTTGGCCAGATCTCAGTGGATGTAGCAGTTCTGCACAGAATCCCAATTAAAATCTGAGAAATGTAAAAGAACAAGGTGGTGGGTTTGTGTGGGTGGGGGTGACTAAGCCTAGTGACACTTCTTAAATCTTTTTCATGCAGAACGTGCCTCATCAGAATAAAACTATTCTAAATCCAGCAATTGAAAATATGACTAAACTGTAGTACATCCACAAATATTAATATATTAACTGAACATCTCTAAAATTGACGAACCAGAGATATTTTTGTTATTCACAGGTTCATTAATATAATTAGCAGTGTATGGTTTACCTAAAAGGAAAAGAAATTTAGTTTAAGTGTTCTAGTCAAGCCAGCCACTGATAATATGAAGATTCATGGTGATGAGCATTATCTCATTCAATGCAACATCTTTCACTTTCTGTAAAAATCAACCACACAGTTTCCATTGAATAAGCATCATGGCATTTTATGACTGGTATAAGAACCAGAAAATTAGGAGTTTAGAATGTGAACTCAACAAAATTCCACCTGAAAGGCACTATTTTTCCTTGAGCAGCGTGAGGTTGGAGGTGTGACACGATCACTCCAAATCAATAAGTCAGTTGTGATTGGTATTGACCTTGCCCTGTAGCAGATGAGTGAACCATAACCATAGCGGGGAAAAAAATATCTCACAAGATTAAGGAAGTGCCTTGAGTGATGGGAACCTTAGCTAAGTGCACATGTGACATCCATGGGGGTGTGTGTGTGTGTGGCAACAATATGTCAAAGAGTTGAAAACTGTGTGACAGTCACATGAGCCATATGTCAGCGGGGAGGCATTTGCTTATTTGTGTGTGTGTGTTTATCCGAAATCTGGAAAGATAACTACTTTTTTTGGCTCCGCGTTGTGTGTATGTGTGTGTGCATCTGAGCAAGGGGGTGATATAGACCTCAGCCTAAGAGAAAAGAGCAGCTTGTTTGTCAATTAAAAGACGTGATAAAGCATGAAATGGGCTGCCAACGCCACGCGGGACGAGGGAGTGAGAGAGAGGGAAGAAGAGTGTGTGTTTGCATACATCTTGGCGTGCACTTTGTGTGAGTGTGTGTGTGATGGGGGAGGTCTGTCACTCTTCTCTATGGAGATTAATTAGCAGGGGCTGTCTAATGAAAAGGCAGCATCGTTAGCGCTAGGGTAGCACGGCGGGAGAGACGAAGGGAGGAGGGAGCGGGACAGAGAAGTTCCAGGGGAGACGCCGGCAGAGAGAATGGGAGTGAAGTTTAATTGTTGCTCGTGTGTTAGCGGTAGATGCACCATGCTTTATCGTTACCGCTTTTGACTGTGAGCCACAGACAGAGGAAAGAGTCATGGAAGCACACTCAGGTCGCCTCACAAGATGATCACACCTCCAGTTTTGTGTGTGTGTGACTGCATGCTTTAACGGGTGGAGGATTGTGACCCAGGTCTAATTGAAGTATTTAAGCCATTTAAGCACTGGGAACAGAAGGTCGTTACAGATCCAAACTGGCATGGGGGTTAGGGGCCCGCACACACTCTCACACAAACACACATGCATACACAGGGTTCCTTCTGTTTAAGACAGCCTCATTTTATTCATGATGCTGCTTATGACCCTGAACTCCCCAATGTGAGAAGGTGTGTGTGTGTAGGTGTGCGTACATCTATGTGTGTGTGTGCGTTCGCTTTGGGAGATGTGACTCTGTCACCTTCCGCTGGGCTCAGCCAGGTGTGAAAAGGCATTCTGTCAGACCTCCCTGCTACTGGGTCCATTTATCCTTTGTGCGTGTGTGTGTATGTGTGTGTTTGTGTGTGCGTGCGTGTGCTTGGTCCGTTTATCTTCTGTGAGTGTATGTGTTGTCTGCCTGCACCTGGCCCTCAACTAACAAACTCCTCTAAACCACACAGTATAGACCACAAAGCCCTGGGGTATTTACTGAGAGAGTAAGATACTGACACACACACAGACACACACATAGACACACTTCTACAAATATATAGAGCAGTAAATGGAGTAAAAAGCTATCCACAACATTTTCATCTTGTCTGTCTAAACTGTGTTTATAGACATTTTTCACAGTAATATTTACTCAAAGATTTTTTTAGGACAGGTTTTTCTACAACTCTTTCAGTCTCACTCACCCACACAGACCTTCAGTCCCCCTAGTTTTACTTCTTTTTTTGCATACATCTTTATAGCACAGGGTCGCTCCTTTCCCTGCAGCCCTGATCTGCCCACCTCCTTCGTTTTTTACTGTTATTCAGCCCTTAACTGAACACATAACAATTGTCAGCAGAGAATGCCTGAAATTGTCTGCTTTAATGCACTCTAGCAGTTCTGTTTGGACAAAATGTTTAGTTTTTGTGGATGCTGTTTTTTCAGCTCCTCTTTTCCACTGTAATTGGGATGTTTCTTTCTAAGCTTGCCCTGCCGTGCTTAGAACAACAGTCAGTCCAGTGTGTTTCAGTGCTTGGTTCACTTTTGCTATTTACACATGCGTCTCACAATCACATATCTCAGCTGCACATTGCATCATGCTTTGGATTTCTTGTATTACAATCCAATGAAGGCCCTAAGCCTAAACACATTGTCTACCTCAGTGAAGTTGCTGTTGTAATTTTTGACTGATATTTGTCAGTGGAAAATCTGTTGAGTATGTAGACAGGCCATCACTGTTAAAAGGAGGACACTACACTAGTGATCTTTTGGCCCAGCTGAAAATGTTGTGACATTGAAACGACACTGATTTCCAGAGCGATGCCATTTTGTTTGGAATTACCTTTGAAACTGCAGGAATAAAAGTAATCCAAACAGAAAATCCTGCTCTGAAATGCATTGTAGTAGTTGAGTGGTTTCCAGAGCACACGGTGATACTGAAAATCTAAAGCAGCAGGAAATTCTCACATGTGAACCTGAAACCAACAGATCATTGGCTTTTTTTCTCCGTTTATTTTCTTTCCATCAACAATCTCCTTAGTGGGTTCATTTTGTTTTGCATTTTGCCAGATGGTGTCTTTGAACTTATAGTGGTGTTATTCTCAAGAAAATCTTTTCACAAATGAAGTCAACAACACAACTAAAAGAAAGCGAGAGTAAGGTTTAAAGCTAGAATTGCAGGACATAGAGGGGAAAAAAAGGATGGAGAATAGGTGGAGGGAGAGTAGAGGATGTAGCAGGATAGATGGAGAGCCTTCATGAAAGGCCACAATACAGGTTGAATGGTTTGTACTTTGGCTGCAGTAATGCATGTATCATAAATGCATGCATTGCGTGCAGCACCCGTGGGTCCCAGTCACTTTTTTTTTTCCCTCCGTCTGTTGTTAGGAACCTGCAGGCTTGTGTTAGGACCAGAGTGCCACTGGCTGACAACTGCAAGAATTGCAGGCATTCTCTTAACCCAGCCACTCACAGCAATGAGATTTTTTTTCTTTCTTTTCTTTTGCATGACTCTAAATATGGGTCACATCACAATCAGACCTTCTGTTCGATTATTTCTGCTGCTTTTTGCTTTTGTTGTTGTGTAATGGAGCAAGAAGGTGCAGTTACATTCAACATGATCCACCTAAACAGCAGAACTGCTCCTTGTAAGGACAAGAGGCAGAGTGATGTAGTTTGTTGTAGGAGGTGAGGAGAGAATGAGAAACGAGCAGGACTGAGCTTATGAAACGGAGTAAAAGCAAGAGGAGAGAGCTGAGCGCTGAGCAGCTGATTGGCACAGGTATATCAGTGTGAGCATTGATTGGCCTCCCTTTAGATAGTAGTGGTGACACCTGTATGTGTGTGTTTATTGATCGGTACCTCTGCTCAGGGTGCTGTTTGTGTGTGTGTGTGTTTGTATCGAGTGGATTTTCTCTTCGCGGTAGTATCAGTGGGTGTGTATCGATCTCTTCCCCAGGGACAGGTGTATGTGTGTAGAAGTGCGTGTGTGTGGTGTCTTTGGGTCTGCCTGTGAAAAAAACAGTCTGTGACCTTTTTGTTCGTCACAGGAATGAAGCCGTTTTAACTCCTCTCCTTAAACTCCCATTTGGTGTCCCTCTTTCTCACCTGACTGCCCTCCTTTCCTTTTTTTCTCCTTTCACTTTTAGCTTTTTATACTTTCTTTTTTTCTTTTGAGTTCAATGTCTTTCTCCAGAAGGTATGCCTAATTCACACATACTTTTGTTAAACCAAGGTTAGGACATTATGCCCAATTCAATTCCTTTTATTTTCAGGAAATACAATACAGCTACCTGTCTTGAAGAGGAAAAAAATCATTAAAATGTCTTGTTCTCAGAGTACGCCAATTGAGTTTGTCCATGTAAAAGCACATAATCATTTATGAGCTTTAAATATTTTAATGAGTTTATATCCTTCAAAATGGATGACTTTGAATTTATTTTTTTTTTAATAAAAATGTCACTTGCAAATAGATAGTATTTAGCTTTAAGTATGTTGGTTATTTTTTTAACCTTTGTCATTTATTTGAAAAGAAAGGAAATAGTATTTAGCCATTTGCTGCAGGACATATCAGTATTTAATTTCTTGTTTTTTTTGTTACCTTTCCTCCTTTCTACCCCTCTGGTTGATTTCATTAAATTTCGTCATTCTGAATGTTCTGAGTCAAACAGCATCATTGTTCTTGTATGATATTTCTCAGGTTCCAACACTATTTCTGTTAAGAATCATTTAAATACTCATTTTCCACTCATTTTTATGTTCCTTTATTTTATTTCACTAGGTAAATATCTTTGAATTAAAAGGCGAATACAATCTTTTATTTGCTGTTTTTTAGTCATGTTATAATGTTCAGACACTGTATTTAAAGTTTGCTCCTAGACACATCTTTGTAGATTTTTTTGTGATAAAGCATGAGTGCTGAACATCAAATGAATCAACAGTAAATTACATGTGTATTTTCAGAATTGTTATTAGTTACTTGACTTAGTGGTGTCTGCGATTGCATGTGGTACATTGTGTTCCTGGGCCATTGTGTCTTATGATGACTTATGCATGCTTTCTGGAACTGCGACACTACATCAGCTATGAAATCATGGCTTTAAATAACAATATATGTTCACATACGGAGCTGCTTCTGTGTTTACAGGGAACAGAAGCACATTTCACTACATTTGACAATTTGTGTTATTTCAAGTTACTTCAGTCCATTTCATGTCATAAAATACTGCTGTCATTCTCTGGATAAGTTTTACAAAATTATTTTCTGTGTAACCCGCTCCCTTCAGAAAAAACTGGAAGGTGTTTGTTGCCACTGATTTGTGTGTCTGTGTTAAATACAAGTTAATATCTGTGACAGAGTGCATCTCTTCCTCCTACCTCACCCTGTCTCACTTCAGTGGACACAGTGGGCCATGGGTGACTGTCTAAGGACCGTACACAGCGATGTGTGGAATTAGAACGCCCTTCAGTGGCCATATGTAGAACTGCACAACCAGCGAATAGAACAGGACAAATTCACAATCATGTTTAGTGTTTGTAGAATTTGTGTGTTTTGAAGTCTGTTCACATAATGACTGTAAATCTGTGGGATAGCGTCTACCGCTCTGTGAGCTGCTTTAGTTTTACACTGGAAATAGAGGAACAGTGCACACAGTGGGCTTCTGTATTACTTTAGTAAAGGTTCCTCACACTGCATCTTCTCAAGTAATATAATTCACCTAATGTCATGTGATTTAAACAAGCAATAGCTCTGCATAAAGTAATTTAAATGAATAATATTATAATTAAAAAAGATTTAATGCGCTCTTTCAGTGGAACAAACATGAGTAACTTTACAAAAATAAATGGCCTTAAGTAAAAAATGATCAAATCTATTATTGCACTAAATTCTTAAAATTGGTCATTCCAGGCACTTTGTGATTCTTGTCGTAGATGAGTAAAGGCTTCACAGCATCTCGACCCATCATCTTTGACAAACAGAGAAGAGAACGGTGTATTGTCGCTCTGAAGGCTTTATTCTTTCTGCTGAATATAAATTCTACCTTTAGGTTTTGACCTTTATTCTGCATGCTGCCTCTGTCCTTCCCTGTGTCTGCTGACCTCGTTCACTCGCTTCTCTTACAAAATGTTCTCAATTCAAACAGCGTTCTGTAAAAATCCTTTAAATCCACATCCATTCAGTGGCCTGTTTTTGCTGCCTCATCATTGTACAGCGCTGTACTCTCCAGTCTTCTCACACCTGTGCCGTGTCAAAAGGCTCTCAGCTCTCTATTCTACTTCAGACTGTTAACACTGACAGCACGGGATCCAGGGCAAAGTACATTTTAAATGAAAATGGCTTTTGTTCTTTTCAGTCAAGTTTTATTAACCACTAGCGGTCATCAGGGCAAAAAAAGTAAAATCCTGCAAGTTCTAGTCACCGTGCTAATACAGTCCAACACGTCCAGTGAGGGCGGTTATTTCCTATACACATGCACTTATTTCTGTGTGTCTTTGCACCCGCACTGTCATTTAGTCGTTCTTTATTATACTACATAGAGAATATGACAAAAAAAAAAACAAACAAGCTCAGAAGTAAATACAGAGCAATAACAGAAATTAAAGCAAATTTAATGAGTAAAGGATAATATGAGGAGAGTAAGAATTATAAAAATATTTTTAAATTGGAAAACAAATCACAGCTACTTAAAAAATCAGTTGATCCTTATTGTCACTTTTCAAGGAAAATGCTACACATATTAATCCCTTATTTTCAGTTTATTTTCACTTTATTCATCTAGAATCTCTTCAGTGTAATAGGTCTTTTTATATACAATTGAATAAAATAAGTAATTAATTGGTTAATAAATAAATAAATTTGCCCTTACTAGAAATTAAGAAGTAATCATTTGTTATTTTTTTTAATAGACATCAGTTGGTACAGCTTCAGAGACATTTGTGTGTATACTCAGTAAAAGCTAATAGTTAAAGGAAGTTTAAAAAAAAATCTACAAAACAAAGTCTATTGATCCTTGTCAAACCACGCTGACAGTTTGCTGTCATTGCCCCAGAAAACAGGGGCGTTGCACTGGGAGTTTATTCTTTGGTGCAGGTGTCTTCACATACTCTGCTGTATGTACAGGCAGAACCAAAGGAATGTACACAAAAATGCACTCACATGCTCATCCGTACACACAGGGGCTGTGTTATCAGAGGTCTTGCAGGCTTTGCAGGTCTTTGTGCCTTTCCGCTTAGCTGGATGGTGTCGATGGTGTGTGTGTCTAGAAAGGTGTGTATTTGTGTGTTTGTTTGCAATAGGTTGGCTGAGACGTAAAATCAGGGTTTAAATATTCTAACCAGGGCAAAAGACTGAGTCCATCTGTACATATTAGGTTTAAATCCCTGTCTCCAGTGTCCATATGTGTCATCTCTGTCTAATTGCTGGGAATAAAAGTGGGTAATATATTTCCAAAAAACCTGGCCTCACAGAAAGAAGCAGCTGAACTCAGCAGTGAGAGCAGAGAAAGGAAGTGGAATAACTTAGGCTTAGATTTGAATAGATTAGCTTGTATCCCCTGTTCTGCCTTCCACGGTGTGACCAGATTACCTCTAGTTGTTCCCCCAAAAGAGGGTTTTTCTCCAGAGGTGGCAACCTTCAGGCGCTCACTCCAGCCTCACATTATCATTACATTCCAGGAGCATTCTCTGTCTCTGTCACTCTAAGGAAAATCAGGACTCTTACTGATTGTCTTCACACTGATTGACTGAGTGACAGGAGGAGATAGCAACAGCCTCTGGGAATTACACTGTGCGCAAGTGTGAGTCCTTGCAGGGCGCAGGGTTAGGACTCCGGTCTGAGTCTTTGTGAACTGGCAGACACAAAGGGGGCTGGAATCACATCTGGTTATTTGGGGGATCTCCCCCTCCTCCCACTATGTAGCCTCCCCAAATGCACACATGCACACCTCCACCTTAAACAGTGATCTTCTTTCTGTTCAGAGTAAACACTGTAATATGTTGTTGATTTTGTAAATTGCACAGCCCAAACTCCCACAGGATTGTAAGAAGATTAATGGTTTTGTCTGCAGTTCATATTTTGGGCCTTCTTTGAAAAGATGCTCACCGTATAGCCATTTCATCACTAATTCACAACTGTCTAATTAACTCTCCATGTTAACCTAATATGTACACACTGGCATGTTGCACATGCATGCACCACAAGGGTGTGTTTGTTTTGGTATGAGCCCAGTAGTCTTACGTTGTGTTGCAAGGCTGTTTTCTATGATAAAGCATGCAGAGTTGGTCCCCTGTGGGTTCAGTAACATATGCAAACCTCTCCCCACTGCTGCAATAACATATGCAAAACAGCGCCGCTGGCCCCGGCCCCCACGCTCCCACTCGTTACCGTTTAGATCCCACCCCCTTTCCACATACACGCACAAGCCTGTTTGCCTCTCGGATTGTGTTTGATAACTCTGTGTGTGTGTGTGTGTGTGTGTGTGTGTGTGTGTGTGTTCCTTCAGATTGTAGTCTGTAACAGTCTGAGCTTTGTGTTGGCCGAAGGATTATCACGGCTTTGCCACCAGCAGCTAAGGCAAGGAGCAGAGGAGAGCAGGGCTTAGAGAGACAGAGTGTATGTGTTGGGACAACTGTGGGAAAACACAGTTGTGTGTGTGTATGTGACAGGAAGAGGGAGAGCGCTCATGTGTCTGTGTGTGCATGCATGAGAGGCCACGGATGGCTGGTTGACTATGTCCACACAGCGAAGGCCTTAGGACCTTCTCAAGCTCCCTCCTATACTCACACACAGCCTAAACCTTCAGTCCTCTTTCTGTCTGACTGGTGAAGTATCACCCAGCAGCTCCAGAAGCTCTTCATGTTGTATCAGCCGGCAGTGGGTCAGGCCCACATGCACTCAGAGGACTGGTATTAAAAGACAGACAGATGTTTTCTAAGAGCAGAAAGTTACAGAAAAACATCCAATAAAGGTCATCATCTGTGCTAGTTGTAGCAGTGGTAGATGGAGGCGAGAAAAAAGCAATTACAAAGAGTACAAATGTTTTTGTTACAAACTTCAGAATGCAATTGCAACTACAAATGAGACAATGGATTAACAACTGAAAAGTAATTAATATTCAAGTAGTTTATCAAGAAAAAAAGTGTCTGGTTTCTGTTTCATGAATGAAAGGATTTGCTGCTACATATGGTTCATTTTGATTTGGATGGACTTCTGTTGGGTATTTTTCAGATGAACATGCATTTAACGACTGGATAAATGGAGTGGAGGATCACAAATCACCTAGCAACTAATTTAAGATTTTTTTTTTTAAGTCTCTGTTTTATGGTGGATGCCAGTTGCTTGTTAGCTAACAACTTTTTTTTCTTTGGTACTAACTGCCAGTACCCTTCAATGAGCACAGGGTGGATTTTTTTTCCATAGATGGTGTGATGGAAGATTACCAGAAAAACAACATTCTTCTTCTCTCTCCTCACAGAATGTTCTTTTTACTTGTGTGACCCTATCCTTCACAGCCCAGACCTTGACACAGAATTGGTTTTAGCCAACTCATACCTCATAGATACTGAAACTGTTTCATCCACCGTACACACCCATGCATATTTTCTCTGCCCATACTCCTTAAAATCGCAACCAACATTGGTTAATTGTGTTTTTACAGGCAGGTCAGCACAACTCTACTGTTCTACTTTGTGTCACGATACAGAAAGAACATGGCAGCCTCCATAATCATCATATTTAGGCTTCACTTTTCCATAGAAGCATGAACCTGCATCATACCATCTATCTTTATGTTTAGTCTATTGATTTGGACAGAGACAGATCGTATCAGGTGATGAATGTAACTTCCTACAAACATGAGGTTGACAAGTTGTCTGTTGTCGTATGAGGCCAGACTTTGTTGGACTGTTCCTCAAACCCATTAGAAAAGCAAGGATCCCAAACAGATAGGATCCCTGTTAGCTATTTAGATGGCCCTGATAAGAGGCACAGAATGAAAACAGACAGTGGGAATAAGAGGCATGAAGCTTCATCCTGTTAATTAATATCATATGAGACCCTCCCACTCCTCCCACATACACATGCATGCATGCAAATGCACATTCATGGCAGGTTTCAAACAACAGTCACAGGTTGATGGGAGAATAGGAGGGGATTTCATTTCTTCTCTTTTCTCGCTCATGCTTTCATTGGTTGTGTCTATGTGCTGGATCAGAGTACGTCGAGATAACGCAAGCCCAAGGTCAGGGAGGGAGAGACGGAGGGAGACCTACAGCCAATTTACATGAAAGATGAATGGGAAGAGGGGTATGAAGGGTGGAGGTCGGGGGGCTTGAGATGGGGACTGTGATCTCCTTAGGGTGCACATGAGTGTGTGTGTGTGTGTTCGTTCGCAAAAAGGTCTGTGATCTCCTGGCCTTTGTGATGGAGATGGGCCCGGCCGGCCTGACCCGATAATGACGCGACGCTCTAATAGCATTCATCCTTTCTGCTGCAAAACTACTCAAGCGGAAAAGAGAGAGGGAGAGAGAGACTGAGAGAGGGAAAGGGGAGAGGAAAAAAAAAAAACAAGTGTGAGGGTTGAGGTGGGGATGAGGGGTGTATATGGAGAGAGGGAGCCAGGAGGAAGAGAGGGGAGAAGAAAAGGAGGGGAGGTTAGCTAAGCTATGTTTAAGAAATGACGTGAGGCACGAATCATTTGTAATCTTGGAATCAGGGCTGAGAGGAAGGGGGGGGCACCTTAAATGAGTGTGAAGGTGTGTGTGTGTGTGTGTTAGAGAATGGCATTAGGTGTGTGTAACATTAGGAGTAAATGCAGTGTGCCTGTGTCTCCTCTCTCTCTCTTTATCAGTGTATATTTGCTGTGGGCGCTGGAGCATGGAAGGCTTTCAGAACACTGGCCCATAGGGGACAGGACCTTGTGTCCAATATACACACACACACACACACACACACACACACCTACCGACGCTTACTTATCATACAGGGTCATTACAGGCCTCTAACTATAGCCCCAGTAATCACTGGTTGATATCAGCACCCATATTCAGCGCATAATACACAGCAGCCCGTTTCAATAGAGAGCATGGGAATGATGGGACCAAAATGGAAGATTGTGAGAGAAATAAAGCTTAAACCAGTTTTCATTGGTTTTCTAGTAACACTGTTCTTTTCTTTTTTTCTTTCTCTGCTTAGATTAAGACGGGTCTTCCTGTAATGCAGCTGGGAGAGGACAAGGGTCGCACTCCTGCTTACTGCTACAACTGCGCCAAGAAAGGACACTTTGGCCACGTGAGCTGCTTTTATTTAAATACCTAATTATTTATCTGCATTTTTTTTGTTTTTGTTACACATGCTGTAACTGTATCTTGGATGCTACTTTGTCGAATCTAAACTCAAATCAAGTGCACAAATTATGGTAGCAAATAAAGGCGGGCAGTTCAGATTATGAAGTAAAAGATGTCACTGAGGGCAGGACTAATCACCGCTGGAAAAAGTTCTGTTCAGTAAAATGTTAGAAATTTTCCTTGACCTCTGCATAGTCACTCGTGTACGTTTCTGTTAATTTGATTCCACATACGACCAGTGTATTTTGTTTCTTGTTACACCATTTCGGTGCACATGATGACATGCCTCTGTGTATGTTTACCTCAGGATTGTACACGGCAGAGGATGTTCAATGGGACGTATCCAAGCACTCCCTTCATCAACCATTATGACACCACTGACGACGTGAACCGCAGGAAGCACAGGATAAACATGAAGGTTAAAGGTCGGTCACAGAAAAAGAAAAACGTGTCTGTATTATTATTATATATATCATAATTATCACTGCAACCTTTATTTGCTAAATCGCAGTGTATGACGCTACTGTATTTACTGCACACAAAGGGTATTAACAGTAAGCAAACTAGCTGATGATGTTTTCACAATATTAAAATAAATGGACTGGTACTGTTATGTTCTGCCCACACTAATACAGACATTTTCTGGTATTTTCCTCCACCAATTTTTAAATATATCCTGTCCACACAACCTCTGTTACACTAAGTATCTCCACACAGAAACCACTACAAACCAGCACAAATGCACAGACAAACTATTGTTTGTGGCAAACAACTGAACTCAGTTTAGTTTGGGTTGATGAAGTATATTCAAATTGAAATGTTTATGTGAATTTAGCCTGCACATGCCAGCACACAACTCTCTCACAAATGAGTTGGTGCATTTTGCAATGCAATTTATAAAATATCCATATAAGTGTAAATAGGGATGGGAATCGAGAACAGGTTCTTTTTGAGAACCAGCATCATCTGTTGTTATTATTTGTGCATACTGTATATGGTATATTTCCTGTGCAGAGATGGAAATATAAAAGACAGTTGATGCAAAGACACCCGTTTGTACTGTTTTATTCCCTCACCCAATGAGAATTGAGAAGGAAGTGGATCGATAAGCAAAATCTTTAATGGAATCATTAAATTCTTATTGATTCTCATCCCTAAAGTGTAGATGAAGCATAAGTATTTATTATAGTGTAAAAGTGGTGAATGCTTAAATCCTGTGTTTTCTGGGAGTGACTACTGTAAATACTTATCAAACATTATGAGAAAACATGTTTGATATAAGCAGTGGCTGAGATGCAAAAGAAATGATGTAAAAATGCAGATTAATAGTTTTTCTGTGATCAAATATTCTAAGTGCAGTGGAAGAATCTGTGACATAAAAGGTAAAATAAGCCTCTTTGTCTTTTATTTTCCAGAACTTAAGAAGAATGGCATCTTCTCTGCCACCTGTGAAAGCCCCTCCACTCCAGGGCCACCAAATAAGAAACAAAAAATCAGTCATGATAAAAGTTACCATTCCCATAACCATACAACTTCTGGGACAGACCATCCCACCCCCAGCCACATCTTTTTTAGCCATACCTCATCACCCAAAATACATAAGCAAAATAAGAACAAAGAACAGAACTGCACTAGCTCAGAGAAACCGTGGAAGCCCAAGAGACCAGTGCCCACATCGAGAGACCCTCTCCCAGCACGTAAACTGATTGTGGATGAAACCAGTGACTTCCCCAGAGGGGGAGGAAACGAAGGGGACATGGAGAGGAAGAAGAAGAAGAAGAAAAAGAAGAAGAAAAATGGCGGACCAGACAGCCTCTTTTGGACTGCAGATAGTCAGAGGTTACCTAATGAGCAGCTGAAGAAGGACAAAGGAGACACGCATAGGAAGGGGAAAAACCGGGCATGGAGGACCGCAGACAAACTTATCCCGCAGATGTACCCGACCGACGAGAACCTTTTTATCATCAAACAGAGGAAACGCAAAAGTTAGCCAGCAGCGGGGAAAGACAGGGATGTGATTTTCATGACCACTGTCTGTGTTCTGGATATGTACAGATTAGAACGCACACTGAGCTCATGCAGATCTCACTTCTAAAGAGTTGTCACTAGTGCTGCTGTTGAAGTTCAGTGTATTTCACCTTATGGTTAGTGTGAGAATTACAACTGATAATAAAAACACTAACTATGATACCCATTCATGACCTTTTGACCAAGTCTGCACCGTTTGATCTTGATATGTCGACAACTAAAGTGACAGTAATGCAAGCGTAGTAACAGTGTTTAGCATTTTCTATTATACTGAGAAGATGACCGGCATTACTAATGAGCATAAAGAAACCATCTACTTACATTTTACAGCTGATGTTAGAATAAGTCTGCCATTTCACCTTTTAATACATCTGTTGGTGTACACAGAATTACCTAGTGCCTCTGCTCTGTAAACATTTTAATATCCCTGCTGCTGTTGCGGCTGGAACCAAAGAATGGTACATTTTTGTTTAATTCTGTTAGAATATGGCCATTTTTCCTGTAACAGCCAATATGTGCTAGAGTTGTAAAGACATGCAATACGTGAACATACTGAAAATGTTTAGACAGCAATTTGATTTAAATCTCACCTGTTCTTGTGGGACTGTGTGAGCGTACACATTTTTAATTTTGTTCCATAATATTCATTTAACACCAGTTGTACATAGTTGTTCTTATTGATGGAACAGGAACACACTGAAGACTATAAACTGATGACATGAATACAGGTCACCGGGAAGCCTCCCTGGTTTTGGAAAAAAAAAAAAACTTCATTTCTTTTTGTCTGACTGACTTTCTGTTAGCTTTGCACTTCAGAGAAGTAAATTGGTTGTTTGCTGCTTTTTATCAATAATTTGATTTAATTCCCTGAAAATGTGTAAATCAGTTGTACTTCACATTGCATTGTCGATTGTATAATTTATGTTCATAACACAATAAAAATATTTGGTTCCAGTATCATTTTAAGTACTTGAGTGGCTGTGTAACCATAAGGTATGAAAGACAATACACCAGCACCCTAAATACAACTACATACTAAGTAAATACACCCAGGTATAAAAAGTTAAGTACATAATTGCACCAAAATACAGTACAATATTACAAATTTGTTGTTTATCACATATTGATGGGTTAGAGTATTTTCAGATGCGTTATAGCTGATTGAGGTGTTCAAACTGTAAATCCTAAATTTTATTAATTTATATGATTAGACTTGTTTTTAATTTATATTTTATTTACAATTAGTTCAAATATTTCCTATATATATATATATATATATTTCAGCCAATATGCGTGCTAACCATCTTTACATGTTTGGTACAGATCTTCAAAAAGCCCTTTTGTAGGTGCACGTACATCAACAACATGAGGTAACATAAAATACAATAAATAGGAACCATGTAAAACTGATGGTACAATTAGGTTTTCATGTAATTTTTTACCTGTAAATGAAAATGGCAGTTGTCAGACAAATGTTAATTAGTGGTGAAAATGAACCAAAAAGACACGTACCTCCCATTCGTTTCAGATATTTTTCACCATAGTCCTTGTGGCATTTAAAGTAACAATTTTGAAGACGTGTGTGTCTTTTTGGTGGCTCCTATTGGTGATAAATGGTAACTACAGGTTTGTCATGAACTGCACTTCAAAGAGGTGGAACAGTGTGTCATCCAGAACCATGAGGCAGCTGACAGAACTGGTGACAATGTTCCCATCCATTTCTTAAGCCTCCATGTTATTTCCTACTTCTGATTGCAAATATGTTATTCCTCTGTATTAATTCTGCTGCAGCACAAAATCCCAGAGTCCGTGAAACATGCCAAGCTGTCGTTCTACCATTTTACATGTAACAATGAATAAAGCAAGTGGGTGATGCTGAAAAGTAAAATTATGCAATTATGCATCTTAATTGAAGGAGGTTAGACTATCTAATGCCAGGTTCTACTGCATTTCTTCAGGGAGTACCCTTTTATAGAATAGCTGTTTTACAGGCCTTTTCACATTCATGGTTCATCTGCCAACCTTCCACCTTTGATGTGAAACCATGCACTAACACTTAGAATCTTGATCTACTGCAGGTAAAAGACTGAGGATGAGAATAACTGGATTGGATTTTAGCCCTTTCTGTACTTCATTTAAGAAATAAATATGTAATCCTGGCTGTTTGGATCCAGATTTCTTTTTCTTTTTTTTTTTTTTTTTTTTTTTGCAGCTGGCTCCTAACCCTCCTTTCATCCCCACTTTACTGTGGTGGGGGGTTTGAGTGACTGAATAATCCTAAAGGCTTTATGTGTCCAATCCCTGGTAGAGTCTCCCAAGGCTAACTAGTCCCCCCAGGTGACGGGTCAGACGAAGAGTGAGTCTCAACCCATATGGATGTTAGATGGTAGAACTGGGAACCAAGTGGCCCTCACCCGGATCACAGTTACTGGGGCCCCACCCTGGAGCCAGGCCTGGGGGAGGGGCTCCTGGTGGGGTACAGCCCGAAGGAGCGACCCTCCTGTGGGCCCACCACCCGCACAAAGAGCCATACGGATCCGGTGCAATGTGGGTACAGAGGCCCTGGTGGTCTGACCCCCGGTGGTCTAAACTGGACCTTTATTTTGGAAGGGTGTTTTCACAGAACAGTCAGTGAAGGTCAATGACAGAGGTACTACATCCACATATTTACGTGAAAACCTTTTAGATCGTTACTTCTCGGTGTTCTTGACAAGGAATATTTTTCTAGACTCGAGGATATGTAATTTACTATTTTTTGCAGCAATAAAAGGTTCCGTCGTTATTCGCTAAACGCACCACCCACGCCGCTCCACTGGTTTATTTACTACATTTGCGGCAGTTCCTGAATGCAACAGATGAAAACCACGTGACGCATTACGTCGCCCCGCCCCTCGTCGAGCAAATCTGAAGGAGTGACAGTTAACTACATCCCGGCTCCTCTGTCAGTTTTGTGCTACCGAAGACTTCGGAGGGTTTGTATGCACCTCGTATGACATACATATTGAGCTCGACAATCTCTGGACTTAGGTAAGGACATTACAGACAGAACGGGATGCCCACAACCGGTGACGCCAAGCTGGACGAGGCTGTCCGGCTGTGGCTTCAGTATGACAAGGTAAGCAGAGCTAGCTTCATGTGCAGCGGCTGTCCTGTGTACTGTGTGGAATAAATGGAATAAAGATTAATGTTTCCAAATTATTCAGGCGGTTGTGTTAAGACAAAATGTGACCTCTGCTTATTGGTGAAGATAATTCATGAATTCATTATGGATGTTTAAATATTGCGACTTGGAGCAAATATGTGCTATTAGCTAGCTAAAGTTTAGACTGAGATAAATGAAACAAGTAAACCTAGTCTGCTGTGTTATTTATATGTTTATTACAACTTATTTATTACTGTATTGTGTTACTTTATTTTTCTGTAGTGCCATAGTTGAAGTATTGTCTTTATAACTAAAAAGAAGAGCCCCTTTGGTTTGCTTATGTGAAGAGGCAGTGTTCAGATTGCTACAAACATGACATTTATGACAAATACTAATATATGATAAATAAATACCGTTCCTCAAACATATCTGATGGAAATGGTCGTGTGTGTCAGAAAGGCAATGAAAAAGAAAGGAAAAAAGAAAAACTCAAATTTTAAATTTGCCAAATAGTTGAATATCATAAAGTAATTATAAATAAGTTTTAGCTTACCACCAATGCACTAAATAAAATGTATAGACTATTCTGAAAAAATATTTAGACTTGTAAAGTAAGATTCTATGTAGCAGTCTGCTCTGAAAATCATAATGTACAACAAATGTGAGAGGTTCTCGTGCTGCCTCTCAGCCATCTTCAATTAAGGGACATACCAACATTAGTTTTACATTAGTAATTTGACATAGTAAAGGCTCGGTGACACACTGACAGAAGTTCAGATTCTTCACATGCACGCAGTCATCTAACCAAAACAAAAAGAGTCATTCATGACCTTAAAGAGATGTGGGTTGTTACCAATCAGGGCACAGTGGAAGAGGGACCCAGATTCATTAGTCTTAAGGTAATTTCATTAGGGTTGCTTGCTTAGTGGCCAGTTTCAACAGGAACTGTCATTTGAACCTACTTAATGTAATGCTGTTTTCCATTTGCGATCACTTAGTGAAGGTTTTGGCTTATTTTAAGAATGGTCACATCTTCCCTTCCCTTTTCTGCTATAATCTTTTTCCTCCATAATGAACACAAGTGAAATCTTCAAATAACCAATACACTCAGAACTTTAAAAATGCAGACTAACTAAACAAGTATTCACATAACAGTTAGAAATAGCTTATTTTGAGAAGTCTTAGTTTAAGCTCTTTATTACTGTATTAATAAATGATGAGTATAGATGGTATTTTCGTGTGCTTTAAATGTGTATGTTGGTTTGTGTTTCCTTTCTTTGTAGAACCCCAAGACTATGTCTATGGTGCAGGACTTGGTGAAGAAGGGAGCAGTTGAGGATCTGAAAAAATGTTTCTCCTCTAGAATGGAGTTTGGTACGGCAGGACTGAGGGCTGCCATGGGCCCCGGCATATCCTGTATGAATGACCTCACTATCATCCAGACCACTCAGGTTGGTTAATAGATAAATGACTAAATATCGAGTCACATGCAGAGTTAGACATGCACATGATTGATTCTTGTTTCTTGCACTTTGAAGCAGCTGAAACAGTCTAAAGTCTTGTGGTGGACTGCATAGCCCACATTCTAACATTATGTCCGATCATTACAATTTCGTTCTTACTGCGTCTCCTCGGCAGGGTTTCTGCCAGTATCTGGAGAAGAGTTTTGAGGACCTTAAGGAGCGAGGGGTGGTCATTGGCTATGACGCCCGTGCCCACCCACCCAGCGGTGGCAGCAGCAAGCGCTTCGCCAGCTTAGCTTCAGCTGTGTTTGTCAGCCGAGGGGTGCCTGTCCACCTCTTCTCTGACATCACACCCACACCCTTTGTGGTAATCACTTGAACTTATGTAATTTCCTGCTTTGGGATTTTTGTCAATGTTGTAATCACACTTTAATCAGGTTTAAACATTGGGTGGAAGCCAGATGGAAAATGTTGAAGTATCATATCAAAGCCTTAACACTATCATGTTTTGAGGAAAAATACTCTGTAAACAAGAAACTGGTACTAGTAAAATCTTGTACTGGCCCATAAATTACTGTTATATAATGTTATTGTGATTTGGATTTAATTGAAAAAAATAGATGTGCTCATGTGCTATTTTCAACATTACAAAAGGCATGATTGTCTAGAATGATGTCACATGAGAAAAAAACACATTTACAGATGTAGGGAGCTATGTTTAACTACCTTTGTTCCATCAGGACATTACTTACAACGAAACAGCCAAAACTGACTGCAAATACTAAGTGTTAAAAGTGAGTGATAAAATTATCTCATATCTGACTTTATTGCTCAGAGGGCAAAATTATTTTAGAAATATGGTAATATAACACATTGGACATTACTGAGTGAAAGACAGATGGAAATAGGCTATAATTTTTTGCTGATTACTGTTGGTATTTTAAGTAAAAAAAAAGTATTCTGTTTGAAGGCTAAGTTGATCTAAAAATCTTTTAATTTCATGTTCTTGTTCATGTTAGGTCAGTGGTTTGGTCTCATTAACTTGTAAAGTGGATGACAACTAGACTGAAGTAACAGGGCAAATTCCACTCAAAATGTTCTCTTTGCTCTAGTGTACTACAAGTTGCATAATGCACATACTGGTCTGATTCATGGGGTGTTACTCACTTCAGGACCTCTAAAGATACTAATCACATGATTTTATGTTCACACTTCACATGAATTCACTGTTGGGTCTAGTCTAAAATGTAAAAAAAAAAAATTCACCCAATAACTTTTCACATTTAGGAACATACATCTAAATTACATTTTATGATAAAATGTTACAGTAGTTTGTCCTTTGTTTTAGTTTTTAGTTGTTTTGTTTGTCCTTAGTTTTTCCCTATATTTGTACTTTCTTTGTGTAATTGTGGACTATTGTCACAAACATATATTAGATCGAAGTTTGTGGTGAATTCCCATGTTTACTTTTAAGTTTTGTGTATGTTTGCAGTCTGTATTATTTAGTAAGGTAACATGTTCCTCTACTTTTCTTTCCTGCAGCCTTTCACTGTTTCCCATTTAGGTCTGTGTGCTGGTATAATGGTTACTGCTTCTCATAACCCAAAACAGGACAATGGATATAAGGTAACATGATCTACTGCTTTGCCATCTGTAATACCACTGGTCCATTGAGTAATTGTAGGTCAGTTTTTCTTAGGTTGCATCCTTAAATCTTAATCTTAATTTTAACCTGCACCTACTTCATACGTGTACCAGATTTCTCTCAAGTTTTTTCCTTACTATTTTATCTCCCTTTAAGGTATACTGGGAGAATGGTGCCCAGATAGTGTCCCCTCATGACAAAGGTATCGCCAAGGCCATAGAAGAGAACCTGGAGCCTTGGCCCGAGTCTTGGAACACAGAGGAGGCCCTGAAGAGCTCCTTGCTTAAAGATCCCTACCAGGATATCAACACAGAGTACTTCAAAGCTATCCAGAAGCATTGTCATCACAGGTGCTCCATGGATGAACTTTACAAAGAACATTTACCAGTCAGACTACCTGGGGTTTGAGAGAGGCATGCTGGGGAACCAGACAGATGATTCTGTTTAGTCAGTGGTACATTTTAACACCTGACGTGTAACTTTGTGTCATTTGGAGTTATGTCCATAACGTTAGAGTTTAGTGGTAGAAAAAGACCTGCAGGGCACAAAAACATAACAGTATTTTTCTTTTGTTATTTTTCTCTTGACAGAGAGATTAACAAGAGTTCAGAGGTGAAAATCGTCCATACGTCTGTGCACGGTGTTGGCCATGCGTTTGTTCAGTCAGCTTTTAAGGCCTTTGACCTTCACCCTCCATACGCAGTAGAGGAACAAAAAGACCCAGATCCTGAATTTCCCACTGTCAAATATCCCAACCCTGAGGAAGGAGAGGGAGTCCTGGTATGTGCTAATCATTAACACGACTTTGTCAACACGTAGACTGTGTGAGAGAGATTGAAGCAATTATGCGCTTTGCAGACGCTGTCATTTGCCCTGGCAGAGAAGGAGGGGGCGACTGTGGTGCTGGCAAATGACCCTGATGCTGATCGACTGGCTATGGCTGAAAAGCAGGAGAGGTGTGCTTGTATTAATTGTATAGTTCTTATTCAACCTTGTCCTTTTTCCACCCTGTATCTGCTTTAGGCGGTGCATTAAATTCACTCGGTAAAATTGCACTGATCTTACAGTTGGGAGTTTAATAAATGGGTTCACCAAATAATTTTAAAAGCCTTCATCACGATTATCACTGAAATAAAAAAAAAAAACCCAGCTGATTTAAAGCTGTATGCAGAGGGAGCCTAGTTTGCATGCTGGCTGTTTCTTAACCTCTGTCAATATCTGTCTCTGTCAGTGGACAGTGGCGTGTATTCACTGGTAATGAGTTAGGAGCTCTGCTCGGCTGGTGGATGTTCCATTGCTGGAAACAGCAAAACTCTGATGCTGGTGCTGTCAAAAACCTCTACATGCTGTCAAGCACTGTCTCATCCAAGATACTGCGGGCCATCGCTCTCAAGGAGGGCTTCCATTTTGAGGTAACAACAATGAGCTGATGTGAAATACCCATGAAGGCAGTTTTCATTTTACAGTAAATACTGTTTATCTCACATTGGAGAATGTTGTTAAAATGTTTACAAGAGGAGTAAAAGACCAAATATGATCACCATGCATTGTTTATATGTATATAAATGTGTAGGTTTGATTGTTAGAAACAAAGCTATTGCTAAAGTTTAAAATCCCTATGCAGTTACTTAAGCACCAGTTTAAGGAATGCTATATCTGTGTTGCTGTGACAGGAAACACTGACAGGCTTCAAATGGATGGGGAACAGAGCCAGAGACCTTTTGGACCAGGGCAAGACTGTTCTGTTTGCCTTTGAGGAGGCCATAGGTTTGTGTGCAACTCAGTCAGTTTTTCCATATAATGATCCCCACAGTGTCACAGACTATTTAAATTTGATCTGCATAAAGGCTTTCATGTGATGTGAATTTATCTGGGATCAGTTGACGGTCAAGGTCAGTGTGCTGTACTATTTTAGTGTTGGATAAAAATATTCACCATCTCACAAGGTTTGAATAGAGCTGAAAACATTAGGAACTGTTGTTATGTAAATTAATGAAATATGACAAATTCGTAACAGAATACATATTAATAACTCATAATGGTCTGATAATGGACCTATGCAACAGTAAAACATTCTAAAGCTAGCATAAGTAGTAGTTACTTCTGAAATATTCTCTTCTCGTTATGTAACCTTTACCTTATCCTTGACATTTCTACTTATAGATATAGCAGCCCCCTCATCTATGATGCATTTTTGTGTCATGTGTCAACAGAAGCATTATCTGGGTCAATATTACTATAAGGTGCCTTTGGTGTCCCCCAGCAGAATCTAACTGTCACCATGAACATATTGCAAAATAATGAAAACCTGGGGTTTTATTATGAATTGCCAAACAGTTACACATAAATCAGTACAATTTTGAACCTCTTGAAATGGGATTTTTATTATTTTATACAATTTTGTTTGAGGGCATGTACATGATTTTTGCATGTCCCACACATTGCCCTTCTAACTTTAGTGAGTTTGGTTGGTGTTTAAAGGAAAAATAAAACTGAATTAAAAAAAAAAAGGCAATAGACAAGAAGAAATGATTGGGCTGAAGCGTATGGGAGAATGGTGTGTCCTTAAGTATGACAGTGAGGCCTACTCAGGTGTTATTATGGATGTGAAGGGCACAGTGTCAAATTAAAATGCATGCATCACAGTGGGATTAACAGGTTCTTTTGGCCACGTCCCTGGGAAGACATTAGTTGGTATCATGATGGGCAGATACTTTACCTAATGCCAGAACCACAGGTTCTGAACAGACACTCTTTACAGATTGAACCATCTGTTTGGAATACGTGGAAGAGCAATTATAGTAGTTATTCTATGTGCAGTTTTGAGTGTTTGAACCATCTCCATTTGCTCTGTTAATAAAAATAATAATAATAATAATAATAATAATAATAATAGACTGGTTTTATACAGCACTTTTCTAGGTCCTCAGAGTGCTTTACGTTGCATTAATTACCCAGTTAAATAATAAATACATTTTAAAAATGTTTGCTTAGGAGTCTAATGTTGTTTATTAAAGGTCATGTGTTCACCTATTTAAAACTGTGTCCACCCTGTCAAACAAACAAAATATTTTCAAAAGTTAGCAACATTTTTTGTGAGGTTTCGCTATAAACAAATTAGGACCAAACAGTATTGCTTAAGTTTCACCATAAAACTTAGTTGTTAGATGTTGTTTTAGAAAAGAAACTATAACTATTACAGATTTTATGGGAAAACTCCCCTTTCACCGCAATTACACAATTATTAAAATGATTTTCCCATTAAGTAACATATACTATTGAGAAAGGGACCAAATATCTTTGCATACATTTTATAACTGCTATGCAATAAAAAATATTTATTTTTAGATGTATTTGTGGATGACAGAGTGTTTTGCGGTCTGCTGGTAAAAAATGTATAAAAATATGGGAGCTTGACCAGCATGCATTTCTAACAGCCTACAGTCTACTTAACACCTTGAGCAATAAGTTAAGTGGAAAATCTTGAGGTTTTTTTTTTTGGGACGTTTTGAAGTCTGAAAAGTACTTTATAGTGATATTGACCCATCTGCTTTGAAAATAATGTTAGTGTAATGCACGTTCCCACTGCCATTACCTTGACCTATATAAATTCAGATTTCCTCATTATTACAAAAAAAAAGAACTTTTACCTTCAACAGACCAATAATGCATCAAACAGCCAGAACTCAAATAGGTTAAGATACAATTCCAAAACCCTTGTACTTTCTTAGTTACCTCTAAACAGAGAGTATCTTTAACTACTCTTCTGTTTGGTTAAATATTATTAGGAGTAGCTATAGAGATGAGTATTCAAACAAATGTCTGCAAAATCACATTGTTTATGCTGTTTCTAGATAGCATGATTATGTTGCTTTAATTAGAATCTCATGCCTTTCGTCTGTGAGTGACTACAGCAGCTGGAGGTTCACACATACCAGAGATGAAGAACTGAAATGTGTGTGTGTGTTTACAGGTTATATGTGTAGTCCCTCTGTATTAGACAAGGATGGAGTGAGTGCTGCAGCCATAGCAGGAGAGATGATTTCTTATCTTGCCACCACAAACACAAGCCTTTCTCAGAAGCTTGCAGGCATTTTTGAAGAGTAAGTCACCCCATGCATTTTAGTATTAAGACAGGCAGATTTTATTATTTCTGAATTTCCAAATTAACTCCCAACACTGTTTGTTTCTGTCCATCAGGTATGGCTACCACATCAGTAAGAACTCCTACTTTATCTGCCACGATCAGGATGTGATTCGCAGTCTGTTTGAGCGCCTGCGCAACTACAGTGGCAAGAAGGACTCGTATCCTGTCGAATGTGGTCGCTTTTCTATCTCTGCTGTGCGAGACCTTACAACTGGCTACGACAGCAACCAGCCTGACAACAAGGCTGTAAGTGCACACACTGACGTCCACTTAGGCTGTGTTCAGACTGCAGGCAAACGTGGCCCAAATCCGATTTTTTTTTTATTTTTTGCCCGTGTGTGACCTGTATCTGATCTGTTAAAGACAGTTTGATCAGCAGAAATCCAGTTTTTTTCAAATCCGACCCAGGCCACTTTCATATGTGGTCCTAAATCCAATACGTATCTGATGTTTTTGCAATGTGACTTCAGTCTGTACGGCCAGGTCGCGTTTATCTGATCTTTACGTCATTAAAATGCGTCACACGTCACAATTCTGCGTTCCAGGAGTGTCACTTGTGTAAACACAGTGCGTACCTGCGTGGTCACGTATTACGTCAGGACCTCTTTTGCACGTACGAATCACTTCAGGGTCACATTCAGTTCGTACTCAAAACTGACTGAAGGCACATTTAATGTGTAATATGAACGAGGACCCAAAAAAATAGGATTTCACCCAAAAAATCCACATTGTGCATTAAGACCTACTGTCTGAATGTAGGGTTAGTGTTAAGAACACTTCACACTTGGTTGGACAAGCAGCCTCGTGCATTGTGTTGTGAAGAGCACTGTGGGTACTAGAAATTCAGTAAACAATCCTGTAACTTACATCCAGATTCTTTTTTTAACGTAACTGGTTGCTGAAGGGTTACTCCTCCTGCAGTAATGTAAAGAATATTCTCTGTGCACAGATGTATGTATTGCAGTTGGAATTGTGGTTTCCAGTTCTTTGTAAACTGTTCTTACATCTATCTGTCTATCCCTCACTCCTTCCTGTCATCTCTCAGATTCTGCCCACATCTAGTTCCAGTCAGATGATCACCTTCACCTTTTCTAACGGTGGAGTCGCCACCATGAGGACCAGTGGCACTGAGCCTAAAATTAAATATTACACAGAACTCTGCACGGCTCCTGGGAATAGGTAAGTCAAGACAGATACCAAATGTCTTAACTATAAAAGGAACCTCAACATGTAGACCTGCTGCTGATATATATATATTTTTTTTCCCTTTTAAGTGATGTGACACGTCTGAAGAAGGAACTGGATGAATTGGTTGATGCAATCGTTGAAAACTTCTTCGAGCCACAGAAGAATAAACTGCAGCCGAAGCCGGAATAGCACCAAACACTTGAAGTTGACCTAACTGTGACTAATTGACTAGCATTTCACATAATGTCTTAATTTCAGCAGAAGGGATTTTAAATTTAACATAGGCTTCTTTTTCTTTTACAGCTGTTTTAATGATCACCACGTGTGCTTTCGGTAGTTGATGGATACTCTGCTGTACTTGCAAGTGAAAACTGCCTTTATTTTAATAGTCTGCAGAGTTTATGACACTTACAGATCTTTTAAGCCATTCCATGTGAATTTGGGTTGTAATAACAGCTTTACCTCAACTAATGACATCACATCCCATCACATTATGACTACATCTTTTGATATTCCCTTAAAACTTGAGATGTAACACCGTAACATGCTCCACCCAAGTCATTCCTGGTATCTGTGTGTGATGGTAGATATGCCGATTTATTTTTAATGCATTCCTCACTGCTACATGAACAAGAACTGCAACATGACGAATACAACATGTGCAAACGAACTGCTCAAACTAATACTGTTGCTTTATTGATAGATGTTATAAACTACTGTTAAAGTTGAATGTATTATGTCTTAGTTCATAGCAAGGCATAATGCATCATGAAAAGTACTGGTGGCACATTTTTTGTGAAAAAGCTGTCGGATCATAAAGTCATAGCACCACCAAGTGGAGATCATCAATATATACATTTTATTGCATCCCCTGGGTGTTACTTGACAACAGACTAATATTCAGGAATAGGCAATCACCAGCTCACATTTTCTTGTGTACCCCTGTATGCCAAATATGTACCTTGTATAAAAAAACAAATCATTTTTCTCAATAAAACTCGGCTTCTAACTGTAAAAGTGGACGGAAGTCTGAATAACAACATACACGTGAACACTACGTGCAGGCGCGTCGCTTCTGCATCCTCTTGCAGCGCATGCAAGCAGCATGCTCTTGTCATGGGCCATCTAAATACAGAGGGGAGAGGAGGGAGGAAGAGACGACCCTGTTTTCTATATTTAACTTCCAAGTAAATCAGTGGGTGTATGTGTGCGCAGTTGGCCTGATCACACGATAACCACGCGTAGGCAACACGCACCGTGATCCGGACGGTGGTAATGAACAGGTAAGGAGGCTGTGTTGACATCAGATACTTCTGCACTGATGGGCTTCTATATTCACTTTAAAATGGTACTCTTCAGTCGTCCGCGCTCAGCTGTGTGCGTAACGTCGTGCGTAAAAGTAACTTGCTCCGTGCGTAATATGACAATAAACTGGTGAGTCGGTGGATGTGGGACTACTGTGCTCGGAAATTAAAACCTAATTCTCACTTCCGTGTTCTGTCCTAACGGAGCGGACCGACCCATTTCACAGTGTATGCCACAGTTTCCGAGTCATTTTACCCCGTGGATTTATTTACATTGCAAGGTCAAACATGAGGTACGTACACAAGAAGCCGCCTTGGTTTAATGTTCCAGTCGTTTATGTGAATTCTTGGACATTTTCATGAAGTCCTCCTTGCGTTGTCGCTTGCGGCTGTTTTGGGTTTTAGTTTCAAAATGAAGGTGATGCTTATGGGATTATATTGCCAGTTTTGTTTGCTGGTTATCTAATGAAAAGAAGCAGCTGCAGCTCTTGTGTCTCTGACGCGCAGGACAGGCCCAGTATGATGTGACAGGATAACTGTCATGTGTTGTTTCTGTGTCCTTGAGACTTATGATAGTGTAGGTCAGTCAGACCATGTGTTTCTGGTTGAGTAAACAACACCAGGTGGTCATTTTTGCTCTATCCTCCAAATGACCCTTTGACTATCGCAGTGTTTGGCTTCATTTATTCATATCATCCTGGGAAAACTGACCTGGTTCCACACAGATGACATATTTTCCTGTTATGTTTGCTTGTTTCCCCAGTGGCTTTAAAGGGCTCTGTTGTCCACCTGATGTTTTACAGGTAAAGCTGAGGCACTGCTGCCTCTGGCCTCTTGAACCATGGAGGGACTCTACTTTGAAGTGAAGCCCAGAAGTAACACCGCTCCCAGGCCAAGGAGCTCTAAGAACCCCCCTCCTAGCCTTACGTCAAACCACCAATCATGCCCATCTTTTTTACATCTCAACTCCTTCACATCTGCACGTGAAATAAAGGAAGAGGAAGAGGAGGTACAGTACAAACTAAGACTGATTGGTTCTCTGCCCGTCCATCACCTGACCACTATGGCCATGCTGCCCTGGATCGTAGCAGAGATCACCAGGTCCAAGCCTCTAGAGAGGGATCAGTGTGCCGGGCGGAGGTCTGGAGGACTTAAAATTGGACATTTGGAAACCTCTAACTGGAATCAATCGGTTTGCCTCTGCGTATCAGCATCATGGGTGCGGTGTGTGTCCGTCTGTGCTGAGCGAGTGGTCTGGGACCCTCTGACACATTCAGTGCTGTTTGAATGTCGTCCTCATCAGCTGACCAAGTTAATTCACAACAGCCAGGAGCCCAGCAGCTTTGGTTGCCTGGTCAGGGGGGATGCAAACTGTGCCTGCTATGTTTTCCAGTGTCAAGACAGCAGCAAGGTAGGTACACAAAATAACACCTTTTAGATTATGTTTCAACGATCAACAGGACAACAGATAAACTAAAAGATTCCCGATAAGGGCCAGGTTGTGTGTGTCCAAATAGCAGGAGCACTTTAAAACTTTTATTCCATTCAACAACACAAACACAGGCAAGCATCAAATCAACAGGAGCACATGCATTTGCACATTTTATTGACCTGAACACTGCTGACCTCTAATTTCCTCCACATGGTGTACAGTGCCAACAGCTTCAAAGCTGCAGCTGCTGTCAGAGACATTTGATCACATTTTCATTACTTTCCTTACCCAGCATACTGAAGACATGAAACACTTGACCAAAATATAGCTGGAAACAATGGATGAGACTCATTAGGCCAGACCTTCTAGTATAGCTTGAATAGTGGTTAAAGTCCAGTGTGTATACGTACATACTTTATACACTGCAGATAACCTTTCAGTATTTAGAATAGAATAGAGTGGAACAGACTAGATCTTTATTATAACTGTCATGCACATTATAAAGATGTCCTTCTCTTTTTTGTCAGACGGAAGAAAAAGCCTTTTTTTTAATGTTTTCATTAGACAGTATGAACCTGATCGTACTGTCATGCACATTGATCATGTGTTGTAATGACTGCAGTATTTGTTCTGCAGAGATGATTTTTCCAGTTGATTCAGTTTTCCAAATGCCGCAGTGTGTCAGGTTTTAGTCTGAGGCTTAGTCATGTCCACAACATCTCTTATAAAATAAACAATTACGCATATTCACAGGGTTCCTGATTTATTCAAAGTTCACAGATTTCACATCACGTAATCCCAAACTGAAAAAGGTTCAACGTGCAATTAAATATTCAGAAATCAAATCCAGCAAAAATAAATTGTACTTAACCTATTTTCACATTCTTTTCTCGAATGAAGCATGAAAGTTTACTTTACATCAACCAAGCAGGATGTAGAACTCTGTTACCATGGAGACCACTTCCTTTGGCTTAGCGTCTGTTGTGTTGGCTCTGTGTGTGTGTGAGTGTGTCCTGTATATGTATGTGTGCTGTTAACTCTCCCTTTCCAGACTGTTCCAAAATGTGGTGATGATTTCATGCTGACCACCTGTTGCTCGAACTCTGTCACAGTTGGCTTTGGCTCATACACACAAACTATTCACATACTTCATTTATTAATCTATGGGCACTGCCACAGGGCTTATTTTATCAGTGTGCGATTGTTGTTTATGATATTCTCTGCTGGTATTAAAAAACTGGAAAGAAACATTAAGTTCCCTGTTCATTACATCACATTGTCATCTGCACATTTTCAGCCTTCAGTATATTAAGGGCCTAGTATTATATGAATGTAATACATGTATTATCATCTGAAAAACATACTATGAGGGATATCCTCCAGTTTCTTTTAGTGGTTGATTTTTCTTTTTTCAATTTTCAGGATATGTGATTGAAAAACAGTGGGACAGAAAACAGACAGAGAGAAGATGGTGATGAATAAACAAAACTGAAAAATATGAAACATTCCCAGTATTTAAAAGGAGTCGAGGAATGTACCAAGCATTATTTATTTGGAGAAAATTGTAATTTTTTGGGGGAGATTATTAGTTCTTAATGAGGTACTTTTGTACTTTTCTAAAAACAAAACTGTCTCAGGAGGCCTGAGGAGTTTAGCCGGCCCCTGACGAAAAAAAGTAACCACTGGGTGTCACTGCTGTTACAAAACCTGTCTTCCAAACCTACTGTAGTAGTAAAATTACCGTACCTGTTTTTTAAATAGTTTTTGTATTTCTTTTTCTGTGTATTAATCCATAAAGACCCAGTGCTACTTTTGTGGCAGCTCCCAAATGAATTTTCCTCTATATTTAATCTTTCTTAAGCAATTTATTACCATTTATTATAATATTATCCTCTGAATTTTGCGTTTTGTCAGTGAAAACTGCATGTTTTCCTACATTTAATTCACTGATCATGTAGATGTTCGTTAAATCTCAGATTAAAGTTGAGGGCTATTATATCAGAAATGGAGAAAGTTAAAGAAAATGTGACTTTTTCAGCAAGGATATCAATAACCAAACATTATCCAACATTATCCATGTCTCCATCCACTGTCATTTATCAAACTCCATGGGTTTTACTGGTAAATCAATACTGTAGAAGATTACAGTGTTTCCATGTTCACTACGGAGCCTCTGAACTTCCAAATGTGGTCATATCTGATGACCATGAAAATTATTTACATGTATTGATAGGATTAGTGGGTCAACAGGTATTAAACAGTTTACATCAATACATGGTTTGGGTTAATGGTGGCTGTTTGGGTCTTTATGGGTTAAACATATCAAGTTGTAGCTGACTTTAAATACAATCATTAAATCAAATTTTTAAACTGATAAAAACTTATCACTTTTCTGCACAGAATACACAACCACAGATCTAATCTAGCATTGACAAAGAAGCTGTTTGGTGATACTCAAGTCTTATCAGTATCCATCAAATTGTTCAGTATTCAGTTATTGGCCAAATCAAAAGCCCATGTTTTTTATCAGTTATAAAAGTTCTGACCCTACTTTAAGACATGAGTATGAAAATACCGTCATTTAGATGTTACATGGTTGTGTTTTTGGTGTTACATTGAGGCAGAGGGCAAAAAAAAAAAACAAAAAAAAGAAAAAAGGCTCAAATGAGGTCCCAGGGGTCTAGAGATGACGGTTGGAAAGGAAACTCCTGTAACATTGGGTTTCTGTTCAGGGTTTGCATGCAGGCAGGAAAAAGCTGTTTCTTTCACATCCATGCACACATGACAGACATAATCTAAGCTACATAATATGACAGGGAGTAAGGTAAGGCAAAACAAAAAAACAATAGTGATAAAATAAAATAAAAAGCCCACCGCCTAAAGTTTGACTGACCCGGGACAGGAACTGTGCCCACCCCCTTCTCTCAACTCATTGGCGGATAACACTGTCAAGTCAGCTGTCCTTCAATCAGAATGGAGTCAGTTGGCCTTCAAAATTAAAGCACCAGCGCCTAACATATAGGGCACGGGTGTCAAACATGTGGCCCGGGGGCCAAATCCGGCCCGCTGGATGAATTTGTGAAATGCAAAAATTCCACTGAAGAAATTATCGATCAGTGGTGTAAAAATTATTTTAATTCTGGGTCCACATACAGACCAGTTAGATCTCAGTTGGGTCAGACCAGTAAAATATTATCATAATAAGCTATAAATAATGACAACTGCAGATTTTATCTTTGTTTTATTGTTTAAAGAAAAAAGGAAAATTACACGAAAATGTTTATATTAACAAAGAAAATGTGAATAATCTGAACAAATATGAACAACCTGAAAGGTCTGAAGAGAAGTAAATGCAATTTTACCATCATTCTGCCTGTTACTAAATGTTTTGTGTATTTGTAATTGTAATGTAAGTTGTGATGCGCGTGTGTAAATGATAAACTGATAAACTGAGGCACGACAGTATTAAAACTGCTCTTGTTTTTCTTAAGACATTTCAAGCTATTCATGTTATTCAGACTTTTTAAGGAAACATTGTAGATGTAAACATTATCCTAATGCAATTGTACTTTTTCCCTTGCTGTCATTTTACTGGACCCCAGATCATATTGGGGGGAATGTGGCCCCTGAACTAACCTCAGTTGGACACCAATGATATAGGGGACGCATTTGCCTATGAACCCGAAGCATCTTATTTTGAAAGAGCCGCTTGTGTTTGCCGTATTTTAATGTCGCGAGTTTCTTCAGCCGTAACCGCAGGATCCTCCCCGGGTTCAGGGAGCAAAATCAACTTTCCAATGAAATGTAGTGGAGCACCATACTGTCAGAGCCAAGTTCCGAAGAGGTGCCCACTCAGATCTTGTTTTTGGAAAGTTTATGGCGAATGGGATGAAAGCGCGACTCCAGCTCTTCAACCTGTTCAACGTCAAGCAAGAGCAGAAAGATGTAAGTGCAGTTTGAGACCTGTGTCGGTTTGGTTTGGTTCGGTTCGGTTTGGTTTGTGTGCCGTGCTAAGTGGACAGTTAGCTAACAAACCGGAGGAGGTAGTTAGCGAGCGTTAGTGTTAGCCGAATTAGCACAACCTGCCCTAAGTCAAGTTAAACGAGGTCATTGTCGATAATTATGGAAAAGTTAACTGACTGTAACATGAACTGAAGACAAACAGTCTGTACGCATTTATCAAAAAAAAATAAAATAAAATAAAAAAAGTGTTATATTTACCAGTGAAAATAATGCTGTGTTATACAAACTGACACCCTAGTTAGTATCTACACACAGACTTAGTTTTTTTGCTAGTTTCATGCTGCTTTTAACTGAACTTGACTGGTAAACATGGTGAATTCTGCTCCCCTTCTTTCACTGAATATTGACCCTGTTGCTTCTGTTACGAATGTCTCTGAAGTTGCCTGACAAGAACAAAACGTATTGTACTGTATTGTAATGTAATTGATGTTGCAAGTGAATACTCTGTGGTTGTCGGTGTGAACTAAGAAAAAACATAACAGATTGAAATAGGAAAGAAATCCCGGTTGGAGCACAGTCTGGAGGTTTATCTATAACTGAGGTACTTTCCTGCATATATTAATAAATGTGCATGAATCTGAGTTGCAACTTTAGTAAAGGGATATTCTTGTAGTTGGTGTTTGTGTATATATGTTGTGGAAGTTGGATGGTTGTTACTTTTTAAATCCTTTAAAGTCTGTCTGTTTGGACTAACAATAATTGTCATTATCTTAAATTGACCCAGTTATTCAATTCTTAGCATTTGCTTAATCTTCCATAATAGCACATTTACAGTAATTTAAATAAGCATTCGTCATCCACTTCACTGTTATTATTTTGCAAAACCTTGCACTTACTGATTCCCTGAGCTTGTAGTGCACATCAAACTATGCTTTCAAATGAATGATTTACTGTCACGTAAGACAAAACAAATACTATTGTAGTATTTCTCTTAATTGGGAAGTATTTGTAGCTATTAAACACTGACTGAGTTGTAATTTATTTACAGTTTTGCTTTTAAAAAATGTCAAAATGGTTTTGACTCATCTGTAATTTTTACACAAATATTTAAATTAATCAGCTGGTTACAATGGCTGCTAATAAAATGTACATAAATAACACAAGCTAGTTGATATACGTTATGATATTTGGGGAAGCATCTGTCACCCTTGGCTCACAATGTGACCCAGCAATTTTTTTTCTGTCTCTGCTAAATCACTCTACTCATAAAATATAACTTGCATGTTGACTTCTGTTTTACAGTCATGTCCTCTATAAAGCTGATCACATGAAAGTCCAGTCTGTTTAGCTAGTGTAAACGAAAGCCAAATGTAGTTGTAGGTGAGTGAATCATGGTGATATCACCACCAGAGCCATTGTGCTTATGCCAGAACTTCACTCAGAGAACTGGAAGAAAGTCATTCTGGTCGCTGAATTAAACACATACAAAGTCCAGAGCTTTTATTGAACAGGCTCTTGAGTCTTATTGCTGATTTGTGTAAATATGGCACCTCAAATCCCCATTCTTATTTAAGTGATACTCTACACCACTCCACGGACTGCTGAATATGGGACTTGAGGCCCTATATGCTGTTTTTCTAGTGATTGTGAGATAAGTTGTGTCCGGCGTAGCTTTTCCTCTTACATTATTTGTGATTGTCTCAGTTTTTCTTGAGAGCTGACATTATTGTGTTACTGATTAAATAACCCAGAAAGTATTGCAGTGTGTTATTTTGATTTAGCTAAAAAGATTAAGGTTTAATTATTACCCTGATTGTCCAAGTGAGACTGAGTGCTTGGATTTTGATCAGCCTTTTCCCCATTTCTGCCATACCCTCTTCTTGTAATCCCTTGGACTCACATGTTTTTCCTTCCCTCTCTTTATGTGACCTCCCTCCTCTCTTCATGTGACACACTCCAATAAAAACAACCCAGTAAATTTCAAGGCACCATCCCGTCTTTATAAAACAGCATGTTCCTGATGCTTAATTGCTGGTCTCTTTTTTTCTGTTAATGTAGCGACCTGTGTGGTTTTGTCTGGTGAAAGACTACTTGTTTGACCTCTGTTCATAATATAGTTACACCTGATATTCCTATCTGAAGACTGTTTGCCTTTGGAGATGAGAAAATTGGTGTTATCTGTGAGCCTAGTGACCTAAATGATTCTCAGACAGGCTTTACTCTGACTCAGCACAGCACTCTGAAAACAAGCCCCCACATTGTGTCTCTGTTATCGCATTTGAATTAGTTCATCATCTCTCCCCCGCTAGTCTTTGTGCCGTGAAGTGGCTTCTCAATCCAGATGGAGTG
The DNA here is from genome assembly GCA_037367295.1 of Apogon hyalosoma. Classification (NCBI taxonomy): domain Eukaryota; kingdom Metazoa; phylum Chordata; class Actinopteri; order Kurtiformes; family Apogonidae; genus Apogon; species Apogon hyalosoma. Next base: position 8,641,608 of record JAPQRP010000001.1, on the reverse strand, counting down.
ATGTTGATGTGTTTGACTCTTGTGGCTACGCCGTGACATTTCCTGCTTTACGTCACTCTCACCCCCAGGCCCGTCAAATTGTCCCTGTTCTTACAGTGCTTCCCTTTTTGTTTGCGATGCATCTCATCTGCTGTGTGGCTCCTGAACTTTGAACTTCTTTGAGTGTTGGATATGCTCCAAAAGCCACAAGATCCAGGCACATGACTATGGGAAATGCAGAAGGGGGACTTTTAAGTTGCTCATCATGGTTGATTTTCTAAGATAGTTTTTGTGTCACTGGATTTTAAGGGGCTTTCCTCTTGAACTTCTCATTTTTACATCCCGGTATGGGGTGTAATATCTTTTTTTTTTAGGCTTTTCTGGCCCATTACAGTTGGTTAAAGGGTTATCTCTGCTTTACTAATGCACTCAATACAAATAATTGAGTGATGTTAAAAGTCTTGTGCATACTATAAATGTGTTTGGATAACTTTCCAGTTGTGATGTACAGATATATTGATATAGTCTAAACACTGGTATCTGCTAATACTGGCCTTGTTGACTAGCATTAGCTTTTGGCAAATAAGATGACCTTTAACTGATGGTAGTGTCTAATGTTTACCTGTTATATCTTTGTCAAACACAAATATAAATCATTTTACATGTGCCAATCAAGCAGCTCTTCATAGGTTGTAGACACTTTGTTTAAACTATTCGAAACATACTGCAGCTGTATAAATTCAAAATACAAAGTCCCAGTAATTACTCATAAAATGTTATGTTTAGTGTTTTTTAT
>JAPQRP010000001.1:8610667-8635652 GCA_037367295.1 Apogon hyalosoma | reverse complement strand
GGGAAGCAGTCCATCCTTGTCTGAGCGCGGGGGGGGGGTAGTGGTCTGTGATTCCATGATTTTGTGTGTGTGCACCTACATATTGGCCGATGTTGATTTATCGGTGATACGCTATAATTGGCCCGATTAATCAGCTGGCCGATTAATTGGTCAGGCTCTAGCTGCAACTAATGATGATTTTGATTATTGATTAATCTGTAGATTATTTTAATAACTAATTGATTCATTGCGTGAAGAAAAGAGACTCAATTCTCAAAGATCGGTATTTAACCCAAAGCAATATAGGCTGCAGACAACTGACTTATGATTACATCCCTGCAATGGCTTCAGGTATAGTTAGCGAGCACTAGCCGGCTACCTAGACTGGTTATGGCTAGAGACCAGCTCCAGTTATAGGCTGTCAGACTAGTGTTGTATATATTAGTTCTAGTCAACAATAGGTAACGTTAGTCTGGTGGCCTGATAAATGGAAATGGATGAAAACGTTGTAATTATGATGATAGTGTCTAACTAGCTAGTGGGCTTAAGTAATCACGTCACATAGGCTATCTTAAGCTAGGTTTACATTATGTTCCCGGTGGCTACGGCAGCCCTGTTTGCCCAAAACTTAGTGCGCTGTGGGATTTTGGCAATTTTTTTTCTCCATATTCAAGTTTTGTTACATAAACTGAGCACTATGTTTTGGTCAAATGGGGTTGCCGTGGCCACTGGGGACATAATGTAAACCTAGCTTTAAAAAAATCTGGCCTGGCATCCGAAGCCTCAGCCATGCTGCTCTGTGATTTCCTCTGTTACACTACGCAGCGTTCGGGCATGCCTCAATATGAATGTGCTCAAGACCCAATAAATTGACTGCCGATTTCGTTGCCAGCTCTTTTATGAATCGATTTGGATGATTTAATCAATTTGTTGTTGCAGCCCTAGTGCAGTGTCACCCCGTGGTTAGAATAAAGGCCCCACCTTTCTGTTTATTGCTTTTCTGTCTTCAAGTCTGGCACTAGCAATGTGTCAGACTGGTTTAATGGTCATGGAAATCCTCTGTGTTAGTCATGGAAAGAGTGGGTACAGAAAAAGAGTTTTATGTGAATGAGATCCATGATTTAGGGTTAATTTGTGCTTGCATGTCTATATTCAACCTTCAGTATCCATTTGTTTTTCTGCAGAACTGATTAGTTCAACCCTTTCCTTTTTTAATTTGTATTGAGAAGCTTTTCACAGATAAAATATATTTTATTCATGTTAATCTGTGCTATTTAATATTTATTTATTATATAGAACATTCCTGATTGAGGATAATGAATGACAGTGTGTATAATTGCACACTGGACTGATTATATGAAGTGTCTAACAAAAGACATCACTCAACCACAGAGCTTGAAAAACAATACTGTTCAATATTTATTTATTTATTTATTTTTATTAATACAAAATGCCACTTAAATTAATTAATGCAATGTAGGACATTAATAAGCCATATCAATTTATCTTGTATTCCTGCTAATCTAATTAATAACATGTAATATAATTGGGTGAGGATGTGTGTTTTTTTTTTTTGTTTTTTTACCTTTATGTACTAGTGTAGATGAGGAATCTTTTCTCCTCTAGATCTGCTGGTTGTGTGATTTGCATTTTGTTCTAATAGTGTATAATAAAAGCATTTTGCAGCTCTTTTTTTATTCACCATTTCCCTTAATCTGTGTTACAATGAGTATGTTTTGGTTTGTGCAGGTGTGTTCCTCTGTTTGTTAATCTACAGACATTTTTGTACTAATATCAACATGATGAGTAGATGTTTAGATGATAGAGAATGTCAAAGTTCAGAGATCTTCAAAGAACGCCAGGAATAGAAGAGTCTATTTTGGAAAGGCCTGTCTCTCTCTATAAACAGATATGATGGCATGCTGAGCCAAAATACACACCCTACTTCCACATCAAGTCAGTATAGTAATACTGGTAAACATTTAGTTTAAAATAGTTTTTACAAGAAAGGGAAGATGAATACTATTGGAAAAGTAGGTAGCCAAAGATGAAGAGGTCAAGAGTCGAGGGAAAAGGGGAATGCAATAAAGGGAAAACAAATACAAAGCCTGCTTTGAGATGAATGGACCCAGTTCAGCCTCTTTTCAATACAGGAAGGCATCACAAGGGCTTCTCTATTCCAGGGAACTATAACACACTGTACACCATAAGGTAGGTTAGCTCATAGCAAGGTGTGGCATCAAATTTATTAAATGGAAAACTTGTGTCTTATGGATTTGGGTTTTTTTAAGTGTTTTTTGTAAATTTCACCTCAGTGTTAAAGTGCAACACTTCAGTTACTGCTTTTTAAATTTATTGTCTTAAAGTTTACTAGTAAGTTTGAGTATATTCCTTCCTGCTTGTCAGGAATAGATGCTGGATCTTGTTTATTTTTATCTTTCATCCCTATTTACTGTTTGCAGTGAGTATAAGTCCCCATTAGCCACCTTAAATTAAATGACACACAATTGAAACAAGGGTGATAAGGACAAAAACAATGCTATTTCACAATTTTTTCTGGTAATGCACAATATATTTTTCTGAGGCATGTGAAAATGTCTGTATTCAAAAGTAGAGCTGCAATGATTAGCTGATGAATAAACATACTAGCATATTGAAAGTATTTTAATATCAATAATTGGTTAGAACTTTTTTTAAAGCATTAAAAACTGTAAATTCTCACTTTCCAGCTTTCCTTTTCTGGTTTTCTTCCTCCCCTATGACAGCAAACAGAATACTTTTGAGGCATTTAAGAATGGCATTGTGTGGAAATACACTGGCAGACATTTGTCATTTTCAAACAGATTATAAACCAGTTAATCTAAAAATGTATAAAGAGCATGATCTTCACAGTAAATAATGAGCTGTTTCTGATTTGTTCTCCTCAGTTTTACCAAATAAATTACTATTGAGCTAAGTGCACATAGTTCTGCAGGTTATGATGAACTGCACATTGAAGAGAGATGTGTTCAGCTATGAAACACAATTACACCATAAGATATTTAGGTTAACCCTAGCTACATATTGTGCACAAATGTGCAAACTCACCACGTTACCTCAGCCTGTCCTCTCACTGATTTTCCACTCCATCTGTCTGAGCCCACCACCTGGGTGTATTTCAGATGGACGGACATGATCAGAGCTTCTTTTCTCTTATTATGACTACAACTGTAGCTAAACATATAACATAAACACCTGCAGGATAAAATAAATTTACTGGACATCTTAAGTGAATAATCATTATGAATTTATGACTTTAATCAATTTGCTAGCCCAGTAACGTTATACAAAATGTATTCTCTGTAAATTACACTGTTTAATTACCCTTGGCCCTCACCACAGGGTATTGTCATCAGTTCGTCGTCCGTCCATCTGTATGTGCAAAAACTTTGGCGTGGACTGAAGGCTGAGGGTTTTAATGTGCAGGCACATTATGTTTTAAATGCTGTAAGGAGGAGAAGAGAGAAATGTAAACACTGATGCCAAATTGGACCATTTTTATATTGTTGGTGTTGGAGGCATTTATTAGACTTCATGCAGTGCAAGTCAAGTATGAGAAATATCTCTCAGCCCTAGTTGCAAAATGTTTTATCACAGCTGTTGCACATTATCTCTTGTTCCATATCTCTGCAGGTTCCTGAGATCATCAGTACGCTGAGGCAGGTTGGCAAGAGCTCAGCCCGTAATGATGACCTTACCTCCCTTTCCAACAAAACTTCCACATGTTCTGGTGGAAATGATCCCCCTGAAAAAAACCTCAATTTTTCTACTCTCTCTGCGGCAACAACATCTACAGGATCCACATCGGCCATCTCTCCAACAGCCTTTGCCAAAAAGTTTGAGGTGTTGTTCTGTGGCCGTGTGAGTGTTGCTCACAAAAAGGCCCCACCTGCATTAATTGACGAATGCATTGAAAAATTTGGCCGGTTGCATGGCACTGGAGCTACTGATAAAGGAGGAACTGGTGGGGGATTAGTGGATGGGTTAAGGAGGGCATTGGCTTTCCAATCAAATGGAGGTGGAGCTGGTGTTAACGGTAATGGTGCTGCAGGGAGCCCCACCTCTGGGAAACATCCCATCCTGTTCAAACGAGACCCCAGTTTCCCCAGTTTGCAGGCCTTGGATGAAAATGGACTGTCACCAGAGATGTCCATTACCAACACTACTGATGCACAAAACCAGTCTGGAGTCCAACCCACCAGCCTGCAGGAGAACAGGACCATGTTGTTTACGGTAAGTTGAAATTAGTGAAATCCATCTGAATTGATAATTTCAGAGTATAGAGATTAAAAAATGTTCATGACCCATGACTTTAAATGTGTTGTTTCATTTCAGTTCTGAACATTTGCGCAATTCTGCACAATTCTACTGAGTATAAGATCACATGTCAAACTAACATTGTTCACAATATAAGACCATTAGATTGCCCAGTCATCACTGTAGCAGAATTGCTTTAATATATGGGATTGATTTGAAGAGTTGCTCTTCTACAGTTTGTTTTCTGGCTCAGCCAAAACTGTTATCTCAGATGTGTATGTTTAGAACAAAGAAATAGAATTTTGGGTTCCCTAAATACATTTCAAAGTTACCTGTTAAAGATAGACAGGGAAAGAATTACGGGGAGAGACAAGAATATAAACCCCTAATGACTCAGCAGGGCCAAATGCTGACTACTGCACAAAATGAGCTCAGTCACACTCCCCATACTGACTTCTTTCTGACCTGAGTGACCTCCTGCTGAAAGGGGTGTTCCTGTTTGTCTCCAGACAGGAAATGTTCACCATTCACACAGGAAGTTCAAGTGCCTGGTGCTGTATCCCTCAGCAGATACAGACAGTATCACCACTGATGGTACATCCTACTGCTGCCAGGGACAGCAGACAGAATGATCTCATTCTGGTGAAATCATCTCCTCTCATTTCTGTCCTTAGTTTTGAAGATGCTGTAAATCCCTCTACTTCTGTGGAAAGGCTCTGTCTATTTGATTCATATTTGATCTGTAGGGCAGTGAAGAGAAACGTGTTCAGAAGAGAATAGCTGTGCTCACAGAGCATGAAGACTTGGGATTTAACAGACATGAGATCACATGCTTATTATGAGCTGCTGAGTCCCTTTTTGAAGTCTGCGAGAGATAGTGACTCATATCCTAATGATGGTGTGAATGGGGACATACCCTTAAGCAAAATTGTCTTAAAACTCATTGCTGCTTCCCTCTGAGACAAGAATGAAACCACGTAATTTAAAACTGAAATTTAATTAAATTCACAAAGGTCTTGTAGTTGTGGTTTATCTAAGAATAAATTAATTAAACCACTCTGACCATGTAGTAGGTTATCATTTGACAACCAAAATCTAAAACCAAACCACAAACATCATCACACTGACACATTCACATCTTATTGTGTTTATACACTGCCTGTCTCCTCTGTTTTTTAGGTGGGCAGGTCACAGATTTATTTGGTCAGTCCAGACACTAAGAAGGTTGCAATAGAGAAGAGTTTCAGAGAAATCTCCTTCTGCTCACAGGTATGAAGCATAAAGATTAAAGAGAAATGTTTGTTTGATTTTAAAAAACAATCCCAGTCCCAAAAACAAGTAACCATCATCATGTTTTTTCCAGGGTATTCGACATGTGGATCATTTTGGCTTCATTTGTAGGGAGATGGTGGAAGGAGGCACCTGCCACTTTGTTTGCTACGTCTTCCAATGTACAGACGAATCACTGGTGAGAGGCAAATGATAAAGATGACATGAGCAGTGTAGAACAAACAGACACATGGGAGGTTTATTTTGTATTTGCTGACTCATGAGCATGAACTCTAAGGAGGTAAACTTTAATTTGCACAAAAGATTCATGCATTGCACCTTTTTAATTCACATTACATACCTAGAAATGTCCGTGCAGTATTGTTAGTGGGAATCCATGGTTAAGTTGAGCATTATGTGTATTTCTTGTTAGTCCTTGCTCATATTTCATGTTCATATTTCTCTGTCACTGATTTCCTCTTATTTATATTTGATCAACCTATTTAGTTTAATTTAACACTTGGCAAGTTTCTTTTGGATTAAATTCTGGGTTTTGCACTGCACGGAGCTGGTATTTTTCACCAGTGTGATTTTCTGTTCATCAGGGTTAGATCCGGCTCTAATTAAAAGGATCTATGACTCACTGCATCTATGCTCCTTTGGGTCATTATGAGCATGTGCTGACACGAGCCTGTGTAGTAGTCAGTGGTCATTTTATATTGTTAATTTGTTGTGATTTTATTTATTCAAGAACTGAAATTTTCACTTGGATATTATTGAATTTACCTAGGCATTCAACCACGTCTGTTACTGTTACGGTAGATTTTAAGTATTTAAATATTTTTGATGAAGAAGTGGATTTACTGGTGAGGTGAATTTATATCAAAGACTGTGAACTTTCCTTTTTAGGTGGATGAGATAATGCTGACTTTGAAGCAGGCGTTCTCTGTGGCAGCCCTGCAGCAGAATGCAAAGACCCAGAGCCAGCAGTGTGACAGCTGCCCCATGCAGCAGCTTCACAGACTGTGTGAGAGGATAGAAGGTAGGAAACTGCCTCTGGGCTACATGTGTTGAAATGCCGTGGACAAAAACCAAGGCATTGTGTTCAGTCTCTTGACTCACAGATAAAGCTTTGTCCTTGAGGCAGTAAGACGTATTTGGATACTATCTTTGTTGTCATGCTTAGCCGTCAATTCCTTTCATACCTTTAAAGACTACTACCTACTTCAAGTAAAAAAGAAAAACTGATGTATTTATAAGTCACGTTGGCATCACTTTCAGGTTTGCATCCATCTAAAACCAAGCTGGAACTGCAGCGACACTTAGCCACTCTGGACAACCAGGAGCAAGCTTCGGTATTTGAAAACACTATGGTATGTAACGGTGCTATTTGTCTGCTCACCTGGAGAGCAGGTGAATTCTTTGGGTTTCCTCACAGACGAACTTGAACCAAACCAGTTACTCCACAGTTAGAGCTAGAGTCGTCATTACTGAGTCACTGTGGAATCATACTTTGTCATCTAGGTTTTACAGGGACACGCGAATCTTTTCTCACACATGACATAAATACTAATGCCACTATGTCTCTGTTACGCTTTGTTAGTGCTTTTGTCCTGTTATTGACTAGGGATATTTGTAGGTTTCTAAAACAAAACAATTTTTTGCCTGAAATTGACCGACTAGGACGTTGGATATTGTTTATATGATTTTTATGTCATGTAGTAAATTACAATAGTTACAAGTAATTACAAGAAGGTGAGGAACTTCAATATTTCCAATGATGATTTGTCTGGTATTCAGCTGACACCTGCTGGAAGCACAGATGAACTGCAACACTGAAGTGAACACAAAATGCAGGCTGTTACTGTTGACTCAGTCTATTAGACTTCTGCCCATAAAACATAGATAGATAGATAGATAGATAGATAGATAGATAGATAGATAGATAGATAGATAGATAGATAGATAGGCTTTATTACAGACTCGTGGTCCACACTAAAAGACAAACGGATAAATACAAACACAATAAAAAGCCTTGATACTTTCAAGAGGCAGTCATACCAGTGTGTCCAGGACTGAGATGTGTAAAGTACAGCACTATATGCAAGATTAGTCAACAGTAAAATCACAATATTTCCTCAATGATTCAGGCGACACAAACTTAAAAATCAGATTTCTCAACACTGCACACAATGAATTTACTTGATTAGATGCAAACTGTTCACTGGCACTAGTCCATCTGGGCTTTTGTAATAATACACCAGAATGAAGCCAAACATTATTTTGCATTTGAAATCTATGTTTATTTTGTTTTTTCCAGAGGGCTCGACCTAAGAGCGACCAGGAGGAGAATGAGTTGGTGATGGCATCTTTGAGGAGTTTGTATGAGGAGAGACAGAAGAGTCATCAACACAGCCTACATGTGGACAGCAAACCGGTACCTCCTGTACATATATCATTAACAAACACACACACAGCATACATTAAATCACACACAGTATATACATTAGAACCCTCTCCCAGCTTTGTCACACTTTAGCATCAGTTGTTTTCCACTTACAACTTACATTTTGCTATCTGACAGATTAATTCACCCTCGTGCAAAAATCTCTATGCACCACCAGACATCACCATCACAATACTCTGTTAAAATACTGCCTTGCTTGTAGATTTGTGAGGATGCAGCATCAGCCCCTGTGGAGGCACAGCAGCAGAGTACCAGTCGGCAGCGACTTGAGCAGTTCAAGAGCCGAGCCAAGCGCTCGCTCACCGAGTCCCTGGAGGGCATCTGGAAGGTTATTATCCCTCTGTCTGTCCTTGTTTGATTCAATTTTGTACACTCTTGTCATTTAATGGACTGAGTTTAACATTTTGAGTGTAGAAATGGTAAGTTGCATAACAAGGATCTTTGTGTGCTGTTCTTTGGTGTCCTCTGTTTGTAACCATGATGTATCTGTTGTTGGTAGGGGAGCAGCAAGACCAGAGTTCAGAGAGATAACAGTGAAGGAAGTGACTGCAGCGCCTCCATTGGTGCAGTTAACCGTAGTCTGGACCAGCCCTGCTTAGATGATCCTTTACCTGGCTCCTCTCCTCTCCTCTCAAGACCTACCAGCCCATTCAGGTACACATACTGAAACACTAGCCTTGTCTCAAACAGGATCCACTCATACAGATGTGATTTTAAATCTTTTATACAAAAGAGTTTTAATTGAATTTTCTCATACTGCATCTAGATATTTTTTCAGAGGGTCAGTGACATTTACAAATGATTTCAAACCTGTGTTGTGAGTGATTCATAGATAGCCTGCTTTTAATTTATTTTAACACTATTCTTTTCATTCTTATTTTCAGGGGAAGATAAATTAGTACAAAAACATACCATTTCCTCAACCAGTTACTAGGGCCGTTATTTACTTCAAAACTGTAGAAGTTACCAAGCCTGTATGTGAAGGAGACGTCGATTACAGGGAGCTTTTCATTCTAAATTCCTCTGGTTAAGAAGTAGAAGTGGTGATATTTAGTGCAAAACCTACTTTTGAGCTTCTGATTGTGTTTTTAATGTTGGAAATACTGCTTTGCCCTTTCATTACAAACTCAACATATCTGTAACCCATTCCTATTAAAACACCCCTGTTTCAGGGAGTAGAAACCGTTCATTAATTGACAGTACTACAATGTATAAAACTGCTTTTAAATGTCCACAATACTACATAAAAAATAGGAGTTAATTTTTTTATGACAGTTTAGTTGTGTTAATGTAATATTCTTACAAACTAGGATTAAATTCTCTCTGCAGGTGCCATAACTCAACGGGTGACCTGAAACATCTTGACAACTCCGTCCCCATGTCTCAGTCGTCTTCTTCATTACCTGGTGATGGTCAGCCACAGGGTTTTCGCCGACGAGCCAGCACATTCAGCCACCCTCCCACTCCCTCCTCAGCAGAGTACCTGCCAGTGCTCACAGTAACCCACTCGCTGCAGGATCCTTCCCCCGTGTCCAAGCCCAAGCTCGTACGACACTACTCTGTCAGCACAGACAGTCCACACCAGAGCAAGTAAGAAGAGTGAACATGTGTGAGAGGGGACATATGGGTATGTGTTTAGCAGCAAAACTATTGGTTGAATTCATACCAAATTGGGTTTATAGAATGTCAGTGACCCAGAATAGATGTCATTCCTTTTTGGGAAAAGAAGGTCAAAGTTCAAATTTTTTTTTTTTTAATGAATTTTTAAAATCTTTTTTTCCCCTTTTACTTATAATGGCCGAAATGTGTCTATGCTGTTTATGTCTATGCTGACATCAGCACACGCATAGACATGATGGCATCACCTGGATTGAGGCCAAAATAAGCTACAATATGTGCGAGGGCCGGGGTTTGTTGTGCCTGGAACCACTTGTATTTATTTTGTGTTTGTAAAGTCATCATTTTCATTGATTTAATAGACGGTATAATTGCTGGATATAACTAACTAAAATCACACCAGTTACCAGAGTTAAAACAAACATGCGTTAAAGACTCAGCAGTTCATCTGTTACAATCTGATACCTTGTTTTAGGACCCTACATCAGTGTCATATAGAGTTGGATCTAGGAAATTTGTCACACTTTATTGGTGGAAATAATAATAATAGCCGAAATTAAGTACTGCATTTAATTATATATGTTGTGTCCCAGCTCTACCTCAGTTAGGCCGGGGGTATATAGATATATACTAGGAAGTTCGTCCGTCCAAGAGATTTGTCCAGCCCATTTCTCGGACACTATTCACCCAAATCTTTTCAAATTGGACACATGTTCTTTACCATTAGGAGAGGTGAAGTGCACTGTTTGATGACTGAACTTGAATTTTTGCATTATTTTGTACAAAGTTTTGGAAAGCTTTTAAAAAGATTGAAAGTTGAGACTCAAAATTAATCCTTGGGTACTAGGAAAGGTATCAGTGACCAGGAGGGGCAATTTGTTGTGTGACTGGGCAGGGGTATTGGTAGGCTCCGCTTACTTTTTCACTCCTGTTCTTCAACTGAAACACTTTTCTCTTGTCCTTTATTCAGTCTTTTTGACATTCTTTGCTCTTGCTTTCTATATTTTCACTGACTCTAGACCTGTCGCAACAAACTCCACCCTTCCTCCTGTTTCTCCTTGCCCTTCATCACCATCTTTACCCCCTCATCATCCTTCCTCTCCTTTAACTGGAGCCCGACTCAATAAAAGGAGGTGAGCGTCCTGCACTCTGCCTCACATCCTGTCTTGCTTTTTTCTGTTTTCAGTTTTTACATGTGCATTTTGAACTTTCATGCATTCTTTTTGCCTTGTTATACTGGCTGTGTCAAAACAAGCAAGTGAAGTGAAAAGTTGCAGCCAAGTGCGATAAAAAGCAGGGTGGATAGGTTTGATCTCTATGTCTTCTCTGTAGTCTCTAATTTAAAAACAGAACTATTTTCAACCAAGTGGCATTATTGCATTGAAAGAATATCTGTCTCTGTATAACTGGGGCCAAAGCATCTCTTTTTATTTGTTCTGTCTCCTTGCTTATTTACCTCCATCTCTCAATCTCAGCCCTCTGGGTGGTCTGCGTGCTCGTCTCCACTCCTCCTCCTCTGTTCCTAATTTTCTGAAATTTCAATTTCTGGCTCCTGTCCAAGAGAATGATTGTCCTGAACCAAAGAGCAGGTACTTACACATACATCAAATAACAATGACCATGTTAGTGTGTCCAGCAAAGTACTAATCAGTGTTGCTCATTTTATACATTCCCATACCTGATTTTGTTCATCTGTGAATGTATGGTCGTGTGTACCTGTATGTTGTAGATGCAGACGTTTATAAGTCATGTTATTTACCCAAGTGTGGTTGTGTGTTCTTGTACACACGTGGTCAAAATTGTTGGTTCCCCTCTGTTAAGGAAAGAAAAACCCACAATGGTCACACAAATAACTTGAAACTGATAAAAGTAATGATAAATAAAAATTCCATGAAAATTAACCAATAAAAATCAGACATTGCTTTTGAATTGTGGTCCAGCAGAATTATTTTAAAAAACAAACTCATGAAACAGGCCTGGACAAAAATGATGGTACCCTTAACTTAATATTTTGTTGCCCAACCTTTTGAGGCAATCGCAACAATCAAACGACTTCTATATCTGTCTTTTCAATTTGTCATCAATTTTCCTCCTGCGGCCACTTCCAGGGAGGTTGGCTCCAGTCCCATGGATCTTAAATTTCTGAATAATATGTTCAACTGTAGTTACAGGAACATCAGTCTCCTCAGACAGCTCTCTCCTTGGCTTCCTCTGGTCCATGTTTAGTGTGGTCCACACCATGTCACCAAACAGCACAGTGGCTACTTGTCACCCTTTAAATAGGTCGACTGACTGATTCAAAGTTTGTAGACACCTGTGATGCTAATTAGAAGATACACCTTGGATGAACATGTCCCCATGGTGAAATTATTTTCTTCTTATTTTTTCTTATTTCTTACTATTTCTTATTCTTTTCTATCATTTTTGTCCAGGCCTGTTTCATGAGTTTGTTTTTTGAAATAATTCTGTTGAACCACAATTCAAAAGCAATGTCTGATTTTCGTTGGTTAATTTTCATGGAATTTTTATTTATTATTACTTTTGTCAGATTCAAGTTATTTGTGTGACCATTGTGGGTTTTTCTTTCATTAACAGAGGGGTACCAATAATTTTGACCACGTGTGTATATATTTTCAGTGATGTAGCAGCTTTATCCACACCGACTGCTGCATGTGGTGAAGGGGAAAGCCCTCTGCGCAGCCACCGCCACTCGTGGAGGCAGCAGATCTTCCTACGGGTCGCTACACCTCAGAAGAGCACAGAGACCAATGGTAAGAATGAACTGAATTAGGAGGTCAATACACAGTTTTGTTGATTTACTTCTTCACTACTTCCATTTCTTTTTGTCAGAGAGAGACTATCATAACGCACAATGGATGCATTGATCTTCATCAAACCTGGGAGCTATCTAAAAGTTTAACTACACCCCCTTAACTAAAATATACAAAGAGATGTCAGCAGAGGAGAACAGTAAAACAGAAACAAAAGAGTGAAAAAGTCTCTCCTAAGATTTTAATAATTGCCAACTTTAAACTTACTTGCACAAGAACATGTACAAACGGACAGAATTTATACCGTTTACTTTGATGCTTCATGATGAAAACGTATCAGTGAATTCAGGTCCCACTGATTTTTAAATAAGTATCCAACAGTAAAATGAATGTCATTAGAGAGCAAACAAAATCGGTGTCCTTTCCTCTGATGACAGTATTTTTATGTCAGAGCTGTAGTCTCTCTCTCTCTCTCTCTCTGGCTCTGTCTCTTACTCTCTCCCTCTCCCTTTTACCCTTCCTCTTATGTGCACACTGTAAAACCGCGTAAATTCTAGCCTTTAGTTTTATTCCTCTCATATGTGAACAAACCATTCAGGAACATTAATGTACTTGTGACCAATGAATGTTAAGAAATGAAGTTAATGAACATATTACATGGGTGAAGACTAAAATAAACTGCTTTATGCATATAGGGACTGTTTGTAAAAGAGATTTGCCAGGTAAGATCTTTGGACAGCTAGGATTACTTTGCATGCTCCAGTTGTAAATCTCAGCATGCATCTTTCAAATGAAGATAACAGAGTAAGATTAAGCCACTTGTGTAAATACGCATGCATGTACACATGATGTATATCTTGTTGTTATTATACGTGTGAATTCCATATTTACTTTATCACACAAAGCATTTTCAGACTGGGTGAACCTTTAATACTTCATCGACTTTCTGTTTAGACTGTAGAAAGCGGATTTAATTATTCTCAGGTGATACATATGTATGTGGAATAAGGGAGAGTATGATCTAAAATGATTAACACCCTATATTCAGGTGTGTAGAATTATTAGGCTTATTCTTTACTTAAAGTTCTCAACAAAAGTTCCGAAAAGGCCCGAGTGATGTTTCAGTTTATGTAAACAAGCAGACTGTGTTTATGATGGGGTCATCTTCAAAGTTATTCACCGTGAGAGAAGTGATTCAAGTGCGTAAGCACGGAAAGACTAATGGATTAATGATAATTAGGCTATCAATCGGGTTTTACAAATTAAACTAAAAAAAAATTGTGATGAAAGTCATACACTGCTTTAAGGTAAAACGGGTCAAAAAAGAGATTTTGCTGACGGAGTTAAAAATCCAAGTCAAAAATTGTAAAATACCTTTCAGACAGATGAAATGTTCCTGAAATAGCCAATTTGTTGAAGCTTGACCACAGGATTATCAAATGGTTGGTCACAAATAATCAACAGGGTTTCAACATTTAAGGATAAGAAAAGATAGAAATTAACTGCAAAAGATAATAGAAGATGTGGGAAGCTAGCAGGAACCCAGTGACCTCCATTACCACTATATTCCAGAACTGAAACCTGCCTTGAGTGTCCAGAAATGCAAGATGTCAAATGCTCAGAGACTTGACTGTAGTGAGAAAGGCTGAAACACAGTCATCACTGAATAATGTTCACAAGTTGAAACGTCAAGACTGGACCAATAAATATTTGAAGACAGGTTGTTGAACACAGAAAGGTTTTATGGACAGATTAAATAAGATTAATTCTTGATGGACTGGACAGAGGGGTGGGGTCAGTAACGGGCGCAGGGCTTTGAGTTGAACAGGGAGGCAGCATAGTAGAGGAAGGGTACTGATATGCACTGCTATCTTTAAGTTTGAGCTAGAGGGACATTTTTAGGCTGAAAATACACTGAAAATCAACATCCAAATTTTCTGCAATTTCTGGAACAGACTTTCATCAAACAGTGGTCTGAGAAGAAGTCTGTAGTGTTCAAGACCATGATATTTTATGCAGAACAGTGCTTCATCTCATGCATCTAAGCACTTTAGTGGTTGGCTGCTCAACAAACAGCCAACCAGTGAACAAACA
This sequence comes from Apogon hyalosoma, assembly GCA_037367295.1. Taxonomy (NCBI): domain Eukaryota; kingdom Metazoa; phylum Chordata; class Actinopteri; order Kurtiformes; family Apogonidae; genus Apogon; species Apogon hyalosoma. The sequence goes on along the minus strand of JAPQRP010000001.1, from coordinate 8,621,159 downwards.
CCACCAAATAATGGCCTTACACCTCCCTCACTAGACTTAAATCCTATTGAGAACTTGTGAACGCCTCACAAACACGAAATTTACACCGTTTTTACAATTTGCACGCTTCTTTGAACAGCATTAGAGAGGCTGTGATTGCTGCATCAGCAAGAGTTGATCATGATCAGATCAAGAAACTGACAGACTCCATGGATGAAAGACTTATGGCAGTTATTAAAAAGAAAGGTGCCTACACTGATCACAAAATATGTGAAAAAAGCGCTTTTTTTGAATTGCTTACCTTAAATTGCCTTTTGGGGACAAATAAAGAGATTTGAATTGAATTGAATTATATTTATTGCACTTGCTCTGAAAACTATGACTGAACAGTTGATTCATAAAAAAAATATATATATTGTAAATTCATTCCATAAAATTTCTGCATAATAAGAGTTGCTAAAGACTTGTGTAGACTTATATGTTCCCCCTGAGAATAATTGTGCACACAGTTATAGTCCAAAGGTAGGTGCTGAACATCTTGCCAAAATAGTTTTTGTTTTAGCAGGCAGCCAAAAAGCTGGCTGTTGTCTTTAAATGACTAAAGCTAGAAGCCAGATTAAATTTAAATCATGTTGTTACAAATGGACATGAGCTGCAGTCACATTTTTTAACCCTGCATGACTCTTTAACTGTGTATCTTAAGGAAAGTGTGTGTGTGTGTGTGTGTGTGTGTGCGCGCGTACACAGAGATTATATATGTGCAGGCACATCATCAGAACTTTTTTCTAGATAATTATACCATATATACACTGGAGGCATGTGGATGTTCTATGTTTGCGTGTGTGCATTTGCCAGAGCAAGTATTAACATAGTCGCACTATTGCTTCATTTTAATGCCTATAAGAAGAGCTCTGCGTAAACCTGGAGGGGAAAAAAGACACATGCAAATATATATGGTATCTTTTATTGTGCAGTTAAATTTCATGTCATACATCATTTACAGGTTTACTAATCCATTTTCAGTGGTGTCAAATTGTGATTTCTATGTAAACTAAAAGTTTTTATTTTCATATTAAAAATAGATAAATAAAATGGAGTATTTGACTGTAATTTACAGTATATGAAGTCCTTCATAGCAGTTCAGGTGACCACCGTTTACTGCTGGTATCAGGGTTTTTAAGAAGTCTTCCCATAAAATAGTTTGAAGAGTAAAAAGTACCACATCATATGATATGTGGCATGTGTCATCTGATGGTCTGTGCACACATGGAATGTGCCAGCATCTGGCAAGCCAACAGGAGTGCCAACAAATGGAGCATAGATCATGTTAAACTTGATCTGATTCCAGATGTAAGTACTTCTGCTGCACTGTCATGGATTCAAGAGATTTATGTGTTATTTCAGTCATTAACTTGTACATAAATGAGTGGTGTTGAGTGAGAGTGAAGGCAGTGATGCAGTAAATGGGGTGCAGATCCACCTGCACTGACATGTACAACACCAAAAGGGGTTGCTGTTTTTCAGGTCTAATACTGTATGGCCAGTTTTTGATAAGATGAGGAGCTTTTTTTAAACCATATTTGCAGATTTTAAAGTTCTTCAACTGAGTTACCTGTTGAAAGCCAGCATACAAATGTGTGATTTGCACAGGTTATTAAAGTGACTGAAAGACAAACGGTAATGGTACATTTGGTGCATGTGGAGGCCAGGTATTGCTTCTTGAGAGTACCTTTTTGGACCCTCCACATGGGGGTAGCAGACTCACATTTTGTATATGCAAGCTTTAACAAGATTCTGCAGCCACTGAAATGACAGTTAGCCTTCCCAGTACATTGAAAAGTCATTTACATGATATAGCTTCTCTACAATAATGTTCCAATTGATACTTTCTCTCCACTTTTTTCAAACAGAATCTTTTAATATGAAAGTTTCTCGATTTTTAAAAATGCTGTTTCAAAAGTTGGAAACCCAATATGACTTTCTCTCCCAAAGGTCAGGTTAAATATTGTACTTTAAAGTGCATATGATGATTGTGAAAGCATCCCAATAGTGTTAACTGTTGTACTCTACAGACATCACTCTTCACAGTGAAAAAGATCACAGTAGAATAAATGCTTGAGTGAAGAGGAACTTAAAGGTGTTCTTATTCATTTGTTCACTCCCTGTGCAAAAGTGTAAAATTCGTGTTTTGATTGTAATAACTGGAATGCAGGACTAATGTGACAGTTTCACTGAATATGCTGTTCATGTAAGCACAAGATTTATGCCTGTCAAATGCAAAACTTTTCACTGTCTAATGGAAGATGAAAATGTTACAGTTGTAGAAAGATTGTCATTGCAGTGGGCTTTATGCCGGTGTATGCAGCACTAAGTTGGGTTAAATTGGGTGTGTATTTGTGTGTGTGTGTGTGTGTGTGTGTGTGTGTGTGTGTGCTTACATATATGAGGTCATGGGTGTGTCGAGTGTTTGTGTGCAGGGGGAGGTGGTGGTGGTGTCCCAAGGTCATGTTGACAGTCCACACACAGACAGCGCCAGAGAAAAGCGCCAGTCTTGTTGACCCATTTTGCAAGTGTGAGTGAGTTTCTAAGTGTGTGCATGTGTGTGAGTCGGGACCTGGTTCTGTCCAAGTTGTGGTGTGTTTGCTGAGGGAGTGGATTGTGCCACTTTGTAAAAGAGGTGAAAGGGTGTGTGTGTGTGTGTATGTGTGTGTGTTACATCTTGGTTTAGGATTAGGTTAGACATGCACTGTAATTTTTATCAGTAAGGTTAGGTAAAGGCTAAAGGCATTGGAAACTGATACATTCAGCTCACAAAGAACACAGTAAATATAGTATAGGATGAATATGTGTGTAGATGCAGTAATTTTTACATCTAAAATCTAACTTAGTCCTGTTGAAGGACTGTAGTGTAGCAGTCTGTGTTTGTTTAACTAATGTCATATCTCCCCGAAGACTGTATGTGCTGCACATACTGTATGGCCACTGTATGTTTTAGCATCATCTCTGTGTCTCTTAAAACTTAAGGACTGTATGTTTGTATAGTGACTCTGCTGGTTTCAACACGTCTTAGAAAATGTCTGTGACACAGACACAAAGGCATATACATCAATGTAAACCACACCTGGCACAAAGAACACTATTGTCATGGTGTGTGTCTGTATGAAGCCTTGTCTTTTTTATCTGTTTAAAAGGTGACCTATATTACATATATTTACTTTTTCCTCAGGAGGTAGTTTGTAAAGATAAGCATAAAATGTACATGCCTAAGCTAACCTATGGTATGTGTGTGTGGTACAACTAAACTGTGATGTTAGTACAAACTGAAAGAGAAGCTAGTGCTATCTGGATAGTTGTTATGTCCTTATTCTAAACAACACAGGGTATTTTGAGGTTTGGGATCCACCCTGTACTTTTGGGTGGAGTCACACAAACACATTTTTTTTTCCTCTTTGTGCATTTCAACCGACTGTGTTAAATGTATCTATGTTTAGCATTTTATTTTTTATTTTACAAGAGTGTCCAAGGGGATTGACGGAAAAAGGAGGCTATGCAGCTTCTTTTCAGTTTTGACATCAAAATGGTTATTGAATTGCTGATTATTGCATTTTGTCTTCTGCATTATAGAAATCATAGCCAGAAACATGAAATTAATATATTACTTTAAATCAGATTTTAAAAATTTGAGTTCTATTGAGATTAGATATTGTTTTGCAATTATATGCAACATTCTCTTCCCCAAAGCATAATACATTTTTACATTTTATACATATATTTTGAACCCCCTCACCCTAATATTTCCACGAGTCACAAGTTTTTAGCCACTCTTCCTCTGTTGTCTTTTTAGCACTTTCTTTACTTCTCTAATGAACACTTGCCATACTGTAATTAAATTTAAACTGAAGTAGAATGTGGTGTGTCTTTCAGACCGGGGGGATTCCTGTCTAGATGGGGGTCGTGTCTGCCCTGGCCAGGCAGGAGTTGGAGGAAGTGGGGACATGGGGTCCATGAGGGTGGTACCTGAGGAGAAGATCAGAAGGAGCAAAGAGGAGCTGAGGGAGCTCTGGAGGAAGGCCATTCTGCAGCAGATCCTGCTGCAGAGGATGGAGAGGGAGAACCAGAAACTACAGGGTGAGTTGGCTGAATGATGGGTGTTTGGACATGTCATCTGGATCTAAGCTGCTGGCTGGTTCTGATCCTCAGCAGCAGACACACATGTAGAGAAGTGCAAACATAAACATGTATAAGGAATATTTGTGCACTCATGCTCAAGCACGTTTGAATCAATGAACAAAAGTACATTCTGTCTGAAAGACTGATGTAACACATATCAGTGACACACTTTTGCTTAGGCAGGGCAACACATACTGCAGCTGCTTGTAACATGGCCTGTCAAAATGTCTGTGAAAAATTAATAAATTACCTACAACAAAAGTTTATGAAAAGAGGTGTTGACACGCACATTCAGTTGCTGAAAGGTGTGCAGGATCCAAAAAAAGAGTGGATAAAAAAATAAGATAAGGCCCGCACAACCTGTGAGTTCCCAAGAAGATATTTGGTGAATAAATATCTTCTTGAGATCTCAAAGGTTATGTGGGCCTTATCTTATTTTTTCTACAACAAAAGTTTATCATATAAAGAATGACTCTGTTGTGACGTGTGTATATTACTTATGTATATATGTACTGAATTAGTCCTATTACTACTCTTGCACGCTTGGCTGGGCTTTGCTTCCTCTGTCTGGATGAAAACAATGGCAGCAGCCAGCACTGATGTCATGAAGTCACACTGGCATCTCTTCTTTGGTATATCCGTTGAGTTTCTTGATAAGTTGTGTAAGAGGCTAAATAGCAAGACAAACAAGTCTTTCTTTAATCGGTAATTGGCAGGCTGCCTCTCCAGAAGTTGAGACTTTTTTTTAACATTTACGCACACAGCAATTTTCCAGGTCATGTAATGTGTAGTTTTGTTTGTGCGTGCATCTCTTGGTAGGCATATCGAAGCATGTTCCAAATGCACCACCTCTCCTCTGACCCATTTGGCACATAACACACACCTAAGCATGCACCACACCCCAAACTACCTGCACTGTATACAAACCATTAATGCACAAACACGCAACACTTTGTCTGTACACAGGTAGAAATGATTCCCTATAGATGGGTGTGGATGGAGAAAATGTGGGTCAGTACTGATGTAAGAGTGTCGAGTCCATGCAGCAACCTCATTTGGTTCTTTCTTCCTTGTACACATACCGTACACTAACACGCAGTGTCCGCTGGCTTCATGGGGTGTTTGTAGTTTAATTGTGTTTTATTCCTCCCACAGGGTGCACTCCACCATTCTGTTCGTTGTTTATCTGGGTGGAGCTCAACTCCCTGTCCTCTGTTCTATCTGTTTATCTTTCCTTGTTTTGCCTACTTTGTGGGTCAACTGTGAAAATGTGTGTGTGCTTCTCCATCAACTTGTGTGTATCTTTGTCAGCTCCAGGGCGCGGTATGTTATCCTGTTGTGTGTTATCAAGGGCGGAGTGTTCCTGTGACAGAAAAGGGAGAGAAATAGATAGAGCGAGGCAAGGAGAGACTGAGCGCTAGTTGGGCTACAGCCAGTGATCGAGTCCTGATGGACTAGACTCTGCCTGCACCAGACAGCTGATAAGACTGACAGCAGGGCCATGGCCTCTCACACAGCATCTATTCTTGCTCTGGGTGTGTCTGCTGTCTACTCTGTCCAAGCTCGTCCTTTATTACCCACAGTACTCCTTCCAGGTCACTCCCACTGCTTTTCGGTCTTAAACTGTTTAGGCACAGTAAATCCCTTCAACCAGGCTCAAGGTGTTTTGACTCCTTGGGACATACTCATCCTAATACTGCTTTAATATACAATGGATTCATACTAGATTTTAGTTGGTTCTGTACGTTTCCTAAGATTATTACTTTTTGTTTGTATGCATAACTAATTTTACGTAACTAATAAACTTTAACCTCCATTACCCTCCATTATTATTAATGTTTTTGGATACACCTTTACTCATTCAACCTGTGACGGTATATCTGTTTTAATTTTTTTTAGCCACATCTTCTTCGTTATTGACATACATAACCCCCTTGGTTTCCTGAAAAGTATCTGCAGTCTCTCCTGTCTCATAGTGATGATGTCACTCTCCCCAGCGTTGCCAAGTTGCAGCTGGTCACTGGGTGGACACCACACATGAGCGGAAAGGGTGGGGACGTCCATAAGGGAATGAGAGAGAGAGGGAGAACATGGTTGAAGGATGAGACAAACGTGGGATTGAATGAGAAGAAAGAGTCGAGTGTTACCAGAAAATAAAGAAGAGAGTGACTGTGGGAGAATAGATCAGGGGAAGGAGAGAGGAAGGGTGGTGTCAAAAAGAGAACCAGATGAGGGGCTCTGGGTGTGCCCTCACCTTCTTTGATCACTGGTATCAACATGTTGCAACGGAATTCACAGTTTTTTAGTTTACAGGCTGTGTTAATATGAAAGTCCAGAGAGGGAGCTTCCCCAATGCATTTGATCACCCAAAACTAAAAAAAAAAAATGTCATTATTCCCACCAGGGTATTTGGCAGAAATAAAAAAAAAAAAAAAAAGAAAATAAGAAAAGGACCTCAAATGCAGCATTCTAGTGCATTTTGGTGTGTTAAACGTTATATTCTGACATGGAAAATATGTTTAGAATTTGATTCAACATATATTTTATTTTCTGTTATGTTTGCTAATTCATTCTGTCAAGTTAACCTCATTTCTTGCTTTGTGAATGTTAATTTTTATTTTCAGGTAATGGCTTTGTGTGTTTGCCTTTTGGTGATGGTTGTACCTGCCTGACTTGCCTCACTCAAATCTTCTTTGCACTTGCTTGTGTAAACCCCCTGTAGTTGGCACATTACTGCTACTATCTGCACCCTTACACTATCACCTGTATTAGTTTCTACTATCCTCTTACCTGCATGTAACCACCAATGGTATTGACACAACACACTAATAATACACTACAAAAAATGCTAAATATGCATACATCTCTGAAATCTTGAAGTTCGTTAATTCTTTTGCTGTCTCTTTTCCACTTCCATTACTTCCACAACTTTCATGGTATTCTAGATAATGCACGGCACAGTATGGTCGTCTTTGTTTGGTCCATGTGATGTACTTTTCCACCAACAGAAATGCACTGATATGTTTTCTTTCATGCAAGCACTTCCTGCTTCCTGAAATTAACTTAGAAGACCGTTTTTACCATCTCTACCTGCACCAAACGCACACCAAATATAATGTTATCACCGAAAAATTGTTTTTATAGTGTCTCATAACTTTGGTTTTACATGTGCTTTCAACACAATTTACTTCACAGTATTAGTTTGACATCTGCATTTTTCACACAAATTGAAACAGAGTTTCATTGAGGCTCTGTCTTGCCGCCACCGGCATTGTCCAGGGACCCTCTAGAGTTGATTGATCATTCACTTCATTTTTGTGAAAAATAGATAAAGACTATCGTACTAACGTGTAAAGTATTTTTTTTTTATGAAACATGAAATTATGTAAATGTAAAAATGAATTCACATTTACACCATAATCCAATAAAATCTGCTTCTTTGTGAGCTTCATGCGGTATAGGCAGCAGTTGTATTGATCTGCTGTAAAGCCACAGGATGTCCTAAAAGTTCAGATGGAGGCTATTCATGACATCAAGGTGTACCTGAATAGCCAGTCCAACACAGCAGTCCTTCTAATGCTGTTTGTACAGGGTTCCAGGAAAAACAAGGAAGTTGAATTTTAGTCATTTCCAGGTCTGGATCACCAGTTTTTAAGTCATACAAGCAGAGTTTTTCATAGTATTTGGAGTAGGTGTCCAGTTCAACCAAAATACTTACTGCTCTTTAAGAGAACAGAGGCCAGAGCAAGCTTTCTATCTTGACTGCCTCAAATATAAACTTTGGCTCCCTAAGGATTGCACATGGGAAAAGTAACGTAGATACAAGCTGTGTGTGAAATCACTGACCATCTCCAACATGCAGGAGGCAGCAATTGTAAGACATGTGCAAGGGCAGAAGCACCTTCATCTTATCCTGTCATCCTCTGCATCAACCAAGACTGACAAGTAATGCACCTGACAACTTTGCAAATGTTAGATGAATAACATACATAAAAATAATAGGTGTTGTATAGTATTGTACTGATTGTTTTGTAATCCAATGTCAAATAAGGTTTAGGAAAGTTTTAGTGTGGAAAATACACAATTTGTAAATGAAAAATATGTGAAAACCCTCTAATACTTGAAAAAATCATCAGGCCATACCACTGGCCTGGGTCTGTGGATTACAGTCTTTTCTGCTTATTCTGTCAGAAATCATTTACTTCATGTACAAACTACCAGTATGCCTTTTAATTGCTAACACAGATGTTTTCGGCACTTATTTTTGTAGCCTCAGAAAGTGATCTGCAAAACAGGCGTTTAAAGCTCGACTATGAGGAAATCACTCCATGTCTGAAGGAGGTCACTCTGGTCTGGGAGAAGATGCTGGGGACCCCTGGGAGGGCAAAGGTCAAATTTGACTCTGAGACTATACATGCTGCTGTTGCACAAGGTAAATGTATAGCTCTACAAATATGCATTAAGCATTTTAACCATAACATTATGTTGTAAGTAACAAAACTGATTTCATGAACTGATATGTATGTTAACCCTTCCCTTTATCACTGGTCTGGCCCATTTTCCCAAATGCACCAAATAATACTTCCCAAGTTATATGATCTAGAATTGCAGTCATGGTAAAATTATTTCTTTTGCCAACTTTACTCCTCTGTCCACTTCCACATGGCTTTCTAGTATCAGCATATCCCAAAAAGAAGGCTATCATCTCTGATCTCAACCTTAAGCACAAGAGCACAGATGCATATTGAGAGGTTGGCCAATGATTAGTGACGTTAAAATGTGAAGTGTGTGAATTATGAAGAAAGCTGATGACATATACTCTAAATCATCTCAAAGTAAAACTTCAAATTCATACTTCTGAAAATGCTCCTTCTATGAGTATTGAATGCTGACAGTTAGGTTGTTATGTTCAAATCTTTTATCTTCAAGCAGGGTTCCCACATGTCCTGGAAAACCTGGAAAATGATTGACCAATTTTCCAGTCATGGAAAACATATGAAAAATTAGAAAAAGGGTCAAATGTCTTGGAAACGGTTAAGTTATCTTTGTGACCTTTGGTGCCTAAACTGAGATGAAACAAAGGAAATTGTTTTTCAGTGATTAATTGAAAATATACAAATATTTTTAGAGAAAGTGCAGGAGAAAAAATAAGAGAGAAGAGAAAGCTGAGTTAGGAATTGCCCAATTGAACATTTTAACTCCAGTTGTCATGCTAACGATATGCTACTCGGTAATCTGTGGGTGTTTGCATTATTTTATGCTAATGCAGTAATAATAAATGTCATAATAATTTTTCATAGATAAGTTATAGCCATAGATGGCACATCAAATGTCTGAGTAATAAACATAGAAACAATCTGGGTAAATGCAAGTTACAACTGTAGAAAAGAACACTTCCAAAGAATGAGGTGGAATGTGTTAGTGTATGACGTGATAACTTGTCTCTGTAGCGGCTGAAAATGTCCTGGAAAAGTCCTGGAAAATAATTTCAGGGAAAGAGTGGGAACCCTGTCAGGGGTTTCAAAGGTTAGCATTATTATTACATTTGTTGCACTAAATATCAGTCCATGAAATAATGAAATTCAGCCGTCTAACTTTCTAGTGCATTGAAAATATTTTCAAGAAATGTGCCTCCCAAATGTAACCGTATACTCCTGGAAATATATTACACAACCTCTCCCCTCCACATTGTTTCTATTGCCCAACAAAGTGCTTTTGTGTATCTCTCAGTTAATTTGGTTAATGGGCTTATGTAAGGGAATATTACAGTTGACTCAGCTACGTGACATTTATTAGCTCTTTTATTTTGCTAATAACATGCACATTCTTCGATAAGTCAGGAATGCTAAAAACCTGTTTTTGACCATGTCATTGTAGGTACAGCTTTGAACATACCATACCATTTTTGCAGAACACAACATATAACCCCACCCTGATTTTCCTTTATCTGTGTTTTGTCCGGTAGGTGTCCCGAGGCAGCATCGAGGAGAGATTTGGAAGTTTCTGTCTGAACAGTACCTGCTCAGGCAGACTGTCCCTTCCCGACCCCCTGCCAATCACACCCCATACAAAGAACTTCTCAAACAGCTCACCTCACAACAGCACGCCATCCTCATAGACCTTGGTAACACAAACAAATATGTGCAAATTCATTCACATACATGCATGTTTAAGTTGCTTTATTTTTTTTACTTTTACTTAGCTTGAAATAAAATGAAACAAGTGGTGTTAGGCACTAGAAACCCCGCCCCTCGCACGTATTGTAACTTATTTTGGCATCGATCAAGCTGATGTTATCATGTCTATACATGTGCTGTCTGCATATTAATTGCCTCTATATATG
>JAPQRP010000001.1:8592682-8610568 GCA_037367295.1 Apogon hyalosoma | reverse complement strand
GGATGAAAAAAATTCATGCAAAATTTGAATTTTTACCAACTGTCCCAAAATGTAATCAGATCTATTCTGGGTCACTGGCAATCTATTAACCCAGTTTGGTATGTGTTAAACCAGTAGTTTTGCTGCTAAAGTGTTAACAGTCAAAGAAACAAACAGATCGCACCGAAAACAACACCCCTTGCCTCCCCTTCAGGGGCGGGGCAATAAATGCTGTGCACATGTATGTACATAAACACATAGACACAGTATTATCTACCTGAGGCTTGAGCCTTTAAACTGATCCACATATCTGTTGATTCTTACCTACCTCAGCTCAGTGTCTTAAAAATCACAGTTTCACTCTCAAATGTTCATAACACCTTCCACCCAGAAACCCACACACAAACACACAGTACCTACACCCCACCCATATAACACCTTCATACTATATGTACACATAGCTATCCCCACAGCAGTAAAGCCAACCGCACTTCGATGGTGACTGGTGTGTGTTCCAGTTGCCTGTTATGTTATTCGCACAACAGCAAACAGGGCGGATACGATAAACGGCATATTCAATGACACTTCACTAACACATGCTAATATGAAGGTGTTGTGCACTGCTGGATAGAAGAAAGCGCTTGTGTTCATCATACTGAAATATGCAGGTTTGCAGGTGGAAAACTTAAACCAACTGAACTCTTTCAAGCTTTTCATTAGCACAGAAAGTACAAACTTTTACCAAGGTGAACACAAGGACATTCTAGAGTTGATCTAAGGATCAGCGTTCCTAGAGCTAACATACATCATGGAAGGCAGACACACATTTCCCTTCAGGGAGGGGAGGGACTGTTGCATTATTTTCATGAACATTGAGCGCCTGCAGCACATTCCATACATACACACTCACACGGTTATCATTGTCTTCCATCCTTACTGTCGGTCAAGAAGTTTTCAGTCCCAAAACACACACAAACGCACACACTTGTCAATTACTACTCATCCACCTTAAGAATGCTCTTTTGCAGATCCTAGGTCCTCATTATGTTGTCATTTTTGAAAGGTACATGTCTCATGTACCTTAACATGTTAAGCTTCTGAAGGAGGGTATGCTGAGTCTCTGCATAAAGCCACATTCACGTGGGTTTTTTAGAACGTGTTAGTAAGTATTGACTTCTTGGAATGGGTCGGCACATGCTCAGACTGAGCACCATTGTAACAACAAAAAAAGTGTGAGGTCTAGGACCCTGAGGCAAAGTTTAGCAGACTTTATGCTTTGTTCAAACACATGTATACACCCAGACGCTCTGCTTAATCCAGTTTACTGTGCTTCTTTCCAGGAGAATGTCACATGAAATTAAATAAATCAAATCTATTAAAACTGATATTTTAGATGCATATCACTGTAATCACAAACATCAAATACATTCTTTGTCTGACGTTTTATGAGCCTAAATTTTATACTAAAGGTAAGTAGTGCAGTGTTTCTTACATCAAATAATTTTTTTCCCCCCATCATAGGTCGCACTTTTCCCACTCATCCGTATTTCCAAGCCCAGCTGGGGGCAGGGCAGCTGTCGTTGTATAATTTGCTGAAGGCCTATTCATTGCTGGACCCTGAGGTATGCTTTTTTTAATCTTTCACTTTCTTTTTAAGAGTCTCTCCCTGTTGAGATGGACTAAACTGTCGACTTCTCTAAATCTTTTTTGTCCTTTCCTAGATGTCAAATTTGCTTTTGTTGTTATTCTAGGTGGGCTACTGCCAAGGCCTGTCCTTCATTGCAGGAGTGCTGTTGTTACACATGGGGGAGGAGGATGCCTTCAACATGCTCAAATTTCTAATGTATGACATGGGGCTCCGCAAACAGTACAGGCCTGACATGATTATCCTGCAGGTAAGATTTACACGCACATATTCCTTTACAGAATCAATCAGGCTCTACATACGTTTGTTTATCTTCATCTGTACACATGACACAGACTTATCACCAATCTACGTAACTCATACATTTGTCATACTTCAGTTATATCACAGAGGAGGTCACAGGTCACCATATGTTTATGTTCATTCATCAATCTGTTGAATCATCTTACGTTATCTCTGTCAGAGGTGATGACACAAACAAGAACCCAGTTTCAGCTGAAGCTGCTAAAGAGTGTCACAACTTTATACCTAAACAAAATGAGAAAACTGAAGTTACATTTTAAGTATAAATGTCTTTAATGAGTTAATGGTTAAGACATTCTGTTGTATCGTCGTAGGACATAAGCTGAATTTATAGGGGTTAAGAGGAGCCTATTTAGAGCTACTCGTGTGTTATTAGCATTGTATACTTGGTATAATCAGGCCAGATCTTGATTTTATGACATACCCCACTGTAGCAGACCTTTTTCACAGTAGGCATTTTGGCTTGTAAAAGCAGGCAAAGCACAGGTGTTACTGATAACATTAATTATGGCCCTGTTCCATTTAGTTGCCCCAGGAGGCCATTCCTGTGAGGCAGGGTGCACAACTTCAAGACCTGAAATTCAGAAACCTAAATGGGATGTAGCCATTTTTAATAACAGCCTACCAATTACACAGTGTGTTTTTTTGCCTTGACAAATCAAAATGGCTGCTAGGAATAAGGGTCTTTTGTGTTTCAAGGAGTGGAAAAGTTTACCATGTGTTGTAATGGAAGTGGGGACTCTTGCTACACATTTGTCTCATTTATACTTTCTAATTCCCTTTTGTGGGGAGCAATGAGTGCAGCAGAGATGTCTCTAGAGATTTTCTAAGCCTCGTCTTAAAATGGATCAGTTTTGTTTTCGTGCTGTACATTCTGCAGCAACATTAGAAGCTTTAAGCCAGTCCCAGTTGTTTTTTTTGTTTTTTTTTCATTCCCACAGCCATCACATCCATGAGGTGTATTTGTAAGGATATACATGTCAGCTACAGCTTTTTCTTAAATGCATAACCACATGAGGCTAGGGTGCATGTACCAAATGGGTGCAAATACCCTGAGCAGTGAGTCCTCAGTTTAATTCCCAGCTGGCTGGAATATTCTCTCTAGCCCCCTACTCTCTTCACCCTTGTTCTCTATCTCCCACCACTTTCTTGATCCAGTGAAGCTTAAAAACACCCAAAAATGCACAAAACCAGTTTCTGTGGATTAAGATAAGAACAGTCTAGAAATATAACAGAAAGTAGGTATAATTTTTAACTCAGGTGTGCAAACCTCAGCTGTTATGAAATGTTAAATCCATTCTTGGTGTCATTTTCGTAAAGATTCTTAAAGTGCTTAAAGAATATTAGTTCTACCATTGGTGTCATGATATCAGGAAGACTAATATTAAAATTAAAGTAAAAATACTTGACTTTATGGTTATTTAATAGAAATGAAAATGAGTTGACGTGTGTTGGTTATGGTTATGCCATGGTGTATGAGTAGGCCTGTTGTCCATTCCATCTGCACATAATCCCATTATCAACCAAACATAGCTGTCTAAAATGTCAGTTTGATGGTCTACCATCTTGTATTAAGAAGTGATTTGTCGCAATGTTATTGGTATGTTTTAAATGCAGCCTCTGGATTTTAAACCCAGGTTGCGTAGAAAGATATATAGGTTATATCATACTGCTGAAATTAAATCAATTATAGTTGAAATCATAATTTAGACATTAAAACTAGTATTGTTGTCATCTTTGGACCAAATCTTCCTCATTTTGGTTACTACTTTTTGTTGCAAATTTAGTTCAAGATGTGTCATCATTTAGGCTACAAAAGGAATTGATCATGTCTGAGGCATATGATTCTAATGGATCGGACAGTTTCAACTGGAGCGGCTTCTCAACTCCTATCTTTTCACATATTTACACTGTCAGATCTGTGTACATGTGTTTTGTTTTTTGGTTCAGATTCAGATGTACCAGTTGTCACGGCTGCTCCATGACTACCACAGGGATCTGTATAGCCACCTAGAGCAGCAGGAGATTGGACCCAGCTTATACGCAACTCCTTGGTTTCTCACCTTCTTCGCGTCACACTTCCCCCTTGGCTTTGTTGCCAGAGTCTTTGGTAAGTTCTGAGAACTGTCACTCAACTGTTTCTACTTCCTTTGAGAAGTTCTCCATGATTACCCCTTATACCCAAAGTAACAGAAGTAAAATCTGGAGCAGGATCAAAAGGAAAATGTACAAAGTAAATATCTAAATGAAAGCAAAAAGTACATTGAATAAGCATTGTATATTTTATTCTGATAATGATCAAACTGTTATCATCACACTTCCACAGAGCCGTCTTTATCGTGAGACTCGTTCGAGACGGTGTCTTTACTACTCGGTTACAGAATGTTGTCGTCTTCTCTAGTGACCTGTTTCATTTGTATAAATACCATCACACCCACAGCCCCTTTACTTTACATCTTCTCTGTCTGTTTTCTCCCTCATTCCTTCCGAGTGATTTTTTTTTTCATGCCCAATTTCTTACATGGTGCTCAGTCATCGAACCAGACTCCCTGGCTCCTCGTGCTCATCTGAGCATAACACTGTGTGTTTGTGTTTGTGTGCGTGCCTGTATCATTTGATATCGTATGTGAGGCTCCACACCTCCTCTCCCATTCCTTAATCTGTTGTGTGATCTCAGAAAATCCTGCCTAACCCTTACCCCACCCTAATTCATTCAAAGCACTCACACAAATGCACACGCCTATAGTACACTGCCTCTACCTATTCTCAGGGCTATATTTAAGTTTGCTTAACCTTTTTTTTAATTGACGTCAAAGTATCTATCATAAAAAACCCCTTAAGTCACCAATGAACACAGTAAGTTGAGCTATGTCGTAGTTAACATAACAAAACATAATGATAAAAGCTGCCATTGTTGTCTCATGTTTCCATTTCTGAAATGTGTTCTTTACTGTGACTCCTCTGTCTTCTCTTTTTTGTCAGATATGTTATTCCTGCAGGGGTCAGAGGTCATCTTCAAGGTGGCCTTAAGTCTGCTGGGGAGCCATAAACCTCTAATCCTGCAGCACGACAGCCTCGAGTCCATAGTGGACTTCATCAAGACTACACTGCCCAATCTGGGCCTGGTGCAGATGGAGAAAACCATCAACCAGGTCAGGGAGCAATTGACACTAATATACATGAATTAATGAAAATACAAAATAACTGATCACCATACAAGTGTTTTTGCTGTCATTTTGTGGGTTTAAAAACGTTTAAATTGAGTTCATGACCTTTTGAGAAAACATCTGCAAAGACAGTACTGTGGTTTAAACACTCAGCTCTTTGATATGAGCTGGTGTTTTCAACAGATTACATAAAAACCAGTGCCAATCTAGTTCATAAAAACAGTAAACAGAGCTAATCCACCTTTCTGACTGGACTGACAGCTTTTAGTTCACAAAGCATCAAATGACTGCTGGTGCTGGTCTTTTCAATGACTTTTATGACAATGTAAAAAAAAAAAAAAACATCACAAGACTTCTCTGAAAACCACAGGTGGCAGCAGTTACTGGGGCACCATGTCAGAAATGAAGAGCTGCGTTAATAGATTCAGTAACAAGCAGATCTATTGTTAGATGACCTATTTTAACGTGCCTAATCTTGTATATGATAAACGATATATGGCATTTTGTTTTGGTGTTAAACATATTCAGTGTTTCTCAATGTATCCATCAGCTGTGTTTCCTGTAAGATTTTACAAGTTATGAGGTGATAATGTTACTGCATTATGATTATACAAGGAAACAAGAGTGATATTTTGACATAGGCTATAAATGTCAGCCACGCCTGCTCGTTTTAACACTGGTGACAGCAGCTGTTGGGTGGAGTATCAGTGAAGTCATTCACCCTCACCTGCCTGTGCATCATGATCACACTTATTTGTCATATTTCAATCACTCTAATCCGCGTTTATTTGTGTCAGGATGACACCTCTACCTCTACCTTGTGCAGTAGTGAATGCTGTCAGTTGCCTTGACTTGGGAGGGGCTGACAGGAGTTATTGAAGACTCAAACATGTGTAACGATATTGTCAAGGATTAGATTTATATAGTGCTTTTCTATTAATGCATACTCAAATCGCGTACAGTGGATCCATTATTCCTTCACTCACACATTTTCCCTCTGGTGGTGGTAAACTACATATGTAGCCACAGCTGCCCTGGGGCTGACTGACAGAAGTGTAGCTGCCATTTCACACCTACGGCCCCTCCGACCACCACCGAACATTCATACGCATCCATACACCAGTGTGAGTAGCAGCACTGGAGGCAAGGAGGGTGACGTGTCTGCCCAAGGACACAACAGCACATGACTGGGACAGAGCGGGATTGGAACCGCCAACCCTTCGGTTATTGGACGACCCACTCTACCGCCATATGCCTTTACGTTATAATTTTCATGAGATATCTCAGACTTGTTGAGTCATGCACCAGTGTGCTGGGACTTTCCCTCCGGTGCCATTTATCTGCATCAGGTTGTCCATATGTTAGCGCTGGCATGACTCACAGTTTCACCAACAAAAAAAACCAAAAAAAAAACAGGGAGTGTACATACTGAACAGGATGTGTACAGCCTTGTGTGCACAGATGCCTCTGTAATTCCTGTTGTCACATCAGAATATGACACGGGCAGGTTAAGTAACAACAAAATCACACTGACTGACTTTGAATCTGTGTAGTAGCAGCAGCAACTTCATTGCAGATAAGCTATTTGTTAGACAAACTTCAGTCAGAATCAACAGGGAATGACAACAACAAATTGAAACATGTTGTATTTTGACCTTTTTAAGATTCCTTCCCTGAAGCTTGGAAGTCGTTTTACCTTCTCTGATGTCGGTCTGACACAGCATATTTCATCATTTGTCTAAACTGTCTAATCAGTCCTATTCACATCAAACATTCTCTGACATCTTTTTGCAGTTATTTCGGCAAACGCAGATCAGTTCAGTTCAGTTTTATTTATGTCCCCATTTGTCCTTAGACTGTCGTTCAGGTGAAGTGAAAATCTTACCCCAAATAAACCCACAAAAAATGGTAGAAACCTCAGAAAGATCCACAGAGGGGGATCTGACCGACAGTCCAACAGATGTGGAGTGTATATTTGGACAGGAGAGAAATACAGAGGAAGGAGAGCTATTGTAGCATTTCTGCCAAATTAAGACACTAAGGACTCTAGTATTTCTAGCTATATGAAATGTGATCATTTGTGTTTAATGTAAAACATATAAAAATTGACAATTATAAAAAAAAAAAGCATGAATTGTTTTCAGACATCAAATAATGTAAAGAAAACAAGTACTCATGTTTAACCACACAGCACTAATGTTTTCACTTGGGTTCAGGAGCTCGTACTGGATAACTCCTTTTCAGTCTTGGCGTTCATTGATGCTGCTCACTCTCCTCCAGTCGTCTCTGTTGTTGTTAAATGTTTTCTGTAACTTCTGGTTCAACGATGCATGCAGCTCATCTTTGTTTGCCGCCTTGTGACCATCCGTCTTCGATCTTTATCACATTCCAGAGGTTTTCCACTTGGTTGTGGTCTGAAATGTTTGAGTGATTTTGTAATGTGAAAATACAGGTTTTTATTTCTTGCTTGTGTAAATACTGTTGGTTTTGTTTCCTTTATTATTTTTCTGACAAGACGGTATCATTGAACATGAGTTGTTTTAAGATTCAGTGCTCGTTTCAGGTCTGTGGGATGGATGTATCCAAGCAACTCCAGGCCTATGAGGTTGAGTACCACGTTCTGCAGGATGAGCTTCTTGACACACCTCCGACCCTCAACCAGCACCAGCGAGCAGCACAGCTGGAACGGACCAATCAGAGCCTCCGACAGCAGAACCTCGACCTGCTTGAGGAGCTGCAGGTAAACACACACACATACACAGAAATACATGTTAGGGTTGCTCTTTTTTCTGTCTGAACCCTCATTCCTCTCCTGCTCCCTCCCACTCAGGTGTCCCACGCTCGTGTGTGCAGCCTGGAGAGCCAAGTGCAGGCTCTGGTCCACTCCGAGGGCCGTCTGAAGGAACAGGTGTCGGCGCTGGAGCAGGAGAAGAAGCAGCTGCTGAGCACCGTGACGCGGCTTCAAGACCTGCTGGCCAGCCTCGGCATCCACACGTCCCCCGAGGGACACGCACTCCCCACACCCACTGAGGTTGAAGATACGCAGGGGCATGAGGACTGAACACTTCCTACCCCACCCACTGGCTCCTCCAGAGGGCTCATAACTGCACTCACACTGCTTCCAAATGGTAGAGACGACCAGAGGAGGAGCTGGTTATGGAACAAATAAAAGGCCCAGGAAGAAAAAATTCCCCACCGCAACCTTTATCCTCCTCTTACCTCCAAAGTGTTTTTATGTAAAGAGGACAGATGAAGGATCAGAAATGAGAAGAATAGGTGGATGGTTTTATAGGATGACACTCCTGAGTGTTTTCCCACATTTCTTGGATGAATGTGATTGATTTAACCATTAACCCCCAAAGACAGCGCTGTCCCACTGGTCCTCTTCTCTAAAAACAAACATTTGCACCTGTATATGTTCGTCTTTGTCTGTTGGTGTCGTCACTAATGTGTTTTATGCTCCTATAAGAGGGTTTGTATAAATGTTTCAGATGCTTCAAGGTTAAAGCAGCCAAAGAATGTCTTTACTTTTGTAAAACAAGCTCGAACAAATGCTCATTTATTCTGAAAGTGTGTGCGTGTAATGAGTAATAAATACAAAGATGAGTGGTTTCCAAAGAAAGAGAAGAGACAAGTGGCGCAGTGATGGGTGATGAAATAAACTTCATGAAGACGTGTGTTCTGGTAAAGGGTTGAACATTGTATAAGCTGAAATATGTTGGATGGCGGTGCTCATATTCAGAAGAACTTCTGTAGGCTTCCACAGTTTTGTATCCATTTCGCAGATCCTGTATCTGTTCTAGTTCAGGTAGTTTATCAGAAAAGCAGCACAATAAATGTCAACAAATGTCAGATCCTTGTTTTTTTTTTCTACCTTTTAAATATGTGCTGATTCATCTGTGTAAAAAGGGAAGCAGATGCAGTTTCAGCTGAAAACTTCTAAACAGTAGCTGTGCCTTTCAAATTGTGAAATGGATCTGACTTTTACAGTGAGCCGGATCAATCAAAAAAATCTGTTTTATGGTGACAATCTATCAGCAGTTAATCATTTACTGTATTCAACACACTGAATTCCTCCAACCTAAGCTGCAGCTCGGCGTTTGTATGTGAACATGTACAAGTGTTTGTGTGTTTGTGTTACCTTGAATTCAAGCACGTCACTGATTGCAACAAATCTGTTGATTTACACTGTAAAGATATTTTGCTTTTACTCCTGACTCTCCTTGCACATGTTTTTGTTTCTTCATTTCAATTGATTTTACGCATTACTATTCTGTTCTTGAAAATATATTTCGTACCCTTTCAGAAGCTGGTTTTTGTTTGGTGTTTTTTGCGTATGTTTGCGCTGGTGTGTGGCAGGTGTCTGTCACAGAACTGCAGCTGATCCGGTCTAAACATGCCAGTCACTTTGAAAGCAGTTGATATAAGGTTTCAAGCATATGGAAATGTACAGTACACAGTCTTTAAAACACAGGCCTGCGTTTATTTCAACAAACTGCTCTCTAGGCAAAAGAAAAGGCAAGTTGGGGCAAGGTGTGTGTGCTCTGGGTATTTACTGCATTATGAGGACATAAATCAGTTTCCACAGTCACTGGTGGGGACCTGACTCCATGAGGATAACCTCTGAGGAACGTGTGGTAGTGATGCATGAGTCGGGTTTTTTTTTTTTGTGGAGTTATTTGACCCGACCCGCGAGTATCCCACTGATCCACGCATCGCTTAAGCACGGTATGGAACGCACCCCCATAAAATCCGTGGACAGACTTGTCCGTAGACGCACTATAGCAGTGGCAAACATACGGCCCATGGGCCAAAACCGGCCTGCCAAAGGTTCTGATGTGGCCACAGTATGAATTTGGAAAGTGCATAAATGATACTAAAGTTATTCAGAGTCAAAGGTGTCATAGTTGTTTTAGTTCAGGTTCCACATTCAGCCCAACTGTGATCTACAGTAAAATAAATAATAACCTATAAATAATGACTCCAAATTTAAATCAAAATTTCATTGTAAAAAGTTGGTATCGGATCGGTATCAGCAAAACTAATCCCAAAAAAAAATGAGATTGGATCAGAAACAAAAAACCCCAGATCGGGACGTCACTAACCTTAAGTTTCATGTAAAGAGAAAGGGTTGTTTTAAAGTGAGACTATGGTATGATGTCAGTCAGTCATCTTCTGAACGGCTTTATCCTCGAAAGGGTCTCGGGGGGTGTAGGAGCCTATCCCTTATGGAATGTTGTGTTCAGGTTAAATCTGAAGGAATCCAATATATGTGTGCGCACGTGTTCATGTTGACAAAGACGGGACTCATTAGCCCACAGCAGCAGAGAACAAGATGGAAGGTGATAAATATAATGAGCAGCAGGCGATAAGAAGGCCGAATTTCCTTAAATATTACCTGACGAGAGCTCACATACCATACAACACCCAGCGTCAATGCAGCGCACACAAGGTTTATGTGTGTGTGTGTGTGTAACCAAAGAACCTCAATGAATATGACATAATGTCCATTTACGATAAAAATAGATATCTCATTAAAAAAAAAAAACATTATAAAGAGTTAATCCCTCTACCTAAGCTGTGTGTGTACTAACAACAGGCCCTTTGTTTTTGGGGCGGGTTCCTCTGACGACTGGGTCTTTGTTGTGTCTTCTTTGTTGACATTTGCATTTCCTCAAACAGGTAAAATACAGTGTATGATTTCACAGAACTCATTTTCTCCTCACATTCCTGTTTGACTACACCCACTAATTAACCAAATGGTCAGCTTAGAGCTGCTTATTTGTCAGGATGCTTCTGAGAAGAAACTTCACTATGATCAGAACTATTACGCCTGGTCTTTTTATCAAGTTAGAATGTATAAAGTTAAATTGAACATCTGTTGGTTGAATAGACTTAAGTGACTTTGAAAAGGCTCTGAAAGACGTTTCAAAATGAAACATACAAAGAAAGCACGTGAAAATAAACAAAAATCAGTTACATGCCTAAACTTTGCATAAACTTTTTTTTTTTCCTCATTTTAAAGTTGGCTATAATGATGACACATACTGAGGTGAATTATTTCAATGTTGACAGTTTAACATGGTTCAAGACACCCTTCATTTTAACCCATAAGGACCTAGTGTGACTTTTGTGGCAGTTCCTAAGGGAATTTTTCTCTATTTAACCCTTCTGAAGTGATTTATCACCATTTATTGTAATATTTTCCTCTGAATTTTGCATTTTTCCAGTGAAAATCCTCTATTTTCCTCTGTTTAATTGACTGATCATGAAGATGTTCATAAAAGCTCAGATAAAAGTCAAAGGATATTGTATCAAAACAGAAAAAAAAAGGCGATTTTTTTCAGTAAAATATATCATTAACTGAACATAAACCCAGTGTGTTCATACGCTGTCACTGATCCAACTCCATGGGTTTTACTGGTGAATCAATGTTGTAGAAGATAATTGTGTTTCCATGGTAACTATGCAGCCTCTGAACGTCCAAATGGGTCATATCTGATGACCATGAACAGATGAAGAACTCTATTTACACCAAATATTTACATGGATTGATAAGATTAGTGGATCAGCAGTTTAGATCAGTAGATGCTTTTGGTCGACGGTGGATGTTTGGGTCTTTAAGGGTGAAGTCCAACCTGAGAGACAAGAGTAAAAAATGTCCTCAGGCCTCCCCTGTTGGGAAAATATATTTTATTATGACACCAAAACATTAGTTTTTTTGAGTAGCAGCAGTAATGTGGCACATTCCTTTGTCAGATGCTGTTTCTAATTTTTAATAATTATAAATAAAATGTAAGTGGTGTTAAACAGAGGCAGTGTAGATGGTAAGTTTTTATCCTGCTGAAGCTCCAGTGAGCAAGACATTTATCTCATTTATCATAACATAAATAAACCAAACTCAGCGTACTACCAAGGAAGCAGAATCTACTTGTCAGTACATTGGCCATGCAACACACCCTGAAACTGAACATCCACTTTTAACCCATCCCCGGTGAACATGCAGGAACACACCGCAACCTGCAGATTATAGGAGCAGTGGGCTGGGGAGTAAACGGGGGTGAAGTGCCTTGCTCAAGGGTTAGGGAACCAAGCCAGCAATTTATCTGCAGGTTCATGGAGTTGAACTGGTAAAGTTTCAGTCACATGCCCCTTCTCCAGCCTTCCAGGCCACAGGTTTGTTGTTTGTGCTTTAAGTGTCCCAGAAATCACAGCATTTAAAGAAAAGATTCAACGAATGATCAAAAAAAATATTAGAATTCTGCTCATAAATAACTCAAGAGGAATAAAACATCATCTAGTTTTACTCTTAAAGGTTTATAAGAAGTATCAAGTTTTTCCTTTCTTTCTTTAAAATAGAAGTTATCTTAATTTTACTGTTGAATTGTGGGATAAATGTGTCTACGGTCAGAAATGTCATTTAGCATGAAAACTGTTAAAAAAAATAATGTTTTTTAAAGTAAATGTTTTCCACCTTAATGCATCAAATGTACTTCTGTAAATGACCCTGACCTTTTGACCTTTTTTACAGAAGAGGGCGAGACCTCACACTTTCCCCAGGAGGATCAGCGTAAAAATCGCATTGTCATCAAAGTAAGACAATAATTAACAGTCTGAGTGAGGAGAGCAGCTCACGTCTTGATCCAAACCAAACAACCCTGTTGAACGGAGATTTCCACAAAGCAGCAACAAAGAGAATCAGATTCTGTACAAAGCATTCAGAAGCCAGACACGCCCTCGTCCTCTGAGAGACCGATCAGCAGGTAAAGTGCATGACTGCCGGGTCTGCGGCCGCACCCTGCAGACCACCAGAAACAGTTTCAATCAAGCGCACTAATCTATAAAAGATCTCCTGGAAGCTTAAGTGGATTTTTGTAAGCCCCATAAGTCTTGGTTGAGCTGCCCTGCCCGTCGTGTGTGTGTGTCTGTGGTAAATCGTGCAGTGTTGTAACAGATCTTGTGCAGTGTGTGTGCACCTGCCGTGTCACTGTTACAGGTTGAAAAGGACACAAACATCTTGTCTATTCAGGACCCGAGGCTTCTTGCGTGACTGTGGTTGAAACTCGGCATCTGAGGACAGATTTTCCTAATGCTGGAGCTGAGTGAACCGACAGGGAGCAGGATCACCCGCCTACAGCGCCGCTGCCTTCGCTGTGTGTAAACAGAGCAAATGTGTACAGTGTGTGTTTATGTGTCTCCCTGCCAGGCAGCGCAGACTGCCAGAGGCTGTGCCGTTGCCCAGAGTCTTGTTTTATTTAACTTGGCATCTGTTTACCCTTCCGCACTCCACCTCAGCCCGGCCCTGCCATGCCCAACATCGAGCTCCACCACACGCCTGTAACTCCTTCAACCCTCAGGACAACACACTAAGTAAGAGAGGGGATGGCAACCAGATAGCAGCCTCTGTGTGCTGAGGGACACCCGGTCATGTATCGAAATGAGGGGGCAAACACAGACGGATACATTAAAAAAGTCGTTTACAGTTTGACACCTCATGACCTGCAGGACTAAGTGCAGAAACATCCACCTGCACTAGTTCAGATGAGTTAGATCTAAGAACTAAGAGTGAAACATGATCAGTACGTGAGTGGTTGGATCAAGGCAGGAAATGATCATGATTCAAAACTGGTCACTTCATATTTGAAGTATGTATGTGGTCATAGTTGTCCTGAACTCAACCCTGTCAGTACAAATGTAGGACTATGACAAGGTTGTTTCTTTTTTTTTTTTTTGTCCTTGTTTCTTGAGCTTAACTTTCTGAGACCCAGCCTTGAGTTTTTTTTGTCCTCTTTAAGGAAAGAAGAGATTCACAGCTTTACTTAAAAAAAAAAAAAAAAGCTGGCCCTGCAAAACTAAACTGTATCTAAAAAAATTGTAGCGTCATGCTGTTTTCACTAAAGACAGAATCTTTCCTGGGGGGGTCAGGTAAAGGTGGTACAAACATGTGGGATTTTCTTTTTTTTTTATCACATCCTTCTGTTCATTGTTTGTCAGAGGTTGCTCAAATTTATTGAATATAGTCATCTGATAAGTTTATTTGTAAAATGACAAAACATCACAATAAAAAAGTTTTGTTCAGTCTAATAGAATAATGGGGCTGCGTTCGCTCCACTTGCTCCCCTGCTCAGGTTGTTATCAGAGGTTATCCAGCTGCTTCTCCCAATCTGCTGAAAAGACCCAGACAACACCTTTTATCAGCTCACCTTTAAACACCAACAAATATCAGCTTCACACTTTTATGTGGCATATAAAGTAATTCAAGTGTTTGTAATCATTAATGGTGCTCCGTTCAAAGCACATCAAGTGCTGAGATGAGAGTGCACTGGTCAGTACAAAAGGTCAAACTGTTTCAGTAACAGCTCATAAAGCACTACTGCAGCACTAAATCCTGATAAGCTGCTACTTTACCTGCAGCCCCTGGATAATCCAGAGTGACGGAGGCCATAAAGTCTGATCGCACCGTTGACACCAGGTCTCCACGAAGCGACTGCTGCTGCAGCGTGTTTTTCAGCTACAGAACGTTCGTTTGAATTGTGATGAATTTTATGTCTTTTAAAGGTTTGATGTGTAGTATTTTGTGACATCTAGGGGTGAAGTTACAGATAGTAACCCCCTGCCCCTCCCCCTCCTCTGTGATCAAAGATACCCTGGTTGGGTTTGTCTGTTCTGTTTTTTTTAGTTACTACACTCAAACACAGTAGGTTGTATCTTGCACTGTAAAGCACTTTGTGACTCCGTGTCTGTGAAAAGTGCTCGATAAATTAAACTTGCTTACTTACTTACTTAGGTGAGTAATACACTTTAATACTGTTTGCCACTTGCTATAAAATGGGGAAAAAAAAGAAGAAGTCATCTGCACCGAGCTACTGTAGAAACATGGCTTTGCCACATAGTGGAGACCCACTTCCTCTGTAGATGTAAATGACTCAACCTAAGGTGATGAAAAACAACTGTTATTTTCAGGTGATTATATATTAATGAAAACACGATTATGAAAACTGTATGTTAATTCTGTAATTAGACACCTTAAACACTGAACTTTAAAGATGCTCTGGGTTAAAACAAAACAAAAAAAACCCCATACATTTATTGCCCATCAAAATATGACATGCAATATATCAAACAGTGACAAATGTGAAATTATCTCTGATTACCAGGTCGGTTTGTCCCATACAGACATCTGTCTGGATGAATCACTCAGCCATAATTTAAAGAGAAATATTCATTCTAAGAAAACAACAGGGTTTCAAAGAAATGTCATTCTTGGCAGGGAAACTGCACACATATACTAATCATTGCATTTCAACATCCTCGTCTGTGTGTGTCTGTGTGTGCATTTCACCACACCACCCAGACTTTACAGTTCCACATGCCTAACTGTGTGTTTACATGTTGCTGTTGCATAATATTCAGTAATGCACACTGTAAATCCCACTAAATTTAACTTACAGTGTGTTTGTGCACTAACATGTACATAAGTTCATTCACACACTGGAGTCAGATGAGTGACATTAAATACATTCCCCTCTGTGTCATTTTTAGCTTCTGTTTTTTTTTTTGTTTTTTTTTTGTTTTTTAAATAATTTTACTCCACATCAGAACAGAAAAATAAAATCTTTTTGTGTATCTTGTGTGGATTTGAAGGTATAATGATTGCTTCTAATAGGTATAAAAGAAGAAGATGTGTGGAGATAAGATTTAATGAGCGGTTACAGCGCGCAGGCATGTCAAGGCGACAGTTATGTATGACTCGACATCTGAACTGATTAATACTTATAAAGAAAAGGATCATAAAAATCTCACAATTATCAAGCCAAACCCAAAGTAATCATTCAACAACATGGCCTAAATGTATAATTTAACAGGAAAATACATTGTGTAATTTGTTTTGTATTTGTTGGATGGAAACTAAAAACGAGCTGCTGTGTACCTGAGCATTTATGGACAGTCATGATTGTGGAGGTGAGAAAACTGCACAGCGTGAGGCTTGAATGAGCGTTGGCGGTAACAGAAGAAGCGCTAGTCTTGTTGTTTCTTCTTTATGAAGCCTGAAATCACTTTCTAACAATGACTAGCTGATACCTGCACACAGCTGACAGCTTGTTTACTTCATTACAGCCTCGCAGAGATGCTCGGTGGCTGCAGACTGTTCTTTATTTATGGCCCCAAATCACTTTTAGTTTGTCTTCAAGGGTTTTGGAGTGTTTATGACATATGACACCGTCTGCGCTGAAATCCTAGACTGTGATAAGGACAAAAACGCACAAAAACAAAAAGTAGGTGTGCAACAGCAGACTGTCTTTGAGGGGAAGAAGAAAGAAGTCCAGCTTATGAAAGAGGGCAGGCTGCAGTGGGTCCTGCTGAGTCATGAAGCGCTAACATGAAACTGCACGCTCAACACAGAGGAGACATCATCACCAGAAAACTAGGAAGGATGATGTTACGCATGGATGTGTGTGTGTGTGTGTGTGTGTGTGTCCGAGTGCGTGTCCGTGTGTGTGTGAGGGTGTTGCTGTTTGTTGTAGAAGGTCAGGCGCCACAGTTTGGGTGTGACCGCCGCTGTCCTGTCAGCACATTGAGTGTCCACAAAACCACTCCCTTTACCCCCTGCTCGCTCCCTCTCCCTTCCCTCCTCCCTTCCTCAGAGCCAGGGTGTAACCAAGACTCTACTTGTCAGTTATTCAGATCTGTAAAAGGAGAGGGGGGTCTTTGTGTGTTCAAATGTGTGTGTGTGTGTGTGTGCGTGCGTGTGTGTGTGTGTGTAGGCAGTGACAGCAGGCAGGTTCTTGAACAATAAAGCTGTCTGTTGGTTATTTCTGAACCTTAGAGAGGAAGCACTACTCCCAGCAGGGTGGGGAGAAGATTCATAGAGCCCCCACCCAACGCACACACACACACTAACACACACACACACACGCACACATTGTGGTTTTTCCATCACTTTAGGGGACATTGCACTGACTTACATTCATTTCCTGGAGACATGGCCTAAACAACTCTTCACACTAACCCTGCATTTTGTCCCCTGAGGAGAACCAAGTGTCCAAGTGTGATGACGCCGATAGATTCACATCCACACAATACTCACTGATCCACAGACACTCAGCTCACCAGGCACAGACACTGACTATCTGTGAGCCCAACGTCTCTTTCACACAGTCTTGCCACACCCTCGTTGTACAAGAATTGGTAATTGTGTCGTGGAAGGAACCATCCATTATAAAGCCCGGCATTATTCCAGCTCAGCGATGAATGACTGGATAAATTCCCTCTGGGTTTCAGTGTCTGCAGCGCTGCATACACAAGCAGATGCACCGCTTTGTGCTGCAATTTATCTGTATGAAAACGTCTTATGTAAGATATCTGAAGCAAGTTTCAACAGCATGTTTCTGTGATTTGCATATGGTAGCTGTTTCTCAGGCCAAAGGTTTTCTATTGGCAATGTTTAGGCCCCTAAGATATCAATAAACAGCAAAACATTCTGAAGTGAGATGAGATATTGTACTTTTTACCCCCCCCCCCAAAAAAAAAAAGGGGAGGCAAGGGTATTGTTTTTGGTTTGGTTGTTTTGTTTGTCTGTCTGTCAGCAACTTTACACAAAAACTACTGGACCAATTTCCGTGAAATTTTCAGTAAAGGTGCGCAGTGGTCCAGAATAGATCCCATTAAATTTTGATGAATGTGGGTCAAAGGTCAAAGTCACCAAAAATGTGTTTTCACAATGACAAGAGATCGGGCCAATCAGGAATGTCCTTTTCATTCCTGTTTACTCAGTTTTGCATAGAGCTTCTT
>JAPQRP010000001.1:8548984-8562113 GCA_037367295.1 Apogon hyalosoma | reverse complement strand
AACAAACTTCACCAGTTCACACACACACACACACACACACACACACACACACACACACACACACACACAGACACTGCTCAAAGGGCATGTCTGAGGGAACATTAGGGCTAAACATTAAACTACTGGATGTTGAATAGTTGGTGATTCTCCATTAGAAGTTAAAGGGATAGGGACACTGCAGGCCACAGACAGCCATAAACTTAAAAAGCTGTAACTGGTTACACAACTTCACATGCGTGCCAGCGAATGCGCACACATACACTCATGCAGAGCAGACACACACACTCTTCTGCAGTGTGCCTGTTACCGCATTGAAACCACTGGATTGAGCCACTGTGACTGTGTAGCTCTTTCTTACCACTACCCCCTCCCCATGTTTGAGGTTCATTGAAGTTTTGTCATATTTTGGTCGAAACCCACTTCGTTTTCTTCCCTGTTTCTGTGTCTGCCTTGTTCTTTCCACTTCCATTTTGACATAGTTTGGTCAGAGAGGCTGTTTTCTTTGCCCTTTCTCTCCTTCCATTCCCCCTCTCCTCTCTCATTCTTTGGCTTGGGAGGTGTAGTGTGTGTTGAGGTGGAGGTGTGTGTGTGTGTGTGTGTTGGGGGGGTCAGACAGGAAACCGCAGGCCCCCTGCAGCAGCACCCCCCATTTGGCTTCACTCTCCTCCTCCTCCTCCTTCTCTTCTTTACACCCCCCGACCCATCACGCAGTGTGGAAATAATAACAGTCAGACTAAACTCTGAGGGCTTCCGCTTCGCTCTCCCCTCTCTTTCTCCCTGGCAGCGTTTCTCATTTTCTCCTTCTCTCTGTCCTCGGTTGTCTGGAAAGCCTCAAAGCTCTGCTCTCTTTGACAACTATCGCTTGAGGTGCGTGCACATGTGTGTGTCTTTGTCAGATTTTGAGCCTTATGTCAACTCCGGTGTGTCTTTAAATGTGTGTATCCATGTTTTCATGTGTATGTGTGTGAGATGATAGATCCTGTTTCCTCTCCCCTGCTGATGGCCCCCTCTGGCTTCCCCTGAGGTCTGCTAGGCCTGCAGCCCCTCAGTCTGCTGGAGAGGAGTGGAGAGGGGCTCCGTGCCTCTGTATATGTGTGTATGTGTGTGTTTAGGGGCGTAAAAGGATGGGAGGAGTGGGCTAGTCTGCGAATATGAAGCCCAAATAAGAGGATAGGGGGCTTCAGTGGGGGCTTTAAAGTGAAAGTGGACCAAAGTGGACCAAAATAGGAGTCAAAGTCTGAACATAGCAAAGCTCGGGGTAGGAAGTGAGGTAAGAGGTTAAAATTAGTGAAGAGGGAGATACCCGAGGGGGGGAAGAGCTGGAAAGACGGAGTAAATTCAGGTGGGCTTTGGGCAACAAGAGGAGTGTGCAGTATTTAGGAACTACCATAGAGGTGAGCTCAGGAAGAGGAAAAGTTAATTCCTGGAATATTAGCTCGCCACTCTGTTGAGTCATGTAATTGGGAAAGTTAATTATGGCTAATTAGTGCACCGTGTAAATAGGTTACTTGGTCGAACGCTGCAAGCTACATAGAATGTTTACAATACTTTGTTGTGATAGAGCAGCAGCGTCATTGTGTACGCCAGAACAACACAAGGTGATCCTGACAAAGCCGGAAAATAGGCACTAAAGAAAAGCGAGGAGTCAAAAGCAGAAGTGAAGGCTGTGGGGTAAGTGTGTGTGTGCGTGTTCGCTCGTGTCTATTGCGGCGTGTTCTTGGACAAAGCTGTTGTCTGGAGGTTTCTGGTCTCTCTGGTGATCTCATCATCTCCAGCCTATTGCCATTAGAGTGTGTTTGTGTGAGCGGCCTGTGTGTGTCTGTGTGCGTTTAAGCGTGTGTGCGTGTCTGTAATAATTTAGTCCTTTAGTGATTTAGTGTGTGTATTCTGTTGAGCTAGCAGAAACTTGGTGTGCGGCTGTGTGTGTCAGTATGTGTGTGTGTCTGTGCATGCGTGTGGTTGAGTCAGTAGCCAGGGACTCTAAGCCACAATATTTTCCCCTTCAGTCATGTTGTTTTATATCATTCATAGAGAGAGAGAGAGAAGGAGAGTGTGTGGTTCAGATAAATCCAGTAGTAAAGAAGTGAGGGAATGAGTGATTGGTGTGAAGAAGAAGAAGAAAAGGTGTAGAGGAAGACGAAGAGGAGGATTTGGAGGGTGAGTCCAGGGGTGGAAAAGGGGTGTAGGACGTGTTTGCTGAGTGGGTTGGGGTTGAGTACACAGTAGCTCCACTGACCTAGAAGGACAATATTTGCAGACCACACTTGACATGCACGAACACACACCCACATGTGGCGCACACAGGGAGAAAATACTCCTCAGCGACTCAGGTAGGCCTCATCCACCAAGAAAGGTCCTTGGATATCTGCCCGCACATTTGATTTTTCACTCAAGGTGATAGTCTGAATGCTCTGATTTGTCGCGCACAGGAAGGGTATGTTGTGTTCCAGTTGGAAACTCAGTGGATCAGTAAAACATTGATTCACAAACAAAGCTCCAGCTGCAGATTGTCTTTTATCTCCGGAGGCCTTCGGTTTGTGGAGTTTACCAAAGAAGATGCTGAGCAGCTAAATTTCATCTCTTTCCTGTGATTGTTAACATCTCTGGGAGTCATTGAATTCATTCTTTTGTGATACACCTCAGGGGAAAGTTTGTCTTTTTTCAGACGGGCTTCTGTCCTATGCTGCCTGATAATTGTCTGCTGTTCATTTTCCTGTGTGGTAAAAGCAGCCACCTGGCGCTCACATTATTTGATGCTGCTACTCTGCGATGTGTATCTTTCCTCTCTGTCGTTAAACCAATGCATTAATTTACTGACAAGCACATTTACTACATGAAACCATAAGTATTTTGTGTCTTTAAGTTGCGCGAATCACCTCCATTTTAGGTTCATAAGCCTGCGAGCAATAACAGTGGCAACACATGAACTCTGACAGGAATGGTATGTTCTGTACGTGGATGCTTTCATTTAAGGATAAAATGTGTAGAGAGTGCTTTAGGGGTTTGCTAGAGTGTCTTGGAGAGATGGATGTCTTTTTATCATGTGAACATATTTGCTGTGAAGGTGATGGTCACACACAGTAAATATGCCAAACCCAGCCCTGAAGGCAGAGGTTAACATCCATTTAGTGTGTATGTAGAGTGTAAAGGAGGCCCCCCATCACTCACGTCTGAGTCAACAAATGTTTATTTGCTTGATGGGTGTTTAGCACCTTCTTAAAACAGAGTTATGAGTCACTTACAAACATGCTGTCGTTAGAGTTGAATGATAAACTTAGCATAATTGTTTAATGTGATTGCAATGTCCTTTTCACTGAAAAATTTTTAAATAATATGATGATTTTTGCTGCTGTCTTTATTAAACAGGTGTTCCCTGCAACAAAGAATGTGATTACTAGGCCAGGGCGTCTCTGTGGCATCACATCCATCTATGTTGTGACGTTGAGCTGGTAATGGTTATGGTGATTGCCTGATGACCCCGATGAAGGCCACTTGCCGAAACGCGCTGGTCTACATGTAGAATGAAAAATTCTTCTAAACGACAGGTGCTGCTGGTTTTCTTGACATGTTGTGGCATTTTATCGTCACGAAAAGTTCCATTTGAATTTTGCACTTGGCCTTTGTACAATTTTGAAAATATTTTGATTATGTAAATTTCACCAGGCGTTCATGATGGAAAATACATTTATGGCTGCAGCAATAAAGAATATACATAAATGAATGAAAATAATATACTTACCAACAGGTGGCATGTGCCAGAATGCCACACTTCTACTGTTTTTGCCTGTGGAGGGCATGTGCAAACATGTACATATTCTGTGTTTTATGTAATGTCAAAAATGCAGGAAGTGTAAATGCGAGCTAAACTGCAGGTCATTTCCAGGAAAAGGTTGGTCTGTAACTGTAGAGCCTCGGCTGAAACTCAGAGACTGGACGATACTAACTGGGCCAGGTTTCTGGTGGTCAGTGACACTGTGTCCTTGTTTGCAAGTTGTGAGTCAGAGATGTGTCTTTTGCACATGACCTGAGGCTTGAATACAAGTACTTGTTGCTTTATCAGCTGATGGCCAACGTTTTAAAATCAACACAAGGTTAAGGAACTTGCACAATAAGTACTTTTGAAAGCCCAACCAGTTCTTTTAGATATTCCTGCTACTGAAGGAAAAATACACACCTGCTTAGACGTCATTTCTTCCCTTGTTTTTCTGTTTCGTAATCTGTTTGCGCTCCATACCTGCTCGTGCTGCCACCTCTATGTGTGCCACAATAGAACGACTGCCTGACCTCTAGCTGAACTGCAACACAATACAAACCCGGATTAGAAAAACACACCCGCAAAAACTTTTGTACACGCACACGCACACACACACACACACACTTTCAACCTGACTGCATTTTCTTTGTTTCTTTGCCGGGATGAAGGGTGAGGCCTCAGTCGTCATGTTCACGCCCTTCCTGACCCAGCAAGCAACCATCCTGCTCTCTTATTGGTCTGCCTCCCATCTGGACTAAGAGTTTGTGTGTGTGTGTGTGTGTGTGTGTGTGTGTGTGTGTGTGTGTGTGTGTGTGTGTGTGCGTGTGTGTGTGTGAGTGTGTGTGTGTGTGTGTGTGTGTGTGTGTGTGTGTGTGTGTGTGTGTGTGTGTGTGTGTGTGCGTGTGTGTGTGTGAGATGAGGTGTTACGGCCTGTGGTCTGGCTCGTTTGTTAATAATTAAAGGCTAACTCCAGACCGTGGACTTTAATCAGGTCACACAGACACACACACTCTGACTCCCTAGGGGTGCATTCTTTGACAGTTCATCTCACCTTAATGCTTCAGTGAACACACATGCAGAATCATGCTCACAAACACACCATTTAGGCACAAACACAGTCATAGCTGCACCTGGCCATTGAAAGACAAGGTAACTGGAACCACCTTTGAAATCTCACACTCTTTTTCTTGACAGGCCTCAGTGGGTGTGTGAGTGTATGTATGGTAACCCTCTGTCCGACTGAGGTTTGTCTTCTTTCTGACACTGAAGCTGTGTCCGTAGCTCACCTCTATCTGGCTCTTGGACCTCATAAAACCGAACCCCCATCATAAGTTATCTGTTGCGTTGTCTGCCAAAGTATTTCTTCACATGGCTTGACGAACTGTCAAACCAAAAACATATTTTTAAACATGATGGACAGATTGACAGTGTGAAAAGAGAGAGCTTTTATGGCAGAAAAGTGGAGAGGCGGTGAAACTATGTCTGACATTGTCCGCTGTGATTTAATGGAAGTGTCACGTATCTCTCTTTTCAGCCTCCTACACTGAAAAGCAGACACTTTTACATAATGTGCTTGTGTTACCTGTTGTTTCTGTTTTCTATTATCTCACAAATAAAATGATTTTTTATGCATTATTGTTAACATCTGTAACTGAAAAGATTAAACTAACCCAGGTACTGACTTGAGTGTCAGTAAATGCACTAAATCAAAGTAAATGACAGATGATTGTTTGAGTGAATAATTGTGTAAATACATGCGTACTGATGACTGTGTTTGTGTTATTTTGCAGGAGCCTGGCCTATGCAGCCATGCTGATGTATGATTATCCTCTGAAAACAGACATGGAGACGGTAAGCCACGTGTGTTTGTGTAACTGTAGCTTTGGGTGCTCTCATCATGCCTGAGCGTGTTTTTTTTTGAAGTCATACACTAACTGTGACCTACACACACACTTAGACATTTACACACGCTCATACACATTGCTGCTACGTGTCTAGACAGTCTGGTTCCCACATTCTGCCTCTTCCTGGACAAACAGGCTTCTGTACAGTGGACATTTGCATACAATGGGTACACACTACCAGGCAGCAAACTAATGAACACACACACTTACACAGAATACACATACTAACTGTTATCCGCTCTAACTGAACCAGATTTTTTTTGGCTGGCATTAGTTGTTTGTGCAGCAGAATCATGTCTTCCCTGTTGCTGAATGCAGAACGGAAGTTTTTGACTCTCTGCTCTTTTGTCTTCCTTCTCTGCTTCCTTCTTCTGCATCCTCTTACAGTCATTCTACTCACCGTATTCAGACGTACAGACGTACAGAGTCATCCTCTCCCCGCCCACTCCCCTCTACCACCGCACACACATGCCCGCCTTCTCCCAGGCCCACACCGCCACCAACCCCACGCACGCCCAGCTGGAGCCTGTGGACCTGTCACTCAGCAAACGCTCCTCCTCCACCTCTTCCTCCTCGTCGCCTCCCTGCTCGTCCGCCTCCTCCCCGGCGTCTTCGCACAGCTCCCCGCCTTCTCCCTACAGCTCAGCGAGCCGCGCCTCCCCCCGCTGCTCTCCCCAACAGTCCCACCTCCGCTCCTCACCCTCCCACGCTCTCCCGCCGCCCACTCCCACCCTGTCTTACCCCACCATGGTGGCTCCGGCGATTGGTTCGGGCACAGGAGTCATCCAGTCATCGGGGGTCATGGTGTCACCGGTTATCGTGCCCTTGTCTGTCCTCTACCCCTCCCCTCTCCACTTGCACCAGCCGATAATGGTGAGCCCACCCCTCGCCAGCGATGACGACCATCATCGAAGCAGAGAGCACAAGACAGGTGAGACCTCATTTTTGGTGTCTGTGACATTTAAGTTATGGATAGATGTACTTTATTTCCCCCAAACTGGGAAATTACAATACAGCAGCAGCATGACACACAATAAAAACAGAATACAAGAGCAAAGAAGAGTAAAAAATATAACGCAAGAGCAAGCGCCGTACACTGTACATAACAAATTAGCATAAAAAAAGTATTAAAAAAAAGATCTGGGTAAAAAACCTGGATGATAACTGTAATGTGCTAAAATAAAACTGTACGGTGCAAAGTAAACTGCAATGTTCACAATGAAGAAAAATAGTGTTGATTGATTTCCAAAAACAAAGCAAATCCAATGTTAATGACATACACAACAAATGTATTAAAAAATAATTATTATTTTAGAGGATAAAGTGATGACTTCCTGTTTCACCTAAAACATGATGATTATTTAAATGCATTGCCATTATTAATATCATTTAATACAAGTTATGAGGTTTTTGTGGCAAAATACACTGTTATTAAAGGTTCAGTGTGTAATTTTTAGTGAGTAGTTGCGCCCTCACCTCCACCACCTCCCCTACAGTGGCCGCCAAAAAATACCTCAGTGTTTAGTTTGGAATATTAACTCTCAGATAAAGTAAGTGATGGTAATGCACCTTAAAATAGAAAAAAGAGAATAAGGAGGTCTTTTCTGAGCTACTGCAGGTGCAACACAGTGGGAAAGCAATCTGCTCCTTTTATAGATATAAACAGTCAAAACACAAGTTCAGGTGATTTTACACAAATGGAGGCATAATTATGAATATTATATTGCTTAGATCCCCCTAAATCCCTGTAAATCTTACATGCTGGGCCTTTGAGAGTATCCACCTTTGACAGGAATTGAAGTGTCTGCTTTTCTGCATTTCCTCTTTTCTCAGAGTAACAGCTCCTGCACATTCTTGTTTCTTGAGGAAGTTTCTGGGGTCAGATGCAGGTCACCACGTCTGAATATCTGTAATGTCTGTAACAGGGTCAAGCTCGTGTAGAAAGTGACAAAATGTGTACTCTCTAAAACACACAGAAAATGCCAGAAATTGGGTTTGATTTTAAGTCTAGCCAGCGAAAGGCAAACAATACAGATAATCGGTAAATGAACAGTAAAAAAGAACATGAGCTGTGTTGTCAGGTTTGTCTTTACAGTGTGTTAATGTGAATCAGTCCTTGCTGTGTTACGTCACTGACCACACTGATGGGTTCACATCTGGTGATTGTTTTAGCTCCCTCTATGAAGCCCTTGGAGCTGCGCGGCGACGCCCATGACTTGCATAAGCCAATCAAAGTGGAGCCTCGCCCTGAGATCAGTCATGACCCCCACATCAGTCATGAGATGAAGTCATCAGCCGTCAGGATACAGTACGAATACGAGTGAGTGACACACATTCACGGAAGGAAACAAGCTCTTCCTATTCATATGTGTTGAATTTATCAGCCATACAGGACTTGGAAATAATCAGAACTGGACTTAATTTGAGAGTCCAGTGCTTTTTTTCCTTCTTGTTTTGTTCTCTTTTTTTTTTCTGCCACATTTAGTAGTCAGAATTGATTCACGATCTCTTCATATTATTATTGAGTCAATTAGAATGGTTAACAACTAATGCAGAAGTTAATTTAAGTCATAAAAACTCAGTGCTACTTTTGTGGCCGTTCCCAAATTAATTTCTGTCTGTATTTAACCATTTTTAAGTGATTTACCACCATTTCTGATAATATTACCCTCTGTATTTTGCTTTTTTCAGTGTATTTTCCTTTATGTAATTCACTGATCATGTAGATATTCGTGAAAACTCAGAGTAAATTCAAAGGTTTTCATATCAGAAACAGGAAAAAACTGAAGAATAAGTGATTTTCAGCAAAGATATCAATAACTGAATGTAAAAAAAAAAAAAAAAGGGTTTCCATCCACTGTCATTGTTGAAACTCTGTACATTTACTGGTGAATAAATGTTGTAGAAAATGACAGTGTTTCACATTCACAATGGAGTGTCTGAACGTCCAAATGGGTCACATCTGATTATAATTTAAAGCTGAGAAACTGGATTTTACTTCAATTATTTACATGTATTGATAAGATTAGTGGAGCCACAGGTATTAAACAGTATAGATCAGTAAATGCTTTTGGTCACCGGTGGCTGCTTGGGTTTTTATGGGTTAAAGTAGTTAAAGACACTGAGATGGGTCTCTAAATCACACAGATAAGACAGTACCAGTAACACAACAACTGTCATAAAGGACGCGTGCCCTCTACGTGTGGGGTGTGTCAGATTCCTTCATTCCACCGTGGCGTCTTTCTTCTTTTATTTCCAGTCATGTCCATCAGCCACTCCTAGTATTACTGCTCTTTACCGCATCTTATCACCCTGGTGCAGGCAAAGATCCTTTACAAAGCAATAGACGTGAAATAAAAGTGTCAAATGAAACTATGAGCCTGATTTTAATATGACACTTAAGCGCCATATGCTGGTGTTTACATGTTTCACCTAGTTCTGCATCTGTTAAATACCTGTAGTGGAGTAAGAAATGCAATATTTATGTGGAAATAATCTTAAGAGGAAGCACAGAATGTAAAATAGAAGGAATTCATTACTTACAGTTACTGCAGCTCCTTGAACGTGAGTCAGAGTATTTCTTTGGGGTTTATGGCTGTACGATGGTTAACTAATGAACAAACACACACCTACGGAAATGTATGTATCTTTAAAACTACAAAGAGTTGTATCAAATAATGTCAGATTAAAAACAACTCTAACTTCACTAATATGAGTATTAATTCTGTGTAATTCTGATATTTGTGAAATCCAAGTCAAAAGAATTAAATCTTATTTTGAGAATTTGGAAAAAACATTGAGGCTCTCTGTTATTTCAGGCATGATAAGTTTATTTGTCATGTGCATTCATGGAAATGAAACACAGTGTGCCCTGGCGCTCTCTCCGCACAATATCGAAAAATAAATAACCAACAAATAACAATAACAAGCACGGCAACAATAAAAAATGCTTAACTATAAATAGCACCACCCCCCTATTGTAATGCAAAAACACAAAATGAATAAATGAAATCAGATCGTTTGATTATTTTGTGTAGCTATGTGTCTTGGCAGTTTTCACAGCAAGTGTTATGTTTCTACCTAAACATTCCTCTACTTAAAGTTCATTGCTTTCATTTATGGGTTAAGTAGAGTGAGTGAATGGACAGACTTTAGCACGTATATCAGCTGGGTATCATTTGTCTTTTGCTTCTCAGCCTCTGTTTCTTTGCTTTTCATTCCCTCTTTTGTTTTTTTCTCTCCCGTTTGTTCACCTTGTGCTTTTTTAACTGCTGCCATCTCCTACTCTTTCCTCCTCTCCTCCCTCCCTCCCCTCATCCTTTCCTGTTTCTGCTCCTCCTCCTCACCTCCTGTCTGTTGACTCTTTTGTACCCCCACCCCCTGAATAAAGCAGCTTTTCCTCAGGAGTAATTGCAGGTTGGTTAAACATGTAATAGTTAGAGAATGTGTGTGTGTGTGCGTGTGTGTGTGTGTGTGTGTGTGTGTGTGTGTGTGTGTGCATCCTTTAGTTGGCAGGTTGGTTGCCACCACAGGTCGCTGTTGTTGTCACTGTGCCAACTCTGAAATAATTGGACCCTTTTGCTCGTGTTGACCATCAGATCTATGAAATAAGAGTGGATGTGACCAATAAATGCTTGGCTTTGGGAATGTTTTTAATATAAAGTGCACATTGGAAACATGTACAAAGACGCTATAAACAAAAATATTTTGTTCTCTGGAAACTGTAAAAACAGAGTGCTCTAAAACTTATACCATATACTGTATCTGCCAATGCAAACTAATAGCATAAAATTATTGTGTAGGAGAGGATTTTTTGAAATAATATGGCCATATTTAAATGTAGAGCACTGGTGAATTAAATGTCCTTATCTTTAAAGAGGGATAACAAAAAACTCTGCTCATGAAAAATAAAAATTAAGAGCAACTTTTCCCTGCTTTGTGTTTTTCCCCCATATAAAAGTGTCATATAGTAAAAAGGCTACCAAAGTGTCACATCACAAATCAAAACATAGGTCATGTCATAGATATATAAACTTGATATATGACAACGGTAAGACACAAAACATTTCATTGCTTCTACCCTTAAACCAACCGAGTGGTGTCTTTTCCTCACTACAACAATAATGCCCCTGTGCAGAAGTTCAACTTTCACATTTATGAATGAAAACATAAAAACACTTCAATCTGACAATGAACGAGACCCAGCATCCCGCTTTTCAACCCAAATACCAAAAGCGCACAAAACCAAGACCTAGCTGCTTTTATTAAGTGCATGTATTCCGCTGTGTGCACTGTCAGATGTGTTCAAGAGAAAGCGAGCATTGGCTACCTGTCTTTTAAAGTCACTTCATGATGTAAGCTTGGAGAGGCAGATGTGGTGTGTGGTGTTTTAATGTGGCGGTCCGTGAAGGAGGAGTTAGCATTAGCATTTAGTCACAGGTAGCTGCACTGCTGAATAAAAAAAGCTTTAGTACGTATGACACAGTGCACAGTAGGTGTGATATGATACATTCTGAAGAGCCTCCTGAGAGGGAAAACTAGGAAGTTTCACATTATAATGTCTTAGCTAGAAAATACCATGTTTGTGTGTCGGCAATCTTAACTGCATGTAAAGCAAAGAGAGCTGGTGTTGCAAAAGAAGCTTAGGCACGCTGTGTGTTTTGTAAAGTTTCCTTGCTG
This sequence comes from Apogon hyalosoma, assembly GCA_037367295.1. Classification (NCBI taxonomy): domain Eukaryota; kingdom Metazoa; phylum Chordata; class Actinopteri; order Kurtiformes; family Apogonidae; genus Apogon; species Apogon hyalosoma. The sequence goes on along the minus strand of JAPQRP010000001.1, from coordinate 8,550,776 downwards.
TGGAGCTTTAAGAGAAGGTATTGATGCGGTTTGGTTCTGCGGCCACAAGAGGACAGCACTTTCAGGCCAGCTGACATGCTGCAGCCCCTCTCAAAAGCGTTTGGGACCCTCCACAGCTAATATGCTACAACACCCCCATTTCAAAAACAATGTGTTAAGATGTGCTGATGATAAATCTGCAGAGAGGATTTGTTGGCTAAATGATCAGCAGGCTGGCACCTGCTCAAATTCATGCTGAGGTGAAAGAGTTTAAACTTGCACCCTGAGGAACATTTCCCCATCGCCCTGCCAGAGTCCAATGTTAAGGCGAGCATTTACCCCCCCATCCCCCCCCCCCCTTCCCATCATATCAAAGTGGTGCAGTCCAACTTGAAACCAGCACAGACAGTTTTTCTTCAAGTTGCCCACGGCCCCGTGAAACGTTTCACACCAAGAGGTGGCGTTTCTTGTGCAAAGCCAGGTGGTCAGAACGGGAGAAGCTGCGTTCACAGTCAGGACACTGGAACGGTTTGACTCCTGTGTGCTTGCGGAAGTGTCTCGTCAACTCGTCTGAACGGGCAAATTTCCATGTGCAGCCTTCCCACATGCACTTGTAAGGTTTCTCACCTGCAGACACAAACAATGAAGGAGAATTAAGGAGACTGTAAATTATAACACAAATGTTTATTCAGAAGGAAAAGTAAAGCTACTATAAGATATGGAAATAATCAGCAGAAACATTTGCAAAGATAAAGATTTAATGATAAATAGTGAAAACATAAACATAACAAGAGTGCAAGATATAACGAATAAAGTAAAAAACAGGAAAACACTAATGCACTATTTTAACATTAATACTGCACACAGGAGTAAGAACGCCTGTGAGGGTTGTGTCGTATGAACCCCGCCTCCCGCCTCTCACCGGTGTGTGTCCTGCGGTGCGCTTTCAGGTGGGAGCTCTTGGTGTACACTTTGTTGCAGCCTGTGAAGTCACAGCGGTGAATTCGCCGCTTTTTCAGCGAGTCGGGAGAATCAGCTGGGAGGGGATGTTTTGTGCCAGAGTGAACTATTACTGATGGATTGTTCCCCCTGTAAGACACACATACAGAGGAAAATAAAGGTTAACTGATGCTAGATGTGATCACCAGAGGGCGTTGGTGTTGTGTAACAGCCTTGAAATCAAATAGCAACTTTAATTTGGCTGCATTTACTCCCCAACGCAATAATAACTGCCACCAGGCAGGAAGTTGAAAAACACCTCCCGCCTTTTCCAGTCTACCACGCCTTTGCATTGTCTTGTCACCTCACCACTTTTCAACAATGCTGACATACTGGTTACAAATCACAGAAATACCCTGTTGAGACTAAAAAATCCTCTATCCTCCTTTACATTCAAATATCCAGCTTCAGTAAACTTGTACTTTGTATAGAGGTGTGAATGTTGAGTGTAGTAAATGGAATTATTGTGCATTTAAGTTCACTGTTACTCTGCAACAGAACATAATACACAGAAAAAGGAGCAAAAAACAGTAGAAAAGTGATTTTTAAAGTCAAAATAAGAACAGAACAGAATTGTCTTTCCACACTATCATTTCTGTGTGTGTGTGCGTGTGTGTGTGTGTGTGTGTGTGTGTGTGTGTGTGTGTGTGTGTAAGTGGCAGTTGAGAGCAGGTGTCGAGTGTTGAAATATGAATCCCTCACAGATCAGCTTTGCGTAAAGGAATGTGTAGAAAATCCCCCACAACACACACACACACACACACACACACACACACACACACACACACACACACACACACACACACACACACAC
>JAPQRP010000001.1:8511182-8542932 GCA_037367295.1 Apogon hyalosoma | reverse complement strand
ACACACCCGCACACACACACACACACACACACACACACACACACACACACACACACACACACACACACACACACACAGAGGAAAAGGCTCCACTGATCATTATGTCTTAAAACTGCTGGAGTCGCCGGAGATAATACAGTGATTTCCAATAGAAATGCATTTGGTGCAATACATTTCCACCTGGTTTTGTAGGTTATTCAAGACAAACTACAGCCATTAAATCTTGTAAAAGTCATTTTGCTAGTTTTGATTCTCTCCATATTTTGTTTTGTTTTTTTTGGAGGGTTGAGGCGTATAGAGGACCAAACCTGCCGTATTGAAAAATATATACAGAAATATAAAAATGGCTTGATAAATTAATCTATGTGCCTATACATGATACAAAAAAAATATATTAAAAGGCTTTTTTTTATGGAGTTATCTGTAAAATGTGACAAAAATGGTTATTTGTATAGTCATTTCTAATCGTTTTACTTAACTTTTGTGTTTAAAAACCCTAGTTATTTACTTTAACATTTAATTTTACGTACCATTTATATATTCATTTTGTCCTTATTTACTATTTTTCCTTCTTTCCTTTTTTTAATTTTTGCATTGTTTTATATTTACATTTTCTTTATCCCTCTATGGCCCCAAAATTATTTCTTTCTATATTTTATTTTCATCTGACATTTTATTCATTTATTGTTTTTTTTTTTTGTTTTATTCATAGTCATATTTACCTCCCCAGTTTTCCCCCTATTGCATTTTCTGCCTCTATTTATTTCTCCAAGCTTATTTATTCTTGTGTCTCCCTTTTTACACACCTTTAAAGACCACTCCCTTCATTTGCCTCATGAAGCAGAAATACATATAGAAATGTAAAAATGGTCTGCACTTCTACAGCGTAGTATATAGCATAAGTGCAGTCCATTTAAAAAGGACATGCAGAAATGTGAAACAGAGACGCAGGAATAAACAGCACCCAAGGTTTATAATTTTAGGGATCTACACTAACTAGCTTAAGAAAAAAAAAGCAGTTGCACACAGTCACAGGCCCAGTATTTTGTTGGACCTTCTTTAGCTTTGATTATGGGATACATTTGCCACGGCACCGTTTATGCAAAGTGCTTATGCAATCTCACAATAAGTGTCACAACATGTATTTGTTGTTTTATTTTTTGACTAAGATCTTGTTTTGTTGATGGGAGAGTCAGACCACTTTGTAAAGTCTTCTCCAGAACATCCCAAAGAATCCTTATGGGGTTCAGGTCTGGACTCTGTGGTTTCATGTGTGAAAATGATGTCTCATGCTTCCTGAACCACTCTTTAACAACATGAAGATTGGTATTCTCATCTAGGAATATGTCATCAGGGAATATCATTATCCACTGATGTTCAGACCTGGTCATTCAGTATATTCAGGTTCAGCTGACCCCAGATCATAACACTGCCCCCACTGGCTTACACTGTAGGCCCTATGCATGATGGGTAATCACATCACACACCTCTCTCCTCTCAAGAGATGAGAATAAATTAAGTTGTTTCCTTAATCCAATTTGTGGTTGACATCACTCTCACCTCATTCTTTGTCATATCTCTAATTTTGGATTAACCCATTAAGACCCAAACAGCCACCCTCGACCAAAACCATCTACTGATCTAAAATGTTTGATAACTGTTCAATTAATCATTTCAGTACATGTACATAATTAATGTAAAATGCAGTTCTTCATCTTTTCATGGTCATCAGATATGACCCATTTGGACGTTCAGAGGCTCCGTAGTGACCGTAGAAACATCATCGTCTTCTGCAACGTTGATTCACCAGTAAAACCCATGGAGTTGGATAAATAACAGTAGATGGACACACTGGGTTTATGTTCAATTATTGATTTCTTTGCTGAAAAAGTCACTTTTTCATCAGTTTCCTCCGTTCTTTGATATAATAACCCTCAACTTTAATCTGAGTTTTCATGAACATCTACATGATCAGTAAACTAAATATAGAAAAATACTTGATTTTCACTGATAAAAATGCCAAACACTGGGGATAATGTTATAATAAATGGTGATAAATAATTTAAAGGTTAAATAGAGAGAAAAAAATAATTTGGGAACTGCCATAAAAGTAGCCCCGGGTCTTTATAGGTTAAATAATTGCACCTCCTACAGAATGTCTTATTGTTTTGTTCAGATTTTCATCTGTAAAATAATCATTTTTAAGAATGAGCTTCCATAGATTGTATAGTCCTTTTGGTAACCTTTCCTCCTTTCACTCTGTGTCGGTCTCTCTCAGGGAAAGTCCGTTATCAGCGGAGGTCTGGATGCCTTGGAGTTCATTGGAAAAAAGACCATGACTGTTCTTGCTGAGAGTGACCCAGGTTTCAAAAAAACCAAGACCCTGATGCAGAAAACCGCGTCACTTAGTCAGGCATGCAAAACCAATTTCATTCCATCGGATAAATAATGTAAACCTTGTCCTTTGTGTTTGTACGTGGGTGGAATTATTCAGTGTGTTCCACCATAAAACCATGTTCTGTAATTTCTCTAAACTGACATCTGTCTCACCGAGGTTCTTTTGTCATTTGTCAGATGTTGAAGGAAGCCAAAGAGAAGGAGCGGGCACGTCTGAGCAACCAGCCAATCAGTGCTCCCACGGCTCACTACGGTATTCTGTTTGACGACTACCAGGGCTTGTCGCACCTCGAGGCCCTGGAGATCCTGTCCAATGAGAGTGAGGCCAAAGTAAGGCACAATCATGAGGAATACTGAGCACTTTGCACAAACTTCGTCCTTAAAATTCAGTACATGTCACATTTCTGTCTCCGCTCTTAGGTCCAGGAGTTCCTCTCGATTCTGGTGGAAACAGAGCAGGAAGAGGTCAAGAAGGAGCTGATTTTCATAAAGGACATCTTCATCAGGCGGGAGGAGGAGGAGGAGAAGGGAGAGGAGGAGAGAGAAGGAGGAGGAGGAGAGCAGGCGAAGGATAATGGTGATCTAAGTTCCCAATTACACTGTTCTACCCCCTTATGTGAGTGAGCGACCAGACCTGCAGGAGCTAGAGGCGGCCCCTGAGCACTGACCCAGGATCAGTTCACCTTATCTCCCATTTTTCATGCTGAAGAGTTATCTGATTCTTTGGGATTACTTTCCTTTTTCCAAGTCAGGTCACATTTCTAATTAACAAACTTAAACCAGCTGAAGTCATGTTTTTGCTGACCTTCAGTGGTTTAACTATCTTACTCTGTATCTGTATCATTATCACAGTTCGCACCAGAAAAGCAACTCTGCATTTATTTTCTTTAAAGATGAATCAGCAGGATTTTCAGTTATTTTAAGTAATCGCTCCCAACATTATTCTCATGCTGCGTCGAGAGTCTGTGAATGACAGCGATGTCTTGCTGCTGAGCGCAAAATAAGTAGTTCCTGTTTTAACAAAAGCTCTGGAAAAACAACAGTTGAATTCTCCAGGAGCCGGTGTTTCAGTGGAATTTTGTCTCCTGATTTTCTGACTGTCTGTAAAAGAAGTAGAACATGTTCTACCAAAGTGAAACTATGTGTCGAGGGGATTCCTTGTCATTTAAAGATTTGTATTTTATTATATCTTATGTCTTACATCAGCCACTTGCCACCTCAGATATTATAGTTGAACCTAAACTCGTCCTATGTGACAGGTACCCTCAGGCTATGTCAAAGCAGTGCAGAGTTCAGTCTGCTTACATGGACGGGTGATCCTCTATGGTGTCTGATCCGGTGTTGGTTCTCAAGGGCCGCTGACACATTGCACCACAGATCCACAACAAAATAAACAGTCTTTATCAGATCAAGACCTTCTCATTAGATCTGCATGAGTGCTGTGAATATTGTGTGATTTAGATGCACGAGTTTGCATTAGATTGGCATGAAAACAAAAGCCGGCTGTGAAATAAATGACTGTGCTTATAGCTGAAGGCAAACAAAACTTGTCGTCACTGTGGCCTCAGCACAGGGGAAATTAAAGCATTAATAGCATGTGGTGAACAATCTGTTCTCATTTTATACATCTACGACTTCAACATATGCCGTGTAAGCACGATTGTACTGACATGATGTGTGTGTTATGTGTTTGTGGTTTTTTTTTTTTCTACAGCTTCTGACGGTGCAGAGTTTGTAAGTGTTCTCACTGAGCTGCTGTTTGAGCTTCATGTTGCGGCCACACCTGACAAACTCAACAAGGTGACACCTACACTGAGCTGTCTTGAGTTGGTTGTTGTTTTAGACCTTCCTTTGCTCTTAACTTTCATTAATTAGAAAAGCAGATAAGACCCCAAACTGCTATGATGCATATGTGCATTTGGAAAACAGATAGAAGGGAAGGTTTCCAAACAGTCTCTGTCTGTATCTCTGAAATGGACTTGAATGAAAATGCATGAATGAAAAAATTCTCACAAATATTCACTTGGATGAAGAGTAAATCTAAAATATTTTGGGTGCTGAAGCTCAAAGTCCCTGTAACCTCATATCTGTATATAAATCCTAAATTTGACACAGACTTTCACCTCGACTTGAGGGTAAATTGATTGGTTTTAGTGGCCAGAGGTCAGAGATCAAGATCAAGATTGAAAATTAAATTAACAAGCTTCATAAACTGAAGCTAAAGTCTGTTGCTAATTGTAGGTCGCTAGTACAAATGTGCAAAAGGGGGAAAAAAAAAACACCAGACAATGCACACCTCTCTCCTATTGGTCCAAATCGAAATGCTGAATATAACTACAGGTGAACTTTGAGCCATTTCATGTTGTTGTGGAAAAGCAAGGCCACTTTTCTAAATGTCTGTGTTGAGACATGGAGGAAAACAGCAGAGTCATGTCCGAGTCTGATCAGTGATTGGTAATTACAGCTTTCAGTTATGTATTTCAGCCTCCCTACCTGTAACCCAAAGTTAAATTCATAACATTAATGAATGATACTTCATCCAGAATAATCAAGATCATTTTGTTTTACTCTTCAGTGATTTTTAAAAAATATGCTATAATTATTAGGATACATTATCTACTCCAAATTAGTTGTTAGTTTCATAAACTGTTTCCTCTGTTGGATGCTGTGCTAATGTCAGAAAGGAGTAATTTAAAAAGTCATATATTCTAAGTATAAATGTTTCTTAATCCAGAGTCCTAACTCTACACTAGTATCATTTTGGATGGGATCTATGATGTCCTCCCCTGTGGTGAATTATACCAACACTCTTGCTTTATTCAGAAGTGTATTCTGCATAAAGACAGAAATGCACTCAGACACACACACCCTTGATTTCTTATACAGTATTCTTAGTAATATAGAAAACTTATCATCCTTTGAAGACATTCTACATAATGAAATTCCAACATATAGGGCCCACATTAGCATATAATCATGTATATGCATCTAATTTGCACACATCAGGATGGGGATCTCTCAACATGCAGAGCTGATGGGTGGTAATTATGCATCTCCAGGCTCGGATGAGAGCCCATGATTGGGTGTGCGAGGTGGAACAGCCTGTCACTACGGAGACAGTTGGCAGGGAAACGCAGGACCCGCCAGGAGGAGAGGCCTCGTGTGGAGATGATGAAGAGAAAGACGGACAGGAGGAGCAGGTGGAGGAGAAGAGCGAGGAGGAAAAGAAGGAGAAAGAGAACGACCCCAGATCAGTTGAGGTGAAGTCGACTCAACAGCAAGAGGGACTTTTTTTATTATATTTGTTATTCTGCCTTTTGTTCCTCCTGCTGTCACCACCTTTAATTTGATATAGTTATTTCATGTGTGTGTGTGTGTGTGTCTACAGGCTGTCTACATGTCATCCATTGGTAGTCTGGCTGAGGTGACTGCTCGCAGTATCGAGCAGCTCCACAAGGTGGCAGAGCTCATTCTCCATGGCCAAGACCAAGAGAAACCAGCCAGAGACCAGGCACACGTCCTCACCAGGTGTGTCTGCAAGTGGGATGAGTGCATCGGTGTTCGTCCGGTTCACTGGATGTAATCTTACAGAAACATCAGTGAATCTTTCTGTCGTGTGGTGACAGGATTGACATTCTCCTTCCTCTCATCGGAGCGTCACGGCTCTGAAAGTCCCCTTCTCTTTGCGGGGCGGTACGAGGGTGTCCGTGTGGGTTCTGTCTGGGTACTCCAGCTTCCTCCCGTCATCCAAAGACATATACTGTAATAGGTTAACTGGTCAATCTAAATCACCCGTAAGTGTGAATGTGAGAGCGAACGGTTGTTTGTCTCTTTACGTCAGCCCTGTGATGAACTGGCGACACGTGCAGAACGTACCCCGCCCTCACCCGTTATTTACCGAGATTGGCTCCAGCACTCCCTCTCAAGGATAAAGTAGATTACAAAATGCATGAGTGAATGAAAGAAAGAAAGAACTTCAACCTCCAAGCTTCAACTATATAAATCTAACAAAGACAAGGCAGCCTTTTATGTGCCTTTTTTTCTTTTGTAAGGATTTAGTGATTTTAATGCCACTACATGTTTCCTCATGCGCACCTTCTACCAGAGCAGCTTCTCTCCTCCTTCTCTCTTGGCTGATTTTGCAAAGGCGCTGTCACAGCACCCTGCAGAACCACACTGATACACAATCCAGATAAGTTTTACCCCTATGCCACAACAGTAATTGAGGGTGTCAGGCCTTCCTACATCGCTGGCACAGTGAGATACGTCTGGCTGTGTGAGACTACACCAATGTGAAATAAGTAAGATTTGCTAAACATGCTTTTCTGTTGCAGGTTGACATGTGCCATGTGTAAAGAGGTGGACTGCTTGGCCAAGAAATTCTCTGATACACTGCTTCTTGTTGGGGTAGGTGTAGTTGTAAAGTATGGGTTTAGATAAATAATCCTGGTATTATATGGTATTTTTGTTGTTTCTAACCAAGATGAGCAATTGTGTTTTAAGCCTGTGAGATGAGTTCAATGCACATATGCTTAAGTGACCTTTTCTAGGTAACGTTTGCACCCTTGAATAAATACATCTTGACTTAATTTGTTCATTCAGTCCAATATCATAATTCTGCCTATTTAGCTTTATAATGCACCCTTTGTTCTTCGACACTCGGTTTGTGTAAGAAAACACCCACATTGTTTGCAGTAATGAAGGACAACACTGTGATTCATCTGTATGTCTTTAAAAGTGGATCGGACAATGGAGGCCTGTTCACACTAATGGGCAGACTGAATCTCTTGTTGTTTTTGGTCTTGTATTACCAGCTTTGTCGTGTTTCTACCAAACCTGTGATTCTAAAGAAACACAGTGGACATTCTGGCCATTATGAACGAACGTACTGTGCAATATTTCTGCTCCTTCTCATGTCTCTTTTCTTTTCACTCTCTCACTGTTTAATTCAGAGCCAGAAGAAAGCAGAGGAGTTGAATCCTTTGGTAGATAGTGTGCTGCTTGAGGTGAGACTGGTGCTTTTCTTCTTTTCCTTTTCAGAGAATTCTTATGGTTAAATTCACTGTTTGATCTATTATAAGCATCATTCAGGACTCTTAAATGAGGAAAGTGTTAAACTGTGCACAAGCTGATGCGATAATTGGTCATATTTCTTCTGTAAGTGTCACACTGAGACCAAAATGTATGATTAGTCAAAGAAAAGTCTCATTCAGAATTACTCTTGAATTATAGTGGATTCCCTCTGCTAGACTTTGAGATTACAGTGATTCACATAGAATTAGATTTTATCTGTGGTGGTGTTTCCATTCTGTCAGTAGAGCCTTAGCGTAGACAGCGTTAATGGGACATTTAGGATTAGTTTTTGTTGGTGTAAGTAGGCTGTAACTACAGTTTACATAAATAAAACAAAAGAGCAACACCATCCTCTATTGATACAGTCTGATACACACTGTATAAATGTTAAAGGGAAGTGGGTGAACACAAAGGCTTTACATTTACATACGTTTTTGTTTATCGTTTTTTGGCTACTAGGGCTGCCCTTGACTCAGAATCTTTCTAGTTGAATCGGATGGTTCAGAGTAATGGAAATGGATTTCTTAAGGATTATCAACTCTATGAAGTTGCAGATAATGGGAGCAGTGCTGTCGTTTAAGGTTCTGCTCTTGGACTGAAGCCGGACCATTAATAATCAACTAAGTCCACATTGGATATCAGTAATAATACAACTAATGATGATAATGACGTATGTTTCTCTTTTCTACAGGGCTCCAACAGTACAAACTACATCCAGAATGCATTTCAGCTGCTGCTGCCCGTCCTGCAGATCTCCCACATTCAGAGTCAGCACTGCCACACTTTAACAGAACCAGAAGCACAGACACAACACTAACACATACATAACTGTTGTGTTTCCATTCCATTCATTCCAGAGAGATTTTACCAAATCTTAACTATAACTACAAGGTGCCTAAACCTAATCCTTGCCTAACTTTACTCATATGTAATGGGTTACATGAATTCTATCCCAAAAGGGGAGCACCCCCCACCCCCCTAGTGATTGTAAACAGATCGCCTTAATGTAAGAAATGCACACAAACACACACACACACACACACACACACTCACACTCACACTCTCACCTGCTTGTCTTTATGTATCTATTGTTGTACAGTAAAGTAAGAGAAAGCAATTATATCAAACTAAGTGCTTATATCTATCTATAGAAAAATGCCAGAGCTGCAAACAAGATATACTCTTTTATTTAAATAGAATATATCAAAACAGACTCATTTTGCTTGACAGTGATGTTACTGTCTCCAAAATCTGAACCAAAAACTTATTGATTGTGTTGAAGGGCTGCTTCATTAATGTATCTTAAGTTGTCTTTGCACTCCTTATGGACTACAAGAAAGACTTGGCACCAAGAAACACTAGTGAAATGTCTGTTTTGCTGTTTTAATCTGGACTAGATGAAATGCCAGTATCAGTGATTATACACAATTATTTTTGTTCATTTTTTTTTTTAACGATATGAAGAAACACTACCTTATATTTTGCCTCTGTACATTTTGATTTGAGAGAAAAAGCTTTAAATTTTGTTGCTCTCTGACTGGGCTTATGTAAAGCGGAGATGTGGTTCACTAATGTATTGTTGCTGCTACACATAAAAACAGATTTGTGGGATGTGGGAGTCTTGTTTAAAGACCCTGGAGAGGACAGTATCTGGAAGTGTAGGTGTTTTTTTATCTATTCCTAATGAATACTGACTCTTGAACTGCTTTGCCAGGATCTAGATTCAAAACCCCCCCCCCAAGGTAGATGTCTCAGCTATTTTCCACATTCTCATTTTTCATTTCTTCTTGGTCTTTTCTTGAACGCCTGTGGATTTCAGACTGTCCACCGATGCTCACAGTGCCACTTCATTTTAACTATCCCTTGTTAAATTGGCTCTTAGCCTCTAGGCTTATATTTATATCTTGGAAAGATACTCTCTTCCCCTTCTTTACTTCTGCTTCTTCTCCTTTACACTGGCATAGGCAGGAAAGCTATTAAGCAAATAAAATATTAGTCAAGCCTGTCATAATGTTTTGGCTCCCCTCAGCCAGATGGGATGGGGCCGTTTATCAACCATGCTTCTGCCTTGGAATATAAAATGATTTATAATGTGGGCTGGAAATGTTTTGCAGCCATTTCATTCATTTAACTTCGGACACGTTAATAATGCATTCAGATCGTCCTCTAGTACAATGCCGCAAGACTGAGTTATTAAAAATAAACAAGCTTAACCATCCTCGTGTGTCTCACATCATTTTATTTTCACACATCAAAGTGGCCTGTAGGCTGAGCAGTCATCTTTATTTTATGTCATTGTAGAATAAGTCCATCTGTATCCTCACCAGGTCTGCTCTTCTATGTCGGAGGAGGAGGAGGACAGCGATGATGCAGATTAGCTAAAGAGGAGGATCACAGAATGAACAAACACATCAGGGTCTTCATTTTCAGCTTCACTTATACATGGTAACAGGATCTGTGCATTGATTCAGGCCCTACACTATGCTGATTACCATATGAACACTGAATATAGAGTATAAATTAAATTGTAGACCAGTAGACAGTATCACATGAAAATGATAGAAAAATTACAATTATGTTTCTGCAAACAAAATCAAACATAACCCACATGTGTTGGCTGTTTTAGTAATGTATACAAGGAAAGTTACATGTATGGAATCAGATTTCAAAAAACTAATGCCAAAACTATCTGTATGAACTATTGTTAACTAAAAACCCTGGTTGTACAAAGAGTAAATAAAAATACTGAGTAAACTAGAAAAGCACTCAGAGAACGGCAGACCTCCGCCAAGGCAGATTACCCCCCCCCCCCGTCAATCACCACCAAAATGTAATCATTTGTTCCTTGTGCCAGTATCAACATTCCCTGAAAATTTCATCCAAATCCGTCCAGAACTTTTTGAGTTATCTTGCTAACACACAGACAAACAAACAGACAAACCCTGATGAAAACATAACCTCCTTGGTGGAGATAATTACCGTTATGGCAATTATCAGTGTTTTCCTCCAGCAAAGTCTCTGTATCACCTGAAAAATACGGATGAAGACTGTTAACTCAGACAAGTGATCTGATGTAATTTTCAAAATGTTTTGTACCTTGTGTGTTTGTGTGTTTTTGTACCTGGAAGGTCGACCTCTTCAATGGCTGACAGCTCTGTCCCTTTGGGAAAAAGTTGTAAATGACTTGGGAAAACATGATTTAAATAATTTTCTTTTGAAGTGGGTCTATGTAAATGAGAACTAACCTGACCAGGGTCGAGTCCCACAGGTGTTACGGTTTATCAACACTGGAAAAAAAAAAACACAGTTTTATCAACTTGAATCATATCACATATATCTGTTACAATAGCCACTGGAAATAATGGCTATTCACTAAAAATGATTGGTTTCAGTTGACAAAATGACAGTTTGCACCAGTGTTACTCAACCAGAATTGCATGAGATGTGATAACTCAATCCTCCCTGACATCTGAACAATTACATACACGGATCAGACATAACATTCGGACCACTGACAGGAGAGCTGGCAAAAATATTATATTATTACATTAAAATGGTACCTTTCACTGGATTGGATTTATTTGGTAACAGGTGAACATTTAGTCCTTGAAGCTGATGTGTTGGAAGCAGCAAATTGAGCAACATAAGGGACTGAGTGACTTGACCAGGTCCATATTGTAATGGTGATTACTGGGTCAGAGCATCTCCACGACTGCAGGTCTTGTTGGGTCCTGGTCTGCAGTGGTTAGTACCATCCAAAAATGGGCTAATGAAGGACATCCCAGCCTCAGGACAATTTATCATCTTTGGGAGGTGATGGATAAATAAATCTGATCCATGGAGGTCCACCTCTACTTCCAAGACTTCATGGATCTGCTGCTAACATCTACCACAGCACACCTTCAGAGGTCTGGTAGGCCTTGAGTCAGAGCTGCTTTTGTGGAAAGAGTTGGACCTGCACAATATTAGACAGGTAGTAATAATGTTCTGCTGCCATAGATGCAAATTTGGTTGAGATCTGGTTGTTCTTTAGATTCTTTTGGTTCGTATTAACCACTTTACTCTGGGAAGGAGAAACAAGATCTGGAGATGCTCTAAGTGATTTGACCATCACAGTTTCTCCATTATCGGCAGTCTTACAGTAATGTTTTTTGGCATGAATAATCCTTAACAAAATGTATTGGATGTTGAACAAAACCCTCTTTTTCTTGAAGATAAAGATACAAAACCATTGAATTCATAAAGGGTGAAATTAACGTTCCTGTTTTAGTCAAAGAGGTGTTACACCGATAGAACTGATAGAATTGTCCAGTTGAGTCAATAAATATTTTCTTTGCAGTAATTTTTATAAGTTTACACCAGGGATGTCAAACTCATTTTCTTTCAGGGGCCACATTCAGCCCAATTTGATCTCAAGCACGCCAGACCAGCAAAGTAATAGCATAATAGCAAATTTTCATAATTGTATGTTATTTTTTTTGCACTAAAACAAAGAGAAAAATTTGGAGTTGTCAGTATTTTAGGCATAATGTTACATTGTTTGTTTGTTTTTTCACATTAAAACAAGAATTACCATTATTTATAGGTTATTATGCTATTATTTTACTCGAGATCATATTGGTCTGTATGTGGCCCTTGAACTAAAACGAGTTCACCACCTTTGACTGTTAATGTCTTCAATGTAATTTTTGTACTTTGCCAATGCATCTCACTTGAGTTCATTGGAGCCTTTGGCAGGCCAGTTTTGGCCTGCGGGCCGCATGTTGGACACCCCTGGTTTACACATTGAATAATTTACAATTTACCTTTAGGAACTGTGGTCTCAGAGCCTTTCTCTCCATCTAGTTTTAACAGAACAAAACAACAATACATCAGACATCCTCATTATCTCAAATCTCAGTGATTCATAAATTTCGGAAAGATGAGCCAACAGAAAAACAGCCAAAACATGGACACACGCTGAAACCTGGGCTATTTTTCCAGGCAGTTTCTTTGATATATGATGCAAAGAGGGTTCAGTCATAAGAATTTTAGATCAGTACAATTCTACACAGTGATGCTGTTACTGGGGGTTATACTTTGACCACAGGAACTGAAAACAAAATGAGAAGATAGTCGAGAATATCAGCCTTAAAGACCGCAAATCGCAGACAGTTTTACATTACCATTTAACTGCTGTCTAGCGAGGTTGCAACAAACAGGGTGAATCTTTGGCTTTCCTGTCAAAGAAAAGAGACCTTGTCAAATATCGTTAAATGAATAATCAGAGTGTACATACAGCGTGTGCATATATGAGTGTGTGCATCCTGTGTATGTGTGCATCTTACTGCAAACACATTTCTTGTGGTAGATTTGTCCAAGCACAGCTGCAGCTATGGTCAGAAACACCACACACACCAGAACCAGCCAGAGCACTCTGAATGTACATCTCCACTCATCTGTAGGTTAGAAAGAGATTACTATACTGACAGATTTTATAACCCAAAACAAATCAATGTCAAACCCAGTGATAATTTTGTGGCAGCCCCAAATTATTTTTTTGTTTCTGTTTAAGGCAAGGTAAGGCAGGTCTATTTCTATAGCGCATTTCATGTACAAGACAATTCAAAGTGCTTTACATAAAACATTAAAAGCATTACAGCAGAAGTAAAAAGTATAGGCATGAAAGAAAACAAACACCCCCACATAAATAGATAAAACAGATATAGCAGATAAACAGATAAAAACTTTAAGCTTAAAAGAAACGGTGCAGATCTGAAGTGATGAATAAAAACTCTCTTCAAATGCAGTTGAGAACAGGTGGGTCTGGAACTGGATTTGAATAAACTGAGTGTTTCAGCTGATCTGAGGCTTTCTGGGAGTTTGTTCCAGACACGTGGAGCATAGAAGCTGAACGCAGCTTCTCCGTGTCTGGTTCGGACTCTGGGAACCAACAAAAGACCAGATCCAGATGACCTGAGGGGTCTGGTAGGTTCATACTGGGTCAGGAGGTCACGGATGTATTTAGGTCCTAAACCATTCAGAGCTTTAAAGACCAGCAACGGAACTTTAAAGTCTATCCTCTGACGGACAGGACCTCAGAGTTGGACTAATGTGGTCTGGTTTTCTGGTCTTAGTGAGGACTCTAGCAGCAGAGTTCTGAATGAGCTGCAGTTGTCTAATGAATTTTTTAGGTAGACCCGTAAAGACGCTGTTCCAATAATCAGGCCGACTGAGGATGAATGCATGGACTAGTTCTTCCAGGTCGAGCTGAGACATCAGATCTTCTATCCTTGAGGTGTTCTGAAGGTGATAGTCAGCTGGTTTTGATGTGTTTTTTTTTTTTATTTAGGTCTGACTCCATCACCACATTCAGATTTCCAGCTTGGTTGGTGGTTGTCAGTTGCTAAGTCGGTTGCTAAGTCAGTGGTTGTCAAACTTTTTACAGTGGAGAACCCCCTGAAATATACTTTTTTTTTTTTTTTAGCAAAGTACCCCAACTATCACTTCAGTGTTTTTGTTTGAAAAAAACTGGGCAAAATTTGTTCCTGTGCCAAGTGTCCGTTTATATTTTCAAAACTTTGCAAACAAACACCATATATTTAACAGTAACATATGAAAAAACAACAAATTGTTAGTAGTAAATTTTGTGCAAAATCTAAACTGAAAAGTGCTCTCTTTCATTGATAAGAAAAATAAATAAATTGGTCATTAATTAATAAATGAACCTTTCAACCAAAAATAATTAGGTAGCTACTCAAATAGACTTATTTTAATAACATAAAATAGAAATGTTCTTAAAATGTTACCAAAGCTTAAACAAGACGATTGACAATAAAACTATTACGGTATATGAATGTACTGATTGTGTTTTATATTTCACCATTAATGCTCATTATTTATTTTGTCTTTGGTACATGGTGACTTATTTACTGTATTTTTCCCAAAAAATTTCAAGTACCCCCTGGGCTTCATCCAAGTACCCCTGAGGGTACATGTACCCCACTTTGGGATCCCCTGACTTAAGTAATTTATTGCTATTTATCATGATATTATACAATTTACAATTATAATATTTAACATTTTTCAGTGAAAATCAGGTATTATCCTACATTTAATTTTCTGATAATGCAGATGTTCATAAAAGCTCAGAATAAAGTTGATAGTTATAAGAAAAAGTAACTTTTTCAGCAAAGATATCAATAACTGAATGTAAAAACAAGCGTCTACAACCACTGTTTATCAAACTACACGGGTTTCACTTGGTACACCAAAGTTGCAGAAGATGATGGTGTTTCCATGTTCACTACAGAGCCTCTGAACGTCCAAATAGGTCATGTGCGATGACAATGAAAAGCTGATAAACTGCATTTTACCTCAGTTATTTACATATATTGTTAGGATTTGTGGTTGAACAAGTATGAAACATTTTAGATCAGAAGATGCTTTTGGTTGCCAGCACCTGTTTGAGTCTTTGAGGGTGAAAGAAAGAGTTAAGTCTTTTTTTTAATTTTCTGGAATGAGCTTATGTATGGTACGTGTAAAGATAACAATAATCAGCCGTGAGAAAACTATTGATTAGTTTTTATTCATTCTAATGATAAATTAATCTAAATTGCTTTGTTTACCATGAGGCGTGGCATGAATTCTGAAAGGCAGCCAAGCTCACTGTTAATTATTTAGCAGGAAGATTACTACAGATGCAATTAGTGCACAAGAGAGCCGCTAAACAGGAAAAACGAACCCATTTAGAAATCCAAATGAGAAAAAGTAGAAAAAGAGGCAGAGGCGTAGAGGAAAGCAAAGGAAATACTATGGAAGGGGGGTTATGGAAAATTTTAAGTGAGATGGATCTCCAGCTTTGAGCGTATTACTGTAAAATATGCTTTAAACATGGGGGAGAACTGGAAGGCCAAAGATAAAGACAGAAGGCCAAAATCAATACAACTTCAGTGTATTAAGATGTACTGTTAGCCTTGGAAGGTCTGACAGATAATACAGAGCAGAGAGAGAAAGACAAGTTGAGTCATGAAGCTCGAAAGGAAAAGAAGAAATTGTTCCTATTGAAAAAAATTACTGAGGTGGTTGCTGAGGTAGAGCAGAGGATTGATTGAAATGGATTGAGTTTCAATGAAAATGAAAATGGATTGAACTATCTCCCAGTGCTTTATTGTCTCCTCTCCTCTCCTCTCCTCTCCTCTCCTCTCCTCTCCTCTCCTCTCCTCTCCTCTCCTCCCCTCTACACTGACCACACTCACAGTAAACAGCACCATCTTTCTCTCATCTTGACACTGACCTTTCAGAGTGCGTTTCCATGGCAGCTTTTCCTTTGCTGTTGCAGTCAAAACTGTTTGATTGGCGAGCCAAAGGAGGCAGTGGTTGTGATTGGCTGACTGCACGGTGGGCAGCAAAGGAGGGCAATAGAAGAAAGCATCCTTGTTCCCTTCATCATCTTCCTGCTCTTCCTCCTCCTCAGGTGGGTGGAGGTGCAGGGAGCTGTGATTATAGCGGCCATATAAGGTGAGATTCATTGACTTTGCATCTCTGAACTGAAGATCCACAGACACCTCAAGGTTCATATGTTGAGCTGTGGATAAATGATTTTATGATGGATGAATCAAAAGAAAAGAAATGGGAGTATTTATGTTCTTCCACAAAAACACAAAAACTCGATACCTGACGATGAGCTGTTTTTATTTACGTCTTTCATGTCCATGTCTGTTTCACAAATAAAGCAGCTCACTTCTGGATCATTCCCGCCCTTCCGGGAATTTGACACCAAACCGGTCATGTTGCCGTGATTCCCTTTTGTGCAGACCTGCTGCCATTCTTCACTCCCTGAAGTCTCTAAAGGGTCACATTTATTTTTCCTCTGGTCTTTCCCAGTGTTCTGATGCTCCCCTTTCTTCACCTGCTCTTCCCGCTCACAGGCTCGGTATGGCAGACAGTGGAAGGTAACCTTTGATACTGAAACAAACAGAAAATTCGGAGCGATTTCTCAGCAGGTGCAGATGGAAGGTTAAAAAAAAAACCCCGAAGATTCTCTCAAGAGATCAGAGCAACATCCCAAAATGGAAGCTGTTGCCTCCAGTTGATATCTAAAGTGAAGCAGAGCGGGAAAGATGGAGAGGACGACATATAACCACTGAAGGCAAGCGCACGCACAAGTATCAAGGCTAAAGCACATTGCTCTCAAAAAGAAGAACAAGCTTTTCAAGGCAACGCAATATGGAAACACTTTCAAAGATGCTGTCAGTCTTGTGTAAGGAGTTGTTTGAGACAGTGTTTCAGCTCAGAGAGTTAAAATATAGAAACAGGTTGATTGAGAGTGAGTCTATGTGAAGAGGAAGAAACAGGACAAAGCGACGCAACAAAATGAAGTTTACAGCTTTTAAAGATCTGCTTTAAAAGATAAGGTTTCAATAAAAAAGGGAGCCAAAGCAATCATTTCTGGGTTCATGAGGCCTGTGCTGATAGTGAAACACATGAACACAGACACGTGGTTGATAAAGCTCCATCTGAAGCGGACCCACCTCGATGTAAGCTGAAGAATTCTGGAAGGCAGATGATTAAGGCGAGGATCACGAGGATGACAAGTTTGGCCAGTGCTGCTCTTGTCATGGTTGCAACACATTGTAGATTCGCACCAACGCATCCACACTCTCCTTCACGCCAGCTTAGGCATGACTTGTAACTCGTGGTATCAGCTTCCTTCTTCGGTTTTACACAAAGACATGGGTTCAAACAGGCGTACACAAGCCCTCTGCCTACAGCTTTCGAAGCTCTCACAAAATGACAGAAAATGATACAGAGGTCAGTAACTATGCAACATGACACATGTACACAATAGGCAACAGCTTAACATTTGACTTCCTATTACACTTCCTGTCATTTTCTCAGAAAGTGTGAGAAATGGAAGCGTGTAAAAACACAAGAGAGCCTCTATCCACAGAATGTAAGTAGAGATGTTATGCGTCTTCTTGGGTGTGGTTTTTGTATAAATAGCTGTGAGTAAAATTAATGTTGTGAACTATGGTGCAGGTTTTGTGTGTTGTTTGGTCTAAAAAGAGAGAAATATGGTTTGAATTTTTGTGAAACAATGAGTACTGCTTTGTGGGTTCACTATATGCCTTAACTAACTTATCAAGTTATAGTTTATGTTGATTTCTGTCATGTAGTATATGTATTGAAGACTGGGGATGTTATTAAATATATTATTATTATTATTTTATTATGAAACGGAACTTATCACTGTACTGATGTGTGATTGCAGCAAACTATTTCCAGCAAAAACCATGCTATATATGATGGAGTATGGTGTTCAATAACAGCAAAGAACTGTTAAATAATATATAATGATAAAGTAAAGCTTACTTTTGACCTTTTGGATCTTAAATGTCAATATTTTTTACAATTATATATTTGTATGTAATTCTCTAACATTTAAGCATAGGAATTCTTGAGAAAAAGTTAGTTTTGTGAAGTTACAGCAAAGTTGACCTTTGGCTAAGAATTGCTGATCAGTTCAACCTTGAGTAGAGGCAACAAAATGTACCGACACTAACTGAAAGCTAATGTCGGTGGCGTGATGGTGCGGCCACTTTTCACAACAAGGCCTTGGGTTCGATCCTAGAGCCAGCATGTTCACTCCATGGCTTCTTTCCGGGCACTCCTCTTCTCTCCTACCGTTCAAAAAACATCTTAGTATTTTATTTGGTCCCTCTAAATTGTAGCTAGCCTTGTGATGGTGACATGTCCAGGGTATCCTTTACCTTCAACCCATCGGTTGCTGGGATAGGCTCCAACTTCCCTGCTACCCTCCCGAGGATAAAGTGGTTTGGAAAACGAATGAATGAAAGCTAATATTTAATTCCACTTCAACATCCTCACACAGCAACAGAGCTACTTCTCTGCTATGCTGCACTGAAAAAATGGAAACCAGAGCTGCAAGAGGACGGCTTATCCCTCCTGACCTGCACAAAATCAGAAAGCGGTATTTGTTTTCGAGACACCACTGCAACACATACCTGGTAAATTATGGAACATTTGGTTGAAAATACTAGCTGGTTTTCCAGTTATAAGCCCAAAAACACACTGATGACACGTTATATCCGTTACCATTACTACATCCCATCACATTATGTGCCACGAGGGTTAAGAATCAGAACTGTTTCATCTTTTTCTTCTAGAATCTTTTCCTATTTGAGTTTCTACTGTCAAGTAATTGATATGAAATGAAAACTAACTGTTGAATGGCAGTGTCAGTGCACGTCCACCATGCTGTCATAAAAGCCCCAACAGAATATTTGTGCCACTTTTGAAAAAATTCTCTCAAGGCATTCCTGATTTATCAAGTTCATAGGAAAGTGAGGACAGACAAAACATAATGATTTCATAAAATGATTGTAAATGGGGGAAGCAGCGTACATACTCACTGTTTCAGTTGCTGAAGGAAAAACCAAGGAGAGAAACACGATACGATCTAACCCTCCTATAGCCTGATCTCAGAGCTGCTGACACTTCTTGAATTAGCATTTCTACACAAAAGAAGCCACAGACTATCTACAATAGAAGCTGAAAGATGTTTGTGTTACTGCTAGAGAGGTCATTTTTTTATTCCACACTGTACTAAAAAATATGATTTTTTCCTTTGTACCACTGGACTTGATCTCTGTTGGGAGTTTAGTGTAGCTCAGATTTTATGGTTGGATGCCTGAGAACCACTTATCTTGGCAAGACTGGGATGGGGGCAGACACACAAACACACACAGAGTCAGACAAACGCACAAAAACACACTGATGAGCATGGCTTGCAGGTGGAACCTTATCTCCACTCCACAGTGGCTCGCCTCTCTCAGGGCTCAGTCGGCAGCTTATAGAACGGAATGGAAGCTGCCAAAAAAAAAAAAAAGACAAAAAATTTCTATCCTTCTATGTCCAATCAAAGCTGCTTGACATATTTCCAGATATTTCAAGTGCGTGGCTAAAATACATTTACAGCAGAATGAATGAATGTTAGCAGAATGCAGAATATAAAACACATATTTGTCTCTATGTGGGTATATGTCAGCAAGTGTCCGTGCTGTTGAGTTGTTGTACCCTCCAGTCCTTCCTGCATTTAGGGGTAATTAATAAATAGCTCCGTAGTAATTTAGCATGTCTGTGTTTTCATTATGGTATATCACAGAAAAACGAGAACTGTTACGATTTATTTAATGAGTCATTTACTGTGTGTCGCTGTGTTTCTACAGTAGATTTCTGTGGACTTTACTCCTTTTTTCTATTTTATGGCGGTTATTGAGGCGCACTACTGTCACTGAGACCTTGGAAAGTAAAAGTTTTGGCTTTTTTACATTAAATAATTGCCCTGATTGGAAACGGCATGATGCCACAGATTTTCAATTTTCTATTATTTATTTATTTTTTTATATTCTTTGTGGTGGACTTTTTTTTTTTAAGTAAAGCTGTGAAACTCTTGTCCCCTACAGGGTACAGAAATGCACTGCTGGGTCTCAGGAGGATATGTGAGTTAGGACCAGTGTTGATATCCCAGAATAGACAAAATAAACACAGGCTCAAACAAGAGATATTTTCCACCTCCAAAACTTGACTTTTGGACCATTAATAACCCTATAGGAGGCACGTATTTATTCTGCTTTTTTCATTGAGGAGCCAGTTCCAATCCTCCTAAATGAAGCCAGTGCAGAAGTGTTATAACAATATAATCCACAAACCCCTGACTCCCAAAAATACTGCAACATTTAGACTGTGAATGAGATCTCAGGACAGATAGAAGGCTGTGATTTCTGCAGTGTTGGGCTTTCATTGACAGGTCTGCATGACAGCTCATTCACCCACCAAGTGTCTCTTTATAAGGTGTTGTGTTTTAATACATTTTTTTTTCTTGACAGGCAGCTCCACTGTCATTGTGGTCAATAGGTTCCACTTATAAAACAATGAAATTACTTTGTTATGCAATGCAAAAGGAAATTCCTCATTTTACTGTCAGTGGGTTAGCACCTAGCATTAGCTCACCTCAATACCCCTTTTATACAAATATGATCACTTCTGGCTCCAAAAAAACCAACATAGCAGTGACCACATCACAAACCACAGCAGCTCAGACACCAGTGGGTGACGTCATGGTTCCTTTGTCCACTGATCATAAACGGTCTCTGTTTGTCATGTCGGACTGTATGAGGACCAGAGGTATACAACAGGACTAGCATTAGAGCTGGGGAATATATTTTAATTCATTCTATTATTAGAGGGTTCGCTTCCTGGAAATCATGAAAAATGCCGAAACTGCAGAAATCCAGGTTATTCCTCTAGAGTCCCTTAATAGTCAGTATAAACTGTTGGATTCTTGTAATATATGAATTGTGAATGTGTTTTTCAATCGTATATGGTATGTAGTTTTAAAGCAGCGTATGACTTTCATCACTCTTTATTTTTTTCAAATTTGTAAAACCCAAGCGATAGCCTCCTTATCACTAATCCATAAGTCTTTCCACGCTAACACACCTAAATCACTTTCCTAACGGTGAATAACTTCACAGTGTACTCCATCATAACCCATCTGTTTGTTTACACACCAAACCCAAACCCAAACCAAACCGTCACTTGGGTCTTTTCATCTTTCCACGCAGCCGCAGCAGCAAGGAGCAGTGAAACCGTTTCCGTGTTTGTTGCCGCTGCGGCCATACTGCAGCTGTGTGGAATTCTGAAAAGGCCCGAGTGATGATTTGGTTTTGGTTTGGTATGTAAGCAAACAGACGGTTTGTGATGGAGTATGCTTTGAAGTTGTTCACTGTGAGGAAAGTGATTTAGGTGTGTTAGCACAGAAAGACTTATGGATTAGTGATAAGGAGGCTATCACGTGAGTTTTACAAATTTGAAGAAAAATGAGTGATGAAAATCATACACTGCTTTAACAAAGAGTATTTTTGAATCAACTGTATCTGAACCTTGTCCATCTCTGGCCAATTTTTCCTTTAAAATCTCTATACTCACTCATACCTACTGTGGAGCCTTTCATTTGCTCCACCACAGCGTGCAACACTAGGTATTATCACCTCTGAAATGGAATTAGCATCAACAAATAATTAACTGCCAGCACTACACAAACATCACAAGAGCACACACACAAATCTTCTACTACTGCTGTATCTTCATATTCATTGCATTTGGACATCCTGTGATAGAAACTACAGGTATTAGACCACAGTCCACTAAGAAAATACCGTATTCTAATCATTGCTGAATGTCAGTAGGCCTAGGTGTAATGGGAGCTTTGTAAAACAGAGAACAAAAAGCAGTTTAACCTGCATCTATATTTAAAGCTTAGTTCATTATCTCACAGCTGCATGATTCCTATCCTGCAGTATCTGTGGATTAGGAGATTACCAAGGGAGTGAAATGCTTGATCAAAATCATTTTCTATCAACTTAAGTGGAACTGAATATTTAACATTTTGCAGGGGACCAGCAGGAATCTCCCCCAGGATCCTCCAGCTGGTTTGAAACCTGGTCTGAAAACCACAGGTATGGTCTGCTCTCCTCCACTGATGTGTGTGTGATTAGTAAACTGCTGGGAATCTGCTGCAGTTCACTTTCAACCTGACAGCTTCCTAGAAATCTAATAAATCTAAACTAGAGTTGATTGGGTGGAAGTATTAGAATCTGGCTCAAGGTGTCCAGTGAAGGAGGAAATGAATGTATTTAAATGCTCTTTTACTCCTGTTTTATGGACCTTCTTCCTGCTGCGGTATCTAAACGGGTGGATATCACTTAACCCTGTAAAGCCCGAACCATTAAATCATTGACAGAAAATTCCAGTTCTTTGAAACCGGAGCCTTTATTGTTCCCTCTGAACAACCAAGTAAACATTTTTTCAAATATCAATTTCCGTGCATGAATTTCAATTTTGCATCATATTTGACACATTGGGTCTCAATGCTCAAATATTATTATTTTTGAACAAACAAAAACATAATAAAACACATACATGTCTAACAAATTGGTGATTCCTCTTCAAAATTGATAAAGTTCTGCCTCCGGACAGTCTTGTAGTGTCACTGGAAAGGCCTCTGGTGAACGAATTCCTTCCCCCGGTGGATTATCTGTGTATTGCATGTACCTAATTGTATACATCAGGTGTTTCAAGAAAAAAAAAATCATACTGATCATTTAGAGGGCTTCAAAACTTATATATCAAATATGATATGTTCAACATTATAGGGTTAAATTGCAATGGTTGGTGTGTGTGTTGGTCCATACGAGCCAACATATCTCCCCAGTAAATTTAACCTTGTTGATGACCACAGGAAAGACTTTTGTGACACCATGATCTTTCTCATGTCACCACCACTACCATCAGGGTCTTAACTGATACTCTGCTCCTAAACAAAGTGCCGTAAAAACTAATGACTGGATTTTTATTACTGTAATTAAAAAGACATTTTGTGAAATACACTACCACGCCGGTAGTTTTCCTCTGCTCTCAGGCTTTATGCTAAGATAAGCAAACTGCCTCCTGGCTGCATCTACAGATTTAATCGACAGATACTTTATAAGAGCGGTATAGATCATGAGAAAGTTTTATTTGCCAAAGTGTGTCCATTAGAAATATTAAAATCAACAGCAGATTGATACAAAATTGCTGGAGCATTTTCATTCTCCCAAGACCGATCTTTTGATTTTAATGATCGTGGCCTTTACTGTGGTGCAGCTCTGTAAACGAGGCATAGAAAAATATCATTATGTTGAATGTTTTTCCTGAAAGTTTTATTGCTGTAATGAGCTCGGCCTGCAGGGACTATTGGGGGAACTTTTGAAGATTACTAAAACTTTGTTTATTGCAAATATCCACTTTGGAGTCTGAACACCTTCGGACTCTTTTAATCATCTGAATCAATCTAAAAAATCATTTGTTCAGTATGTCTGAAAGCACCGTCTGAAGCATCTGTCACACACTGCTAAATGTACACATCTGTCACTTTTAATGCAGCAGGCAGAATCTAATGATGAACACAACAGTGCGGTACAAATGCTGACTGTGACTGACTGAGCATGTGTAGTTGTGAGTAACAGAGTGAGAAACAGGGTGTCTTTATCAGCACTTAACTTTTCTTCAAGACCCAATGATTTGCTGAAGATGATGAACATTAACTGTACATCTAGTCAGACAGTTTGACAGTCTGCGGTGTCACCTCAGTGAGAAATCACCTGAGTTGATGCTGTATGTTGGCTATTTTGGGAACCTCTGCATCACTGCAGAATCTAATGCAGGGAGGGTGGAGATTGAAGGTAACAGCATGATGAGATTAGGGATTTAGGTACCGGTGAGGGTATTTAAAAGCAGGTGGAAAGCAGCAGGTTATAGTTGTATTTCAGGCATTAGAAGGCGTATATTTAATCTTTCCCTCCTTGTGATGCTTGAACTTAAAACCTTGGATCGGTTTTTGACACGATGATGAAACCAAATAGACTAAACTGTCAAGGATTTGAAGTTACCTTTCATCTGCTGCATTTATTTGTAACTCTTCTTTGAAAAATGGACTAAGAAAAGTGTTTTCGGTTAAATGAAGGAAACCTCTGGTCATCCTGTTTGGTTTTTATACTAATTATTCATTCATTGATGTCAACACTGGGAAAAAAAAAAAAGTCCAAATCTTACTAAGTGTATTTTTGTCATTTCTAGTCAAAATATGTCATTACACTTAAAATAAGACAATCACCAGTGAGATATAAAAACTTATTTTTAGACAATAGATCTTGAAAATCTGATGTCAAGAAATCTTACCAAGATCATTTTCACTTGTCCATTAGCAGATTTTTTTTTCTTTTTACCTGACTTAAGCAAAAAAAATCTTAAATTAAGCAAAAAAAAAAAAAAGAAGAAAAAAATCTGCCAATGGGTATGAAATATTTTGACTAGAAATGAGAAAAATACACTTGGTAAGATTTTGATTTTTGCAGTAAAGAAGTACTAAAGAACAAGTTTGCTGAGGAACCTCTACATGACATAACATGCTTATTATTTTTTTGTCAATTTAAGCTCAGGATCATTGCTGTACTCATTTCTTATTACATGACCTCACCCTATCAACCACTGTGGTGTTACTATCCCCACTCTGCAGTTACACAACTCACTTCTGTTACTTTGCTATATTTTGCTGCAGCTGCTACTAACACGCAACACAGTTTCTTAAGACCTGCCTCCTTCCCCAGAATACATCTGTACATATGCTCAAAGTCTTTTCCACAAAAGAGAAGATATTCATTACTCTAAACTGTGCTGTGTTTTCATTTGCAGCATGATAAAGCCACTGTTATACACAGTAAACACTGTGGTTATATGAAATGTCTGAAATGGATCTTAAATTATTTTAAGTTACAGCATTTTGAGCCATGTCTTTGGCCCTATTTAATTTGAAGCACAAAAGTGCAAGGTCCACTAATAGAGATTGTGTAATACATTTTGAAACAAACCAATAAATAACCTTCAGTAGTGTATAGAGAACCAAAACCCTGTCCTTTCTGGCTCTGGGACAATGAGACAGAAATTCCATCAATGTGTGAAAAAAGTAATTTTTTGACCCTGTTCAAATTATGGAGTCATTTAAACACATGAGATTTTTCAGTTTAAAAGATAAATTTTCAAATACAAAAAGGAACAGTTTGTGGTAAAACTGTTGAGATGGGAAAATACATAAAAAGACTAGACACCTGAGGGTGTGCCCCAGAGGGGCGGGACTTCAGCTCTGTATACATAACCACCACACTTATGTTGGAATTATATACAAACCAAAATGCAAAGTAAAATTTTTAGTGAAAGTGGTTGCCTCCTGGAATCATGACATTGGTGTTACTTTGACTTACATCATAATCTCCAATTTGGAAATAATTTCTGACACCATTTAATATTATCTGACATATATTTTAAGATCTATGAGCAAAACTCATGTTTAAATCCATTGTCCATCCAGTTGTCAGAGTTTTTTTCATGAATCTGTATGATCTGAGTTACACCCCCCCCACCCCCCACCCCCAAGTTATTTTTTTTTCATCATTGGCCCAATCTATTTCCAACTCAACAGCAGGGCAACCAAGTTAAAGATGTGCAGCCAAGGTTTTTTGTTCAGGAACAAATGACCTTAACATTAAAATAACCTTCGTTTAGATGTGTTTGTGATGAAAAGTCACACACTTTGTTATGTATTTCTTGTGTGTGCATGCTTGATGGTAACAGCCACTCCTGGATTGAACCAGGAATAGGAAGTATGGACTGATGCTTGTTCCGATGCAGCATTAATGAACAAACAGTGAATCAATAAGATGCAACATTTGTGAATCTCTCAAATGCAAGAGTCTGAATGTTGTGATAGATAATGTAACGGCAAAATAAAACATCTAAATGGAATGCAAAAGATGTCAATACATTGAATAACTTATGATGAATAACTGCTAAACATTACCAGCATAAGAAATGTTGTTATGAAAAATGTACGGATTCTTTGCATTGTCAAAGCCACCTCTATTATAAAGTACTGTATGCTTGAATAACAAGTGCAAAAGCTTTTTCTATTTAATGCTCTATTGAGTGGGTTGAAGGTATTCTGAAATGGTGAGCTGCTAGATGGTAAAGCAAGTTACTGGAGAGACAAATAGGATAGAAATGGTAGGAAATGAGGTATGAGTAGTGAGCATGTTTTTCCATTAAAACCAGGAGGAGGAGGAGGAGGAGGAGGAGGAGGAGGAGGAGGAGGGTGGGAGCATGGTGATTTAGTGCTGTGTCAGCAGTAAGGCGTCGTCTGGCTCTCCAGCGATGAAGCTACTGTGCAGCTTTATGACTCTTTATGGAGAAATTATGATGTTTCACAAAAAGATTAACGTTACAAGTGAACCTTTGAAGGTGATGAACATTCACAGAATTATAATTCTCATGGTCTAATTTGTGTGCCTCACTGCCTGCTTGTCTGTATCTTTGTGTTGACTTTCAGTTCTGTAACTCGTGTCCTTGGCTCTTTTGTTTGTCTCACTCACTCTTACTAAAGAAATATTCAACAGCCTCTCCTGTTGTTTCACTCAGAATTTCAAGGTTTTACAGTCGACCCACATCTTTTCTTGTGTGTTGGGAGGCAGCACTTTGAACATTCAAAGGACAAATGCACAAACGCCATGTGGGCTAAAGCGAGGTGAGGAGAGCTGAGGGCCACGGTGCTGCATCTCTTTAGCGTCCCTTTATGTTTCACCCCCTCTCTCCCTCACTTTTCTCCTCTGCTGTAACCTTTCTGGTGAGAAAATGCCATGTCAATAAAAGCTTTTTAACATGAGGAAAAATCAATGTGGTCCTGTTGCACCCTTTTTTTCAAGCTTGCCAACCAAAGTGCTTTCACATCAGCACATGGGGTAGATGTTGGGAAATAGAAAAAATATATATTTTCCAACATGGACTTTTTTACAAGAAATAACTGAAAACTATTGTCTTTTTATGCTCTTGAACAGCCAGTTATTGTTGATATGACTTAACATAAACCCTTTAGACTTAAAGTACTTTATTGGTCACAATTCACACCATCAAACTTTATTATCCTGAAGGGAAAAAGGGTTTCCAGGTAGGGTTGCAATAAAAATTAACAATGGAAGTATATCATCATGATAAAAAAAAACAAAAAAAAACAATGAAAATGCACCACACGAAAGCTTGGTAAAATGCACAATTAATTGCTACAACATACAGTATATCCATATCAGCTGATAAAACAGGACAATCACCAACTGAATCGGTTCATCTTAAAGCTTTTATTGCCCCCCAAGAGTGATAGTCTATAACGTTTTCACTTTATATCACTTAAAATATAATAAAATAAGAATCCATTAGACCCAGAGCCGACAACGGCATCCACTGGTGAATTGCTTGTATCGTTAGAGACGTTTTCACTCATGGGCCATAAGGATTTTACAACCTTCGCCGACTCTGAACAAACACGCTCATCATACAGTCCTCTCAGTGGCATCATGGGATTTGACTGATTTTAGCTGTAGTTGCATTAAAAGCTTGAGTAAATCACTGGCAAAAGACAAAGTGGATGAAGATGACAGAAACAATCTGAGTCGTCTGTCTGGCTTCTGGCTTTCCAAAGGAATTTATAGATTTGTATTTTGCATTATTTGTGCTATATGATCCTGCTATTTATAGAGCTCTTCAACTGTGTACTACAAAAGGTTTCTATAACATGTTTCTTCTAAATTCTGCAGGACAGTAGTGGAGCTGACTATTCTTGTCATGTCTTCTCTTGTAGCACAGCTTATACAAAATTCAGAATGAATTAAGCCTTCTAACACCAATGGAAAGATGAAAGCACAAACATAAGACAAACAAGCACTTTCTCATCCATGAAAGCAAAATGTTATTTTACGAATTTAATTTTAGGGTAATGTTATTCATGTTTTTGCAAGAAAAGGAGCAAGCAGATGTTTTGGGAATAAGGTAGCTGGTAGATTTGATGTTTCTGTGACACTGTCTTTTCTCTGAAATTTCTGTTTACTGCACTTTTTGCTTTGGATAAAAGAAGTAAACCACCGTTATCCAAAAGCGGGTTATTTGTGTCACTGTCCTATCGATTGTAATTGTTTTTAGCCGGAGTAATCGCACATCAGTAAAAACACTCAAGCCATTACTGCTGGATTAACATTTTATCGCCCATCTCCAGGCTCTCTTCTGACACAAACACTGTAAACTAAATGCTTTCCTCTGTCATTTGATGATTTCATTCATTTTCTCATCTTTGCAATAGAGCAGATGCACGCTAAAAGCTCCCTTGCACTAAAATATGAAGTAATGAGGGCCAGTTATGAGTTGATAAGCTGCAGTGTCAGCGTCCTCTAAATGCCCCCCCTCCGGTAATTATCTGACCTCCTGCTGATTAATGCATTGTCACTGTGTGCAACATGGCTTCCTGCCTCCTCCTCCTCCTTTTCTGCTCATCAGTAACAGCACCTGTATCTACTTATTCCAAAGCAGTTTCATCATGCTTTGTCCATTTTATGCTGCACTCAATGTAGCTGCATATGCATATGTGGTTTTCATGTTTAAATCCACAGCCCATTGAATAGAATGACTCACTGTAGTTCAATGGATAACAGACATCAAACTTACTGTTCTTAAGATTTCCAAAAGACAATGATAACAACAAACATGCTCTTTTTTTGGTCACAGTCCTCCTGTTGTTGACCACATATATCAACATGTCAGCATCCCAGAATGTTGCAGATGAACAGGCAGCTGTTTATTTAATGGATTGTCACTGAAGCAGACTCACTAGGACTATTTTCTGCATTTATTTTGAGTCAGCTGCACAGAAATAAGTTCTGAAAATTAGAATTAATCATTAGAATTAGTTCATGTGGAAAGCTTTAGGAGTGTGCACTGCTTTATCTTTATGATTGCATGTGGGAATTTAGGTTGTCTAGAGTCAGAAAAATAGAGAAATTTTGCAAAAATAAATAAATACATTTCACAGTTGTATCATCATTTATTTGGCTTCTATTCCTAACTAGTCTTTTTCTTTCCTTCTGATTTTTTCAGTCTAGTCCTCTGAGATTGTTTTCTCTCTCTACGAAACATATAAGTACAAGAGAAGAAACATTAAAAAGATGAAATAATATTTTATAATTTTTTGAAAAGCCTCAAGGGTTATAATATGGTAATAAAAGAAGCAGCTGTTTGTGTAGGTGTGTAAAGATCTGCCTCACTGGTTTGTTTTTGCTTTTCTAGGAATGGAAAAAGAAGATTTAAGACATAATGTTCAGACAGTCAAACAAATTGAGGAATTGAACCAGAACTGACTGAATGTCAGTGGATTGATGATTTACTTTAAGACTGTGACATGCAAACCCGGACTGGTCTGGAGCCAGACTGTCATTCAGTCACACTAGAGCAGTACTTTGTCTTTAACCACCACTGCAATGACTATTGACCACATCTTAATTCTCTTCTTGCACCTGTCTTAGTCGATTCCTCTCTGTGTCCGTCTCCCTTCTCATCTCGTCCCTGTTGCCTGATTGGTTCATGGATCTGTGGCTGGTAGGGGGTAAGGTGACCTTCCTCTAACTGACCAGTGTGAGAGTTTGTTGGATGACAGTAGAGTGCTGGCACTGTCTACTTTCTTTCACAGCTTGAGCAGAAAAGAGTTGAGAGTGGCTTTACATGCATGCATGTGCACACTTGGGCTAAATGGTTGAGTTGTACAAGCTGACTGAGGCTGTTTCTATTCTAGTTGTGAATAACATGTTTCTCCTCAGGCGTATTCAGCACAAATTAGTTTCTGTCTCAACTTGGGATTAACCAAAGATTAGTTTTAAGATTGACTTTAGGAATGTATCCATAATAGTTGCTAGCACAAGTCTGAAAGATGTTGTTTCACATATGCTCCACCAAAGTTTATGAAATAAATGTAAGTTAATGAAGTATTTATGCTGCCCACAAGTGGCCAAAAAATCTGGTACTGGCAGTTTAAGTTGACAGGCATTGACTTCTCAACCACCGTACAAAAAAGGCTTTCTGAACAAGACATTCAGGCCATGTGAAACATCTCTGATCTGCAAAGCAAGCTGTAACTTACTATTACTGGAAAAAAATATATATATTTATTCAACTTGCATATATTATATTGATCATTTTAATGGTACAACCCAAGAATGATTTCACTCAAGTGCCTCACTTTGTGCCATTGCAGTGTAAGTGTTAAATTATAAATATATAAATCTATGACAATATTGAAGGTCAGTTCTGACATACCAGTACATCTGTCTGTCCAGTCATACCACTGTCTCCCTTTCTGTCTCACTAGCAACATTCTCTCTCTCTCTCTCTCTCTCTCTCTCTCTCTCTCTCCTCTACGGGAGCGATGGGCTGTGATTGGCTTGTGGCTACAGGGCAGAGTAAATTATTAAGGCGTGCTCTTTATTTGGCTGTAAATGCTCTCTCTCTCTCTCGCTTTCCATCTCTTTCCCCCTCTTGTGTTTTCTACTTCCTTTCCTCCCTCCCCACTGAGGAAGAAGAGAGTGAACAGGAAAAGAGGGCACTGCAGCAATGGGGAGAAAAGCAAAGAGGGAAAATAGCACAGACATAAATGTGGTTTGCTGTGATGGGCAAATATAGTGAAAGAATGGCAGTTATGGAAATGGGAAAAAGAGCCATGGAGCAGAAGAGAAACAGAGATAGAGAGAAGTGACAGGGGAAGTGCTGATGAATTGCACAGCAAGCACTTTGCTATCCTCCACCTGCCACCTGCCCTGCACACCAGACCTGAGTGCATCAACTGAGAGTAAACACACACACCTGCTTTAAATCTAAGAATAGACACCATTTGCCGGTTTGTGCATATGTGTGTGCTTTGTGTACATGCTACAAGCTAAACCCAAAGAGACCAGTTGTGTATTGCAGTCATTAGAGGGCTGTTAAACTGCCAAATGCGAGAGAGAAGAGAAAGGGAGAGTGAGCAGGCAAGACACTCATCAACAGAGAAAGAGAGTAAAAAGAAAAAATAGAGTTGTTTTCATTTCCATCAATAATTCAGGATGTGTATTATCTCCTGTTGTGTGCAGCTGCAAACTTCATGCCTCAGCGATTTTAACAGTGGCAAACAAACTGACACGTGCATGCATGTGCACACAAACACACCACAAACAGGAGAATTAGTGATCATTTGGGTCGTTTTGCACGCAGACGTGTAATGTATGTAAATAGGGAGGGGGTGTACAGGGAGGAATGGATGCAGCGAAGGCATAGAAGCTCATTATCTGCTGATTTTTTTTTATTTATTTTTTTTTTAGCACTACTCTATTCTTTGGACTTACAAAAATACTACACTTCTCTTGTGTATCACTACGTTTTTCAAGGTTGGGTTTAGTCAGATCATTTATATTTAGAGAACACATGAAAATAACATCTCTTGATCAGAATGCTGCAGATCACCTCAGAGGAGATTATGAAAAGACATTTTAAAACATGTTTCAATAATTAAATGATATGTGACATGGAACAAATTAAGAAAAATCATGCATTATATTAATTAATATTTTCACTGAATGCTGAAGTGACAATGGAAGATCTAATAGTAAGGAATAAATGTCCAATCACCTTTAGTCTGTGAATGTCAAATAGTGAGGAATAACGATCAGAAAGAGCCTGGAGATATAAAGAAAGCAGGGGAGATATAAAGTGTTGCCAATCAATGCAGAGCTTTAAATGTAAAGTTTCATAAATAAATTTTATATATACAGTATGTATTTAC
>JAPQRP010000001.1:8487057-8507938 GCA_037367295.1 Apogon hyalosoma | reverse complement strand
GTGTGTGTGTGTGTGTGTGTGTGTGTGTGTGTGTGTGTGTGTGTGTGTGTGTGTGTGTGTGCGTGTGTGTGTGTGTATGTGTGTGGGCACACAAGGGTGGTGTTTACACACAAATCGTGACATGTGTATGCCTGTGAGCCTGTATAGAACAATGGCTCTTGCAGCTTTGTCCCTGCAGGTCTAAACCTCAGGGAATCACAGCCACAGTCCTACCATTACACACACACAAACACACACGTACACACAAAAACACACATACACATCTTCCCTTCAGTGATAGAGTATAATAGCAGAGAAGGGGAGCTGGAAATTGAGGATGGGAAGGAGATTGAGGAGAATGGAGGAGAGTGCAGGTGGAAAGACAAAAAGAGATGAGGAGGTTTCAAAATTGAGCAAAAGAAAAAAAATGGAAAAGATGGGAAACAGAGGACGACAGAAAGAAAGAAAATCAGAGTGAGACTGTTTCAAGGAAGGCCTTCAGACAATGAACATCAGTCATATGAGATTGCCTGATCATCACAGCCATGCCAGACAGATAATGTTTCACTTTCTGGCCCCATAAAGTGTTTTTACGACAGCTCTCCCCAGACGGCTGCTACCTGTTTTTATTTGGCTCTGCATTTGTATTTGAGTGCTTGGCATGGACACATCCTGACTACAAAGTGTGCATAAATGCAATTGCATGGTACCATTTGCATGCGTGTCCAGTATGTGTGCTTGTGTGCATGCATGGCTACATGTGTGAATGCACATAAACAAGATGAATATTGACTGTGAACCATGTGTGAATGAAATTTCATGGTGTCATTTCCTTTGGTGCATACGTGTGTGTCCAGAGTGCAGTATGGCCATAAAGCGGTGCCAGAGAGTTTTGAGTGATAGTCTTAGACTACCACAGCCAGGAGACCAATAACAGTAGCCGGCTCAAGGAGGCTCCTGCCAAGTGGCTGATGATTAGATCCAACTGAAGGAGACCAGAGCTGAATGGCCCGTCATTCCTCAGCTTCATTCCCCCTCAGAGCCTCATTCCCAGCCTCCCCCAGTAACACCGCACCATTTCCATCGTGAGTTTTATAGAAATGCATTGGATTATTTTTGTTTTTATGATAAGACAGGGGATCTTTTGACTCTCCCTCTTATCAAATTATTCCATTTATAATGCTTTAATTCTCACATTCGAACATAATTTAAAGGTTCAGTTTTGTAGAGTTTGGGGATTCTAATGGCAGAAATTGAATTTAACCTTCAAAACGATATTTTCAGTCTTTTCTTTAGCTGTTTATATCCAACAGAGGTCCACCAAGTCTCCATAGTAATAAACAATGTACTTCCTGTTCTACTTCTTTCTGTTTATCGTGGGTTGCAGCCAACATTAAAGTGCATTAGATTAGATTAGATTAGATTAGATTAGATTAGATTTGATTAGACATTATTGATCCCACAATGGGGAAATTCAAGTCACGGCAGCAACAGAATAAAGTGCAAGAAAAAGTGTGCATGCATAAAGATAGTGCAAAAAACAAGATAGTGTAATAAATAAATAAATAAATAAATAAAATAAAAATAGTAATAAAAACTATGCACACATTACTATCACCTGCTATGTTTCAGTTAACACCATGTTCAAAAAAAATCCTGAATGCAGAAACCAAACACTGTCCAAACACTACATGAAGAAAATTCTGTGTTTCCATCGTTCAGTAATGTTCACCAATAGATCTCACCGAATATTACACAGTCAGGCTTTAAATCAAATATTTGAGTGAAATCCATTGTATTTCCTTGATCGCTGGCATAAACCTTAGGTTAATGCTTAAGCAAGATCAATTTGTAGGACAACACAACGCCCCCAGTTGGAGATTTAACAACAAAGAGCTGGGCTTTTTAGCAGAGGTCCTTCTCTGTGCATCTTGCAGTTTCTGTCAGTTAACACTGGAACTTTAGACTCATAGACCTGACATTCAAGTCCCTTATCTTACACCTGTTCTGCTTCAAAAAAAAAAAGCATGTTTCCTGTTCCACTCATTTGGCTTGACTATACTTTTTTTTTTTTCAAAGTTCTGCAGGTAATTCTGGGTGTAATTTCCATGAATAAAAGCAGTAATTTCACACAGAAAAAAACAAAAAAACATTAAAATCACACCACCAATCACACTATCACTGTCAACCCTACTAAGGAGCCTTTTTCAGTTTGGTGGTAGGAGGTATATGATTGCAAGCACCATGGGTAAAAAAAAAAAAACAGTCCTACAGATAATGGTAAATGCATGTGGCGGCACAGGTAGTTAAGCATATCAAGGCTTGACTGGATTATTACTTGCTCTGTATACAGTATTACAGAATACAATCTGTTCTTTGTGTTTAATATCTGAGAATGAAGAGATAACCATTTACAACAGGTATCTACGGTATGTAATATATCACTGAAAATACAAAAGGCTTACACATCCCTACAGAATGAAGCTCACTATTCAAAAAGAATAAAACTAATTTACCAGAAACAAACCCTTTTTACTTTCTTGAAATAATTTTTGGAGTGTACTGATACACTGATTTGTCACTCATCAGGATGTTGAGCATATCTGATGAGTGAAAAAGTAGAAAATGAGGACCTCAGTTCACTTTCAGAAACGTCTATTTGATAGATTTTATAGGTAGTGTGTCTCAGTTTCTAAGATAATGAGGCATACTTCCAGAAAACATGTGTAAGCAAATGAGAAAAACTGACACATGGTTGATACTCTGAAATGTGGGAGGAAGTGAATAATCATGAATACGATTTGAAACAGGATATTGGAGATCTTTTCACCTTTATTGAACTCCTGGGTCCACCAAGTCTTTATTTAATGGGGTGACTTCCCTCTCCAAACTGCACTCGGTCACAAGGCAGCAGCTGTGAGTGAACGTCTGTGGACTGGAACCAAATATCTGCTGTGTTTGGTTTGAGCATGTGTGGTTCAACTCATCCAAAACAGCTAAACATGTCTAATGTTCCTCACTGGTTTCCTGAATCCTCTTTTCTGGTCCTTCTCCTTTTTGCTGCTTGTTTTCATGCCTCCTTGCATCTGCAACTCGTCCGTCTCAGTGTGTAAGTGTGTGTGTATTGACTTTGTAGTATTGATCAGATAGAGCAGCAGGGTGGTCCTGCACTTATCCGTCAGTTACATCCTGAAATGGAAGAAAACCAGCTTGTTTCTTTCAAAGTAAGCAAAAATGAAATAGACTGTATTCATCTGTTCAGTCATTTATTGAAGAAATTAGTGTCCGGGATCTGGCGGCTCTTACTCTGCCGGGCCAATTTATGAGTAACACATCTCCCTTTCTGTGTAAATCACAAACTGACCTCGCCTGTTTGACTTATCGATTCTTGCTGGAGTGGGACTCTTAAAGCATTACCGTCCCCAATGTTGATGGGAGTTCACCCAGTGCACGTTGTGTTCTGGCTCCATAGCTCTGGAACTTCCTGCGGTTGTGTTGAGGTTACCGCAAGGTGAGGAAGGTTCTGGCTGGTTGGTCTGCTGGGTGCCCGGGGCGTCTGGATGGGATGGCTCCCAAAGGACCCACTCCCACTGATCATTACTGTTTTGGAATATAGCTGCTGCATTGCAGATGGAGGAAAGCACTAGTGAATGTGAACTCCTGGTAGAGATGCGATTTGTGGAGAAACACTAGAAGCCAGGGAGTAAGTGAGTGCGTCTCGGGGTGTGCTTCTGGTAGTCTGACAAGTGGAATTTAATTTTCAGGGACACCAGGGTCCCGCTGTGTGATGAGTCAGAGTGGTGTGGACTATTTTGTATTTTCACTATCAAACATTAAATCTGCTTGCTCGCTTATTGCAGCAGAGTGGTGCTAGTATCAGATGAATGAAAACATAAAGAAGATAAAGTTGATAAAACAGACTCTCGGCTACATTAAGGTGACCATATCCTCACTTAAATCTATGTTCATTGTACTTGCAGTGACTTTTAGAGTAAATCTCAATGAACCAATTAAGAAGTGCTGCTACACCCGCAGTGGCTTTTCCTTCACTATTAATCACACAACAGTATTTTTTCCTAGTAGATATTATCCTTAATATAGGCTTACACTGTTGCTGCAAGATTAATTGTTGAGTCAGGCTTACATGTTCTGGTTCAATTATTAATTTAGCCCAATGTCTGGCAACTTGAGTCATGATAATGATAATGACAGTAATGGTCTGTGGCCTGTGCAGCCTTATTTTTGCAGAAATGTGACTTTAATTTGTCCTTGTGGCAGATGTTAGTGGTTTAGTTTGTGTGTGTAAAAGCTGTGCTACTGACGTTCGGACTGCCCCCCCCCTCTCTGTGACCGTCCATATACTCTCCATACTCCGCTCTCTACCTCCACTCGCGGTTCACGGGCGTGCGGTTGCCAGGAGAGACGCGCGTGCAGTCCAGAGTACGGCTTTAACGGCAGAGCGGCACGGGCTCTCCCCGCCATTTCCTCCGTCTCGAGCCCTGGAATGTCGAGTAGCGGCTCGGGCTCTTCCTCGCGGAAGGAGTTCGATGTGAAGCAGATCCTCAGGATCCGATGGAGGTGGTTCGGTCATCCCGCGGTGCCTCCGACTCACTCTCCGCCCCTAGGAGAATACTTCGCCGGGAGGAGAGCGGGCGGCAGCTCCGGAGACAGACCTTCAGTTAGCGGCTGTAGCAACTCCAGTTCAGCCTGTGTAAACCCCGGTGCGGCGGGTCACGGCGGTCTGGTGGCGAGTGGCAGCGCCGGGTCGAACCTGTGCAACGGCAGCGGCGGCGGCAGAAAGTTTGCTGATCCAGCGGGGAGTCGGGGCGGTCCGGGCGGAGCGACGGGGAGCTCCTGTCCCCGCTCCTTCAGCCAGCCCGAGTGCAGGAGCTCCGCCGCGGCGCTGTCGTGGGTCTCCCCGCCACCTCACCGTCGCTCTCGTCCGCTCTCGAGCATGGAGCCCCCCGGCGAGGCCCCGCCGGTGCCCGAACCCGCAGCTCAACACGGAGGTGAAGATGAGGCGGCGGCGGCGGCGCCGTCGGGCACCGAGGAAAACAACAACAACCCGGAAACCGACTCCAGCTCCTGCAGGTAGGAGGGTCAGAGGTGGAGGTCTGGTTTTACAGGAGCTGTAGGACCTTTAACCTTTAACCCTGGTGTGACACTAAACTGCAGATGGGGTCCCGTGAAACCAAAAAGTTTGTAAATGAAGGCAGGACTTCAAAACAAGGGACTGGGTGTATTGTAGTTTAATACTTTAAAAATGTGTAATAGCGGTGTAATACTCATATTTCACACTTGTATCTAACATTAAAGGTAGCTTACAAAACTACTGGAAATTGTAATGTGTTGTGTGAAATGTGAAGTGACTTGGATAACTCACTAAACAGGCTGTACAGAGGAGGCAGTACTCATACAGTATGGACAGAAGGAGAGAAAGACAATTGTGGCCCAGAACCTTGGGACAACATGTGGTCCACTGATTTCTTCTCTCAACCTTCTAATGAGGCTTCACCACGCAGCCAAACACAAAAACACAAACAGAAATGCATTCTCTTGTGAATATGGGATTTACAGAGTCAAATTAACAATATGACTTGAGGGCTCAGCTCTGCATGTGGCAACATACTGCACTTGACATTCACATTGTTTTGTTTTCGCTGACCGATCCGCCAGCTTTTACTCACCATCCCAAGTTCTGCCCATGTTTGTGTATTTACTACCCTGGCATAATGATGAAA
Source organism: Apogon hyalosoma (assembly GCA_037367295.1). NCBI lineage: Eukaryota > Metazoa > Chordata > Actinopteri > Kurtiformes > Apogonidae > Apogon > Apogon hyalosoma. The sequence continues at coordinate 8,502,218 of JAPQRP010000001.1, read as the reverse complement.
CTGAAAGCCTCCATCATACTCTGAGCTCCCAAGACAGGCATCAGAAAATATAAATGATTCATAGGAAAGGCATGTACTCTTGCATGCACATGCACACTACCTCACACTTTGCAACAGCATTCAGTGGGAGCAAACGCAGATATGTTTTTTAATCAGTTAACATCTGAGGTCTTCATTTGCACACCCATTTCACTTTCACGGCAAATTCCTGTGTTTGTGAAAGAAGAGTGAAAAGGAGAGAAATGAGGTTTATTGTCATGCAAAGCTTGATGTCATATCTTCAGTGATGATAAGAGTCTGGCAGCGCTTTCACAGAAAATTACTTCTGATTATTAATAATGTGCACGTACTTCCACACAAGCTTCATTAGCATAGACTGAAGAAAATAGAGTAAGAACCTGATGTGGTACACACGCATTGTGTCATTGTACATGTTATGGATGCTATACTGATACCAAGATTATTTTCTGCAGCTTGGGGCATATATGTTTTATGATGGACATATGTAGAGTTGTGTGTTTGCTGTGTGCTATATATTTCTCCTCTGCCTCAGAGCTCCTGTGTACAGTATGATAGTACACGGGTGGCAGAATCCCAAATGGGATCATTGTAAGGGACGCACTCTGAATCTCAGAGTGACTGGAGGCTGATCTCTACTCCACCCATCCCCTCCTCCCCCTTTTTTTTTCAAACTTAGGATACACAGCTCTCCGTCTGTAATCCTTGTGTGTCTCCCTCAGTAACCCCTTCTCTCCTTCTCTATCCCTATTCCGTGTTTGTCTCTGCCCACCTATGTCCATTCGTGCTTTGCTCCGCTAATGTGTTGGGAAACAAAAGTGTCTAAATGTGTGTGTCCGAGAGTGTAACACAGTAACTAGCCACAATGGCTTCATAATAACACTGTATATCATTTTACAGAATGGTTTTCTTTGCATTAGGTGTTAGCAGATAAGGTAGTTACTCACCACGGAGTGTATGTTTATGTGTTAAAGAGAGAGAGGCAGGGCAAGAGACACCAAATGACAGTTGTTTGAGTGTCCTTGCCTGTTTCAGGGGTTTAAGGAAATCTGTCTGCGTGGTGTGGATTCACCCCAAAACACACTCTGTTTCTCTCTTCTCTCCCTCTGTGCCCCTCTTTCTGTCCATGTTGAGTGGCTGCCAGGCTCAATTAAGGGGACTGGAAGGCAGCGTTCCCCCACTTCAAAGCCATCTCCTCTGGCAGTATTTAGCCACACCATTCGTCTACACACACACAGACTCTTGCACACACACCCACACAAGAGGCCAGAGAGAGCAAGCCAAAATCTTCCTCAGAGAGATAGAAAAGGATAGGGAAGAGAGAAAACTAAGGCAAAGATAGTGTGTGTGTGATGGATGAAAGGTTAGTCGATAATATAAAAGTGGGAGGATGAGAGACAGATAGAGAGGACAGTGAAAAGATGACTTCTGCTTTAGCACATCAACACCAGCACACACAAACCCAGATGCTTGCATGAAAAGCCCTTTCTTTTATTTATATAGCACAAAATAAAATATCAAAACTTACTTTAGGGACCTTTATATCTTTAAAAGATGTGACATCTATTCTTAGATTCTTCGAGTGATGAAATCAACTCCACAGACAAAACAGGAAAACAATAACAGCAAGGATCCCTTTTTTAAAGATGGTGAGCAGTGAACAGATAAAGCAATAAAAAGAATAGCTGCACCTATCGATTATACACATTATTATTTATCACCAATTAGATGATTGAGTGTCAAAAAGTATTGGGAAAAGTCACAAATTTCAATTTAAAATAGAGACCAGAAAGAAATAAATTGCTTTAACAGCTGCAACCACAGAATAAATGGAAGCAAGTTTAAAAAATGACCAGAAGTTGATAATGAAAGTAAATGGGTTGTTTTAGTGTCAGTGACTAATGGCTTCTCTTTATGAAAACTTTCTTGTATCACAGAGATGTAGAAAGAGTACAGCCAATCTATAAGATGACATAATATTGTTTTATACACTGCATGGCCAAAAATAAGTCACACATTTTACTGTGGCATCTTTTGTGCCACACAGTGCATATGCAATGTCACAATAAATGTTACAACATTAATTTCCATCTACAGTGACATTAATTTTTGGCCAAGGCCATGTATTGATGATGGGAGAGTTGGACCGCTGTATAAATTCTTCTCCATCACATCCCAACGATTCAATACATGCGTGGAAATGATGTCTTATGCTCCCTGAACCACTCTTTCACAAGTTGAGCCTGATGAATCCTTGCTTTGTCACCTTGGAATATGCCCATGTCATTGAGGAAGAAAATCCACTCATGTTCAGACCTGGTCATTCAGTATATTCAGGAGCTGACTTCATTTTATGGACATATAACACTACTGACCCTGGATCTGATCAACTGAATCAACCCCATATCATAGCACTGACCCCACAGGCTTGAACTGTAGACACTAGGCATGATGGCTAATCACTTCATCCACCTCTCTTCTCACTGTCATGCACCCATAACTCTGGAACGGGGTCAATTTGGACTCAACAGACCACATGACCTTTTTCTACTGAAACACAGTCTATTCTTTATGCTCTCTTCAAACTGACGGTTGTTTAAGAAATGAGAAGCTACTCACTGCATCAGCTAGAGTTAAAGAACTTGTTTGCTTCTGAAACATATTCATCACTTCAATAATTATCCGGTGGAAGACATATCTCTTTGCTTAGAAAAATATAGGCTTCATGGGAACTTTTTTTTGTGATTGTCTAATCAGAAACTCTATTGTTAAAATCATTTTGTGTACTTAATCTACCATTTCCGTAGCATTTTCCAGAATGAGTGTGTCTGTTTCTGATGTTCTTCAGCGTTATATTAATTTTTATTCGTAATGTCATATGTCATGTAATTTTCCATGTGTAGAAGATCATGTTTTAAGACAGTTTCATTTGCAGCTTTGTAAGCAAACTGCATCCACAATTCATATTCTAGAACAGCTTGATTTCCCTCTTTCTAAGTTGAAATGGTGTCATCTATGAAGTATCAGTTAATTTGTAATCTCTTGTGCTGTAGGGCCAGTCCTGCCACTCCTGCTGTTATATTAAAAATGGAAGTACAGCCTTGGCTCTCATAAAATAAATGCTGCTTAGGGAGCCATGATGGCTGATGATTCACAAGGCAGCTGTAATTTAGTTAGTTATCTTTGACAAACACACTTGCACGCTCTTACTCACGCACACCTCGTCAGAATGAAATAAGATATAACAGCCCAGGGCTTCCACACTTCCACCAGTGAGTAGCGAATACTGAAGCCATCCTGGCCCAAAACCTTGCTTCGTTTGCCATTGTTGGTACAGATACAAGGAAACTGAGTTCCATTAGGGAGTAGAGTAAATTACTGCATATCCTGTGGGCTCAGCTCCCACAGCTATTTAATTGGCAAGTTCTCTTTTAAGTGAGCTAAATTTATCTGGCCATTTACTCCTAGTAATTGGACCATTAAAGAGTCTTTGTCTGCTCTTGGCGACATACAGTAAGCCTGTTGAAAAGTGAAGGAGAAAGTGAATACATGTGAGGCAATGGTACAAAGAAAAACACAGCACATAGAAGACACAGAGCAGCTGGTGTAGCTCTCTCCACACATCTGTCTATTTGTTGTGAACAAAAGAGAATCAATATCAACACATGCGCTTACAGCTTCTGTCTCCTTCTCTTTGTGTCTTTTGTGTACGTGTGTGTGTGTTTGTCCTTGTCTCTATGTGTACAGGACATCCAACAGCAGTGCTACGCTGTCCTCCTGTGTATCGCTGGAACCATGTGCATGTCCTGAGGAGTGTATGTTCACCGCTCTGTCCCATGCAGATGTCACGTTCCGCAAGATGGAAGGGTACCTGAGGACCCGACAGCTGTGTGATGTCATATTAGTGGCCGGAGACAGACGTATCCCTGCACACAGGTAGGAGCCAAGAAACAGAAACTTAGTCCTGACATTCAGTAACAACACATGGCTACAGCTTATAACTCAAAACTGAATTGGTTATTGGTGATAATGGAAATGATCTATTCAATTAATTGACCAAATGCTTAATGAAAATGATGAGCGCATCCCTATTGTCAAGTGAAAAATCCCATCACTGTAGATTGTTCTGTTAATTTAATTAACACGGGAGAGAAGCAGTAAATCATCAAGTATAAAAGGCTGTAACCAGCAACATTGTTGGACAGGTAAATGATTGCTATTGATTAACTTATCAAAAAATTATTAGCTGTCTGTATGAAAATGCTATTCACTTGCATAAAATCATACTGGCAACAATGCAAGATGTCTTCTCCATCTATCTAACTTGCTGTCTGGAAGGTTTTGTAAAATATTATTTTTCATTAGTGTTATAATTTTAGAACAGTTGTACATTCAATATATAATGGACATTTTTGCCCATTTATCTAACAGCAGACAATAAAAAGGAGGCATGGATATTAACAGCTTATTGTTTGCAGTCACAGTAATCTACACTATCTCTTCACCCAACATGCTGACTGGATGCAATATCACAAAAATATATGCACACAAGAGCATACACTTTAACATATGCAGCAGCATTAACAAGAAATCCTGCATGCAAAGCTGGCACATTCACCACAACTTCTCAAAACATGCATGTACACACATGATGACACATACTATATGCCAAGAATATTTCAAAGCAGAACATCAGCAGTTATGCCATGAAAAGTCCCCTTTTATTTTTGTAGTCTCTCTGTACCACATATAGTCGGCTGAGCCTGTGAATCATGCTTCAAACACATAGATGCACAAACACACGTGCTTGTCATCCACCTCAGAACCCCTCTATATTCTTCTGCTGCTGTTGCACTCTGGGCGTGTGGCCACTGGTGCAGCAGGAAGGTCCTTCAGCACAAAGATGAGACAGAAGAGCAGCCCTCCACCAGCAGAAAAGACTCTTTTTCTCTCACTGCCTTCCTCTTCTGCTTCATTTGATTTAGACTTCCAGGCACAGATGGTGACAAACAAAAGACCCTGCTGTATGAGAATCCTAATGTTTTGGCATCTGAAGCTGTGCGTATGTGTGTGTCCACATTGAGTCTACGTGCGAGCAAGGGGGTGGGAGTAAGACATCAGTTGTTGAAATCGGTTGTTTTGTTTGCAATTGATTTATTGTATGTGTAGGATAAGAGTGCTTTTCTGGGAACAAAACGTACTCCTCCTTTCACTCTTCTTTCCGTCTCTCTGTGTCTTGCGGGGACACAAACAAATGCACTGTACATGCTGAATAGACTACTTGTAGTGTGTATAGTTGCATTTTGAAGTTTGTCACAAAAAAATGCACTTTGCGCAAAACTCCAGCACTATATAGACAGTATGTGTAAAAAAAAAATCAGCATAATTATACCTTTTGTCTCTGGGGTAGGACACTATACAAATACATTATCTTGCAAATTTGTTTTCTGAAGTAGTGCTACATTAATTCTACCTTCCATGTGTACCTTAAGTTCACCTTTGTACATCTGTAGTGAATCAATAGGTATGCATCTGGGGCCAATTATGCGCGTGGTGTGGTACTTCTCAGATTTTTTTTTTGCCTATACAGTTGTATGAAGAGATAGATGAGTAAGCCTCTCTAACCACAGCTCCTGTTGTTTTCCTCTTTCTCTGTTTTTCCACTACTCTGTACCAAGCAGCACATCCACAGTCAAACACAAACACACACAGTGTTCAGTTTTGAGCTCTTGCCCTCCTTTCCTGAAACCAACTCTTCTGTTTCCTGCTCTCCTCACTGTGGCATTTTGTCGACTCTCTGCTCTTTCCATTACGATGTGACACCCTGGCTGCCATGTCTCTGTCTTCCACACATTTATGTTTGTGTGTAAATAACTCACCACCGTATATATAGCCTGTGTCGCTCACAGCGAGTCTGAAGGGAGAGCCACATGAAAAATGGAGGCGGATATACTATGCATGTGTGTCAGAGTAAAAGAAAGATAAGAGAGAGATACTGTACCTGACTGGACTGCTGACTATAGTCTATTTTGACATCTTTGTCTGTAAAAAAAAAACACACATACACACTCTCAATACTGTTGTTCTCTGCTTGAGGCTATATGTCAAGGTCTCTGTGACACACTCAGTAATGAGTTTAGCGCACATGCTCATTCAAGTATGTTGGCCGTGAAAATATAAACCCACACAAGAACACACACAACTGTGGAAGAGTAAAATCTGCAGAAAAGCAATTTTAACAAGAAAAATTCTGATGTGGTATGATTTTGTCCAACACAGCTGCAATGTATTTTCACAAATATTTCGATAAAGACATCAAAAATACTGAACCCAGCAGTGATGTGTGTATATCACTATCATTTACCTTAAAATGAAGACACTTTTCTGGCACTTCTAGCCACAACAGGCAATTTTACATATTTACCTTTCAACTTGTGTCTAAATGTCATGTTAAATGTTTACATAAATGGTTTAGGTGACTTAAAAAGATGATACATTTTTGTTGTGATGATTAAATTAAATGTGTCTTTACAAATGAACATACTCTACTGCTTTGACTTTTACTTTGACCTTACCACTTGCATATTCCTCTCCGTCTGTGTCGTATCCATAAGCTGAGCTTCTGTGACTGACACATGCAAATTGAATAATCTCCTCACTGACTACCCAGACTGGCATGTCTTTCATAGTGCCTGCCAGGACTTGATCTAGCTGAGTTTGTGTCTTCTTTTTATGTTGTTCTGTGTGGAAGCCCAAAATATTCCAAAAAAAAGAGAAATACTGTTGTTACTCAGGGGACAGTAATGGAAATATGATGTCTACAAAACGTGTAGGAGAGGGGAATGTATAAACAGTACAGATGGGTATTTTAGTTACTTTTTGAAGTGAATTAATCAAGACATTTTTCAATTCATTATTTGGTCATCCTGCTAGGATGTCCTCCACCCAAACTAAAATAATAGTAATTTTAAAAAAAACTGAACAACCAAGGGTGAACCGCAAGAGTACTCTTTAATTAATTAAACACTTTTTCCAAATTTTATTTATGCAGCACATGGGTAGAAATAGTACCATAAACATCTGTTCTGTGTCTAGAAGTAAAAAATAAATTTCCCTCTATCCTACCCCTCAAAAAAACTTGTCAACTCTTACAAAGGTGCAGACTATGCTTATTGTCTCGACTAACTGGTTATTCATGCTCATCTCTAATAGACAGTACAAGCTGAGTTACACATTCACCTAGCTTCTTGCGTCATATATTTTGTTCAGTCTATTTCATTTTTTTGTTGTAATGCAGAGCTTTTCAGAGATGCACAAAATGATCTCTTACTGTAGATTTTGACTTTTTGATAACGTGTACTGTAATTTTTGTAAATGCTGGAAAATGTCAAAGCCCTGATGGGAGTCAGTTAAAGCAGACACCTTTAGAATCGTATTAGCATTAAACTAGTGCTGGCCCGTAAATTGTATTTTAATCTTCACCGTGACATAAACATGTACAAAATAAGCATGTCACAAAAGTCTTTCTGAAATGCGATGAATGAGAAAACTAGTTTCCTTCATTCGCACCATTTGACCAAGATAAAGCTAGACTTCAGCTACCCTTGGATTAATTATTTAATTCGGTGATAATTGCAAGGTTATTTTTGTTTATTTACCAGAAGTCATATCTTCACCACAGTATTGAACAATGTTATCATGAATCCCGGATCATCCTTTTATCGTTCAACTTATACCTCACACTAAAACGTCCCTTATTACACAACATGTGATAATAACTATAAAGTTAAACATCAATACAATTGTGGCAAAACAAACTACAATTTCACTACAGAGCAAGTAAATATTTGAAGATATTAAGCTTATTACCTCTAATTAGAGAAAGGGATTGTAATCCTATGCATAGACTGTATGTCAGTTTGCTTGTTGGTCTGTCCACTACTTACAAAATTTTTGGGATCGGGTAGTAATCCAGTCAGGAGAGATGAAGAACTGAAGAAAAGAAAATGAGAAAATGTGGGCTATGATCACACTTAGTGTAAACAAAAGGGATAGACTTTGTGCTCACACCATCATGATGGGAAAAGTGATCTAGTGGAATGCCTACACAAGAGGAAAATGTCTAAAGGTTGGATCAGACATCCATGGTAAGATGGTGAACAGGTGGATGAGGGTTGACAGCTGAATGACAGGAGCGAGCCAACACTTGAAACATTTGACAACTTACAACTGATTGCCTGAAGAGGAGCATGTCCAGGAGTGATTGGATCTAGATGGAAATCAGCTAATTAAGCTTCAAGATAGCAAGGAAATTATACTTGTGACTTAGACAGTACGCACAGGCAGACAGCTTTCACTCAGCTGCGTTTGTGTTGCTCTGTGAATTGGTATGAACTACCACTGTTCATTTTTAAGAGTAAAATGTGACATTTGCTGTGGTTACCTGTTTCCTTTGAATTTTAACACTGCTCGTATTCTCGTGATTCTGCACTACCATGGAAATTACTTGTTATTAGATTAGATAGAACTTTGTTGATCCCTTGGACAGAGCCTTCAGGAAATTGAGGTATGTCATATGTTAAACAAGTGAAGTCGAGTTAATACTCAAAAGCTCACAGTGACCTTTCACTCTCTGAGATGATTGTTGACTGTCACAGAGGAAAAGGCACATCTGTTGTGAATTGTACATAAACTAAGAACACAGATGGCTGTCAGCTTTAGTTCTGCTCTCTAACTAGTTGAGGTCTGTATAAGTTTGTTTATCCTTCCATGCTGAGTCATTTTAATGTTATTATTTAATTTCTGCAGTTGATAGAAACCTTCACCATGTGTTGGTTGTTGCTTTTAAAACCTGAATACACACTTGTTTGTATGCTCTATAATAAAATATATTTGGAGAACAATTTGACCTTATTAACAGGGCAATATACATGATGATTGTGTAGATGTATCATTGTTTCCTAGTTGTCCTTCTCTTTGCTACAGTGCAGTTCTATCCTGTCAGCAGGGTCAGAAGACTCCATTTACACTCATCTGTCCTCTGACTGATGCTTGACACTCTGTCCCTCACAGGCTTGTCCTTTCATCTGTGTCGGACTACTTTGCTGCTATGTTTACCAGTGATGTGCGAGAGGCCAAGCAGGATGAAGTGAAGATGGAGGGAGTAGACCCTGATGCATTGTGGGTCCTGGTGCAATACGCATACACAGGTACACAACCACTGTGATCTTAAATAGAAAACAAAATCGTGGATACTGTCACATAGTATAGACTGTAGACTGTTATGAAAGTAACATATCAAAAGATGTTACAATGTCTTTAATACATTTTCAGGTTGTTTTTTGGAACATTTTTTTTCTCAAATTTAAAGGCCAGTTCCTAAAAATCAATTTGATACATTGAATACAATCAAGACTTTAATAAAAAAATAAAAAAATAATACAGATCTGGAAAGAATTATGGGTCGCTCCAAATTTGCAAACCTCAACCCCACAGAAAACCCCTGGAATGTGATCAAGGGGAAAGCCATCAAACAAAGCTGAGCTGCTTCCATTTTTGAGTGGCATAAATCACCCAACGGCATTGTGAAACAGTGGTGGAGAGCATGAAAGCTAAGCCTGAAAATGAGCGTTAGTGCACTAATATTGATTTCTCCACTCCTCCTAACTTTAAAAATTAATATTGTTTTGTTAGAAAATGAATATGAAGTTGTTTTCCTTGCATTATTTGGAGTCTGAAAACATAGAACTTGTGTTTCTTTTGACCAGTTATTAATTGCTAATATTTTTATTTGAAATTTGGGGGCAATGTTATAAGAAATACTCATTTTACCCAAGCATGTACATAAATATTCACAACTTACAACAAGGAGAATGAAGACTAAACAATGGCATGTTTTTTTTTTTTACACGTGCTGACCTATGCATATGCTATCTTTAATTTTAAAATACCTCCCCTTCCTCTATACGCCAGGCCGTCTTGAGTTAAGAGAAGACACCATAGAGTCTCTGCTGTCAGCCTCCTGTTTGCTCCAGTTGTCGTCAGTGGTTCAGGCCTGCTGCTCCTTCCTAATGAAGCAGCTCCACCCCTCCAACTGCCTCGGCATCCGCTCTTACGCTGATGCTCAGGGTTGCCACGACCTGCAGAGGTCCGCTCACGCTTACACTATGGTGGGTATGCAGCTGCTGGGATGTTGACTGTAGAGCTACCACATGTAAATGGATGAATGAGAATGTAATCGCAGCTTGACAACAGTTGATGCTCATATTTAGTAACTCATTTTGTGTCATCTAACCACCTTTCTACCTTTAGGCATCTTGTCCTAGTCAGGCTGCATTGAGGTATTCTTAGTGAGAAATTGGCTTCTCATTCCCAACGCACACCTCACCATAATCATTACCACCACCACAATGGCTGTTATTCTCCTCTAGGTTGCTATGGTGACTGTGAAATAGCAGCTTTGTCGACTTGATTATTCTTTTTCTTTTCTCGTTCTCTCCTGTCTTTATATGTCTTATTTCTTACCCTACCTCCCTCCTGTATCTCTCCATCAATGTCACTGTTCCTCTTTTTCTTTCTCTCTCTCTGTTTCTCTGACTGAATTATTGTGAAACTTTATTCTGAGGTAATTATGGTCACAGAGGTGGCTTTATCTGGGTGTGATTGTCTGCCTGCTTCTTAATTCACTGACTCTCATAAACACATACATATGGGATTGAACTCACAGGATTATTAAAGCATCTAATGACTGTACAATAAAATGACAATATAGAGGTTGTATAAATTTTTTAAATCGTTTATGTAAATTTGTAGTATATTAACAAATTATATTAATTAGCTTTATATCTATAATGACAGCCATATTAGAGAAACATATAATTATATCATTGTAGTCAAATACTCAGCCTTCTCTACCTTACTACTTAATCCTCAGCCACATATTGTATGATGATAGAAAAGTTGTTTCATATTATGCTCTGTTGTTTATTTCATTAAGTCCCAAACCACACTCCTTATGGCAATATTTTTCATCGTTTCATCATTTGGGCGGCTTTTTGCATTCTCCTACACAACATGACTGCAGGCAGGAAATTTGCATAAAGACAACCAAACATGGAGGAGAGCAAAGTTGACATGCAAAGGGGAATTTAAAATTTGCACAAATAAAAGGGGAAAATTCTCTTTTTTTTCCCTGTAGATTATATAGTTGTAAATATATATAGATTTACTAAGGGCTGAATTTACAGAAACTGTGCTATATCACAATATGCGTTGTCATGTCAATAATAAAATAGCTTTATCTGGTTTAAGGCTTTACCATATTGCACTGCTCTAATCCACATACAGTTGTCAGCCCTCCTCTTTGTCATGAGTCACTGACTCAATTAATCATTTTTTCCTCTGACCTTTCTCAAGCCCTCATTTCCTTCGTCTCTTTCTCTCTCCTTGCCTCCCTCCTAGCATTCATCCCTCGGCTCCCTCAACTCAAATCTTCCTGTCGTCTATCTCCTTCTGCCACTCCCCTTCTTCTGCAGTTCATTATTCATCCATTTTACTGTTGTGAAACTAATGCTTCCTTGCCTCTGGACTCCCATTACCATTTTGTCCCTTGCTCTGTTTCACTCACTCCCTCGCTCCAACAGGAACACTTTCTGGAGGTGGTAGGAGGCCAGGAGTTCCTGCTGCTGCCTGTGGAGGAGATGGAAAGGCTGCTCACATCAGATGATGTCAATGTGCCTGATGAGGAAACTGTGGTCACCTCTTTGCTCACCTGGGTTCGTCATGACACCGCCAGTCGGCAACGCCACTTACCCCTGCTCCTGGCTCACATCCGGCTGCCGCTGCTGCAGCCACAGGTGAGTACTGCAAAGAGGAACTCAAGGCTTATTGTTGCATGTTTCGTCTGTTATCATCTGCATCAGCTCCATCTTTTTCTTTTTACACTTTTAAATGAATGATTGTGTGTTTTGTTAAAAAGAAATGTGTTAAAATTCAGTGTATCAAAATTATGCAACACGTTTTCCACAGAGGACTTCTTCCTTAAACCTGTCACTAAAAAATACAGCTCTGGAAGAAGGTAATGCTTCAAATTTCTAGACACGATCCTCACTGAAAATCCCTGGAATGCAATCAGGAAGAATGTGGATACTAAACAATCAAAATGCTTTGAGAATTAAAGTGATGAAACTTAATACATAACTAATAAAGAAAAGTCAAAAATGCTGGTTTGCTTTTAGTTTTTGATCAGTACTCAAACAAGACTTGAACATTGGTGAATTAATGAATTACTCATTACATTTATTAATTACTATGTAATTCCATAATATAAGAGATCTTTCACTTTTAATGATCTATAGTGTACAAAATAATGAAAAAATGCATTGAATGAAAAGGTGTCTGAAGTTTTAACTGGTATTACTATATGTAATAATACTTAATCATACGCTGTTGACCATAAAGTTAGAATAAAATATTTTTACCTCCTTATGAAATGATTGTGACAATGTGATTTATTCTGGATAGATAAAGTGTAACTGTGATTCACTATGTAATCATTGCACCTGGTCAGAGGGGATTACTGATGTCCATAAATAGGAATAAAAAGAGGAATTTGTCTGAAAACAAACTATTCCAGCTTTATGGACAACGGTGTGTATCTTGAAAACATGAGCCAGTCAGCACTTTTCTCATTTGTTTTCCAATTATCATTATCAAAGTATGTAAGATTTAGTACATTTTTATCTCTGAAGCAAAGTATTCTCCAAAAATGAGTAGTCACACAATATGAAACACAGCGAGACAGCTTGCATTTTTGCTCTAAACGAGAGACTGGTGAATAGCATGACAAGACACATGAAAGCTGTGATTTAAAATCACAGCCAAGTATTGATTTCTGAATTTGAAATTAACACTTTAATATTGTGCTGATTAAAAATAAAAAAGATTTACATTTTATTTATTTATTTATTATAATACCGTTACTCACACGCGTTCCTCTAAATAGTAACCTGTGGATGCTTATATTTTTCCAGAGCTGTATGTCTTTATAAATCTCACAGTAAAGCATGTTTTTGCCAGTCTTTCACCTGCAGATCTTTTTTTTGGAGGCTGATGTGTTTCAGTATCTTCCCTTTTTACCTCTTCCTGGCTCCAATCTGTCTCCGTCTCACTATCCTTTTCGACAATTAGATCCATTACGTTAGCCGTAAATCACAACCCTTGCTCTTGCGTTTGTGCGTAGTAGAGTTTGTGTGCAGCAATGTTCCCTCTCTCCATATCTTTTGCTGAGTATCTGACTGGTAATGTTATTCTGGCAAGTTTATATGCTACGCAGAACCTCAGTTACCGCCTAGGGCTTAGAGGCACAGTCACATACACATACATACTTATAAACCTTAATTAAGTGTGATATCTCTCTTAACCACAGCTAAATTATCTGCTCTCTTCATCTCCCTCATCAGTCTTTTATACAAAGATGCTGTAGAGATAAAACACCCATGCTCCCATACCTCTTTCTATTTTCTCTGTCTGCACCCGTAGACCTCCTGTGCAATATATAGTAGGAACACCGCAGATATATGACTTTGGCCTGGTCAGCTGAAATCATAAGTAGCTGTAGCATGTAATCAGGGCAGAAGATGGATGGCCAAGAGCAAACTGTGGAATAGAGACAGAGCAGGACAGAAAACAAGAAAGATGGAGGATAATGCTGAGTCTAGATCCCACCTTTAACAGTATTTCATGTGCGACCCCTCCTGTCATCACCACCCACACTTAAGTGACAAATGGATTAACATTCATCCACCTCATGAGCTGTGAAATGCCTATAAAGAGAGGAATAAGCTTCACATGGAGAGCCAATCAATATTTCTCAACCAATTAGTGCATTGTCTATCTAGGCCGTCATGTGATTACCCATCAAGAGGATGTCAATACCCCAGATTAATACCTTTAATCCCTGTTCCCCATTACCGGTGTCTCTCTCCCACACACACACAGTCTAATCTTAGTAATCACAGAGGGGCATCTGTGGTCTGTAACTGAGACTGTGTATTCCAAATAGATTAAACAGGTCAATTTAGGGCTGCAGCTATCAGTTCCACTGCCAAATAATATGACCTGACAATTAGGCTATCTATTTTTTGACAGTCAGAAAATATAATTACACACATCATGGATTTCCACAGCTGAAAGTGAAATCTTGCTTTTTTGCTTCACTGTCTGAAGAGTAGTCCAAAGCCCAGAGTTATCCTTACACAGAAGATGAGCACATGCTGAGAAATTTCATATTATACGCTGTAACTAGTGAAATTTTGCCTAAAGGGCCCAGCAGATAAGTTTTATGACAAGTTATTCAGCTTTGTTTTCTGGAGAAATTGTGCAGATAACTTATTAAAAATTTAAAATCCATCTAAAGTAATCCTACGCCTTGACAAAAAAAAATCCAGCATTCATGAGGATGCTATTATCAGAAATTCAGATGTCTCTGTGATTTCTCTAATATTTTATTCATTTCCAGTTTGGATCTGTAAAAGAGATTTGGTGATAGTAAAATTTGCAAAATAGGTCTTGTGTTTGTGTGTTTTGAGTGGACAGTGTCCATTTTGTCTGTTACTGCCCACTGTGAGGTAAAGGAAGAGAGAGGAGAGGGAAGGACGCCTGCAGGGTCTTATCACAATTCTTCACAGCATGATGGATAAATAGCACAGCAGAGGACAAACACGTGTTTTATATCTCTGTCCTTCTCTATCACACCCCGCCACAAATGAATGCTGAAATAGGGTTCACCCCAATTTGTCCCATGGTGATTGTGTGCATTGGAAGCGTGGGTTCACCCTGGCGTGTAAGCTGCTTATCCACTTACCATGCTCGCTTTACGCTCTCCACGTCTGGCTAAGAAAATTGATTTTACATTCAGTGACCAAGCTAAATTATTTGGGCTGAATCTTTCTTAGTGTGATGGTGGAATTTGTGGAGAAGAGAAAGGAAAAATGTAAAAATAACAATGCAGTTTTGTGTTAAAAATATTTTCTTACATTTATCCTCTGTGATTGTTTCTTAGTAGGCATTTATTAACATCCCCACTGAGTGCTTACATCAAATATACACAAAGTCTGGAAAACTTCAAATGACGTTTATATATA
>JAPQRP010000001.1:8472123-8486682 GCA_037367295.1 Apogon hyalosoma | reverse complement strand
TCTATTTAGTAACACACACAAACACACAAACAAACATCTATCTAAATGTAAATCAAGTAATTCTTGCTTTGTTGCCTGCAGGGAAAACTTGCTTCTTACCGCCCTGCCTCTCTCACAGGCAGTGATTTCCTGTAGATGTATTTTAAGGAACAGACTGGTGGATTGAATACTTTATGCTGCAAACCCTGGCTATGCGTATGTGTGTGTGTGTGTGTGTGTGTGTGTGTGTGTGTGTGTGTGTGTGTGTGTGTGAATGTGTACACTCATAAATGAGTTTAGAGAGTATGGACTAGAAAGCTGATGAGATGTTGAGGACAGATTAGTATACTTCTGTGTTAGATGATTGGTGTGTGTGCGTGTGTGTGTGCGCGTGCGTGTGCGTGCGTGTGTGTGTGTGTGAGAGCACTAATAGTCCTGACTCTCATCTACTTTCTCAATCAGTGATGTACTCCACAATCAGTGCTAATGCTATGACCCATACTGACCCCAAACAGCAGCACACTGGCACTCTGCATTCAAAGTATTTAAATTTTATTTATACATATTCTGCCTGGTTTGATAGCCTGATGGTTTAATGGTTGATGCAAAATGAGCTGTACTACACTCCTGTTGGTATAGCTCAAAGTAGAACAGCAGACGTTGCATCTTATGTATGCTATTATTATTGGATGGTCTTCTCCATGCTTGTTTTGTCAGAAAACATTGGTCCCTCCCTATTCAGTTTAAGTGTTAAACCAGGGTTGTGTGTGTTCATAGAAAACTGTATTGAATGAATAACATACCTAGACCATACAAAACTACCTTCTGCTACACATTAAGATTTTAGTCTGGTTAGGATATTGCAGTGGAACAGAATAGAATTTATATATGAAAGTAAAAATAACATTGTTAATTTAGTTGGCCATTTTTTGACATGGGAGTATTTCTTCACCATATACTCTATGTTAAGTAGTGTTTGTGTTTTCTTTGGGTTTTTACCCCGTGGCCAAAATGGCCAGAGGGGTGTTGTAATCATTTTGTCGTCTGTCTGTCCATCTGTCCATTCAATGACGTAATTGTATTATCTGAAGAATGCATTGCCATATCTGCACCAAATTTATACTGTGGATGCATCTTGGCATAGAACAGAAGCCTATTGAAAATAGGTGACCTTGACCTACTTTTTCAAGGTTAAATGGCCTTATGCAGGTATAATATCTGAGTACTTTCAAATATAAATATATATGTAATAAGTTTTACACAAAGACAATCTAATCTAAATCATAGGGCAGTAACTTTCAACAGAGTCTTACACTATATTTGGCCGAGGGGGATTGAACGTACGCAGCACATTATGTTAAAATCTTGGGTCCATGTCGGAATAGGTTTCCACTTTAACATGTAATCTGTTACATCAATCATTCAACCAGTCTCCTTTTTAACAGTAAGTCTTTATGTCCCTGTGTGTTTATTTATGTGTGTATGTAGTTCTTAGCAGATCTGGAGTCCAATCCTTTGCTCCGGGACAGTGTGGAGTGCCAGCGGCTGCTGATGGAGGGGATGAAGTATCATCTCCTGCCTCAGCGCAGACCTATGCTTCAGAGCCCCCGGACCCGACCCCGCAAGGCCACTGTAGGGGCTATGTTTGCTGTCGGGGGCATGGATGCTACAAAAGGTAACACACACAACCAAATGAGCTAATGTGTCCATATTACTGTATATATTTTCATATTACTACATATTATAGCTCCAAGATTGGGATAAAAAAAATCATATTGTGATACACTTTCAAGAAAAATACACAGATTACTTTTATATCTGTATTACACACACACACACACACACACACACACACACAGGCTTTTTAAACTGTAGTTTTTTTATCACTATGTTTGCACAGACTGTTATTATCATTTGGATCTTGATGAATTGTGCAGCTCTTCTATACATATACATATGCAAATCATATAATTTAGCACATACTTTTCTTTTAATTATGATAGTAACTCATATTTGAGATGTTATAAATCACGATTAGAGCTAATATATCTTTGTGTGTGAGTGTCTATTAATGTGTGTTCTTGTGTTTGCTTGTGGTGCACTGACCCCATGCAGGTATACAGTTCGAATGTGAAGAAACACAAATACTCCTTTCACACTTTTACTTTTGTATTTCCCAGGTGCTACCAGCATCGAGCAGTACTGTTTACGGAGGGACACATGGAGGCAGGTTGCCACTATGAGTGGTCGGAGACTACAGTTTGGTGTGGCTGTCCTCGATGGCCGTCTGTATGTGGTAGGGGGCCGGGACGGACTCAAAACCCTGAACACAGTGGAGTGCTACAACCCACACAGCAAAACGTGGAGCGTCATGCCACCCATGTCAACACACAGGCACGGCTTAGGTGAGGCCAGTCCAATCCTTGAATAAGATGTGCTTTGTGATATTCTTATGCTTCTTGGTTTGGAAATGAATCAAGATGTTCTCATCCCTCAATGAAGTCAAAGGTCAAGTTCTGTTCCAGTACAGTCTGCACATGTAGTGTTTAGTGATTCACCCAATTTCAAGGACACTTAAGACGACTGCATCAAATATGAAGATCTTGTTTAAGGAAGGGCCTCCCATTTTAACTATGCAAGCCTACCATTAAAATAAGTCAGATTTA
The DNA here is from genome assembly GCA_037367295.1 of Apogon hyalosoma. Taxonomy (NCBI): domain Eukaryota; kingdom Metazoa; phylum Chordata; class Actinopteri; order Kurtiformes; family Apogonidae; genus Apogon; species Apogon hyalosoma. The sequence goes on along the minus strand of JAPQRP010000001.1, from coordinate 8,484,037 downwards.
ATAAGACCTGCTGTGCTTGTGCATCATTGTGTGTAAAGTTGGAGGGGATTCAAACACACATCTGGCATCACAGATGTTCTGGTAGATAAATCTCTTGAGCTTAGGGGTGTCAACATGCTGCTATCACTGCACGACTAATGCCCTGGGTGTGGTTGCACACACAATGAAAACTTGCAGCTCTTGTTCTAAATGTGTGTTTTTGTGCGTTATCCAAGCTGATGAAGTTTTGGTAAGTTGCCACCATTTAATCTCACTCACATGGTGGTGTGTTACAGGCGTAGCGGTCCTAGAGGGGCCCATGTACGCAATAGGAGGACATGATGGCTGGAGCTACCTGAGCACAGTAGAGAGGTGAGCTAATGATTCACAAATGAGCCTTAAGGAAGAGCAAGTGGTGTGAAAATATAGTCTTTACCTGTACTATGTATCCCATCATTTCATCACTGATAGGTGGGATCCCCAAGCTCGCCAGTGGAGCTTTGTTGCAAGTATGGCTACACCCAGGAGCACAGTGGGAGTAGCCGTTCTCAATGGGAAGTAAGTCAGCACATAAAGTTACAGTATAAAGTACATTCACTTATTTCCATTATGCTTGGGTTCAAGTTTTAATAGGTTTTTAACGCCCTGTTATTCATTGGGGATCAATGGGTCCAGTGCTCAGCATTTTTATTATTATTGGTGTCATTATTTTTATCTCCACGGCATATGATGCAAGAGGATATTGTAGTGGATATAACCGTCCGTCTGTTATCACTTTGTTTCTGGAGCTGAATTAGAAAACTATGTGTTTAATTATGTGCTTAAGTACTGCTTTTTGCTATTCTGTTTATTTTCCATCCATCAAGTCATGTTTACCATCATTTGGTTTCAATTGTCATGGTAATTCTGGTTTCTGTATATGTTGACATATTCAGGGTGTCACTTTCTTTTTTTTTATTTCATTCATTTATTCATTCATTTATTTATTTATTTTTTCAGGGTGTAACATCATTTATCAACATTTATCAGTTCACTAATACTTATTACTTATAATTCCTGCAAGTCAGTGTAAAAACTGCCAGTAGATACTGTTATATTGTAGAGGTATTTTGGAATTGTTTTCTATTTAACTGATTTCAGCGTCAGCAATAGAGGCAGTTCAGCTTTGTGCTGGAATTGCTCTGAAATCTGACACCACTATTTAAATTTTTACTGCAAATATACTGTATACAAGTTCCAAATAATCAGATTTAACAGTTTCCATCATGACAAATGTGGGTCAGCCACTACTGATCTATTGTAACTTTGCCAACTCTGTTGCTTAGTATAGAAAAAAAATAGTAAGTGAATAAAAAACGCGAATGGTGCCCTCTCACACCAAATTGTTATACTCCTATATTAATGTATATGTGACTTGTCATGTGACAAATGTGAGAATACATTTATAGTCACACTGTCCACTGCTCTGTTTGAAAGAGGAAGGGATGGATGTTGTGTTACTGTAAATATTCTGTTGTGTCAAAGGTGATATAAATGATGATGATACACAGTCACAGCATAGTTACACACACATACAGTCATGTTCAAACACATAAATAAGTAGTGGGCATCAGATAGATCCAGGATTAAACTTCTCCAGAAGCCGACTAGAGGAGGTATTAGAATTGCAATATTGTGCTGTTGTTTTTTTATTATTCAGTGTCTCAGAGTGAGGCTACAGAGAAAGGCTTTATGGATGGTAATTAATACAGAAACAAGTGATTTGTGCTAAGCATGCCCAGCAGTAGTGTGTGTGCGTGGCTCTGTCAGTGTGCATGTATTTGTTGTGTATTCTCTGGGCCCTTCGCCTGATAGAGCTCATTACTTGCTTGGCTGGTTCAGTTGCACTCCTTGTTTTTACCCTCCCATTGCAACACACTGCTTGGGGTTGCGATGTCCCAGGAGTGTTGGTTGATTGATTTTGCGTACCTCACTTTATCCCCCCTCAAAACTTCTACAGCACACACATACACACCGATGTCCCATCTGTTTTAGTGTCAGTAAATTGAGACTAGGCTTTCGGAGTTCAGAGATATGTGCAGTATTTTATATGGCAGGTGGTTTGGTGCATTTGTCTTAGTCCTGAGGGATAACACCACCGTTTCCATCTCAGGTTGTATGCAGTAGGAGGTCGTGACGGCTCATCCTGTCTGCGTTCAGTGGAGTGTTTCGACCCCCACACCAACAGGTCAGAGACAAGGGACTTCATTTGACCAGAATTAATTGCTGTCTCTGGTTTTATTTCCTGACTGCTGCGCCTCTGTGCTTTTAAGGTTATTTACTCACAGTTCAAAAGAGGCAGCAAACCCTCTCAAGACCTTTAAAATAGACTACATTCAAACAACTTCTGTTTATTGAGGACTCTTATTACTGTCCTCACTGGAAAGGTTGAGACCTGCTTTCTGTTGCCTCAGGATAATGTTTTGTATGTGGCTCAAAAAAATTACCCAAAATATTTATCATAATCCTCATTTTGGATGTGATTTTAATTTATGCTTTATCTCTGTCTTACTGATAATGATAACAACACACTGAATTCATTTTAGGTGGAGCGCTTGTGCTCCTATGGCTAAACGGCGAGGAGGTGTGGGTGTGGCCACATGGCATGGCTTTCTGTATGCCATCGGAGGTCATGATGCGCCAGCGTCATCTCTGGCCTCAAGGCTGAGTGACTGTGTGGAGAGGTGAGTCTGTTTTGTTTTTGGAAACATTCACTACAAGAATACTGATTTGACTATGTTGCATTTAGTGTCATTAATGTGAGGATCTGTTGAAATTTTCAGTAAGGTCTTTGTACACAGCGTCACATAATGGGTAATAAGGCACTTAAAATTCCTTATATTAACTTATTAACGTTATTATGTGTTAATAACACTGTGTAAACTAATAATAATAATGATAAAACTTTTATTATGTATGTGCTGTTTGCAGACATAAACAGACATATTAATACTCAGTGGATCTTTATTCATAGAGCAGTTTTCAAACAAAGTACATTGTCCTTTACATAGAAACTGATAAAATACAAAATGTTAAAACATACAAATGATGTTATAAAGGTTATTATAAGAACCAAATAAATGACAAGGTAAACAAGCAACTGGGATACAACCATGATATGTCATCCGGTAAAGAAGAGATATAAAAGTAGACACTGATTCAGACAACCTGATTTCCTCTGGCAGGTCATTCCAGAGCGTTGGGGCCAAAATTGCAATACAGGCTCGATTGCCTTTAGTTTCTCATCCTGAATACTGGTACAGATAAAAAGCCGCTGCCTGCGGATTGCACATTGCACACCAGTTGATATGGTTGATATTCTTCTTGTTATGTGCTTTATCTTCTTCTGTATAAATTTCAGCACGAGCCATCTCACAGTTTTGAGCAAACACAAGTCACACATCAGTACTTGTGAAAAAATTGGGGAGGTGTACAAATGACTTGGCTTTAGTAGCCATGGCAACAAAAGTGACAAAAGCCAGTGAGAAATTTCCCCTTTATAAATGAAAATGATCAAACCCACGTTTTCATGCGTCATCATTCCTGAATATAGAAGCATAACAGAGTGGATCACAGACTTAAGTGGGTTGAATCAGTAACTATTATGGACATATAATACAATGTTTACTCAAACACAGTTCAGCGCTTTTTCCTGGTTTCTCAAGAATTGTTCAGACTTAGAGTGGATGTCAGAATGGAGAGAGACCCTATGAAATATTTACAACTTTTCTTTTAAAACTCCTGTTACTCTGAGACCAACCAGCTCACCATATGTACCACAAATGTAGTTGCTTTTGTCTTCTTTCAGCGTAACTACCAAATCCCAGTGATTTACACCATTTGAAGTATGAGCCTCAGAGTAACAGGAGTTTCATCCAACTGCCTCATCAAACCCAAAAATATATCAGGGCAGACATACTGGTTCAAATCCACAAAAAATCACATTTTTACATCACTGCCTTCCCCATACTTTACATCCACATATTCAGCTACATCCTTTCTTTCATGGTGTAGAGATAAGAGGGTCCAGCTATTATTGAGAGACACTTTTTGAGGGATACCCTAAGTCACTGTCTGACTTGACTCACTGGTTGCGAAGCACACTACACTAAAGATACAGAAAAACTGTTTTAACTGTTGTGGAAACTGATAAAATTAGTGAATATGTGAAAGGATGGGACAAATCTGCAAAAAGCAGTAGGCACATTCAAAATACGAGCAATAATTTTCTATTAGTTACATTATAAAACAATTGCAAGAAAGACTTTTTAAAAACATGAATTAAATTTGGTTAACCAGTATAATTTTCTAATTCTATAGTGGTTTAAAGTAATTGCTCAACATTTTAGGAGATACACTTCTTGGCTTTCATGGTAAGAGTTTGAAGGTACCATATCTGTTTTTTGGGGGTTTTTTTGTTTTTGTTTTTGGGTTTTTTTTTTTTCAAACTTAATTTTTTATTTAGTTTTACTCATGCAAATATACAAGACATTTTACATACATGAGCATACCTAATCAAACATTCCCATATGGCATACATGGAGGAAAAAAAATGGATATCTGCAGTAGATATTGATTACAATTAATCACAAATGAAACATGACAACAAAAAACAAACAAAAAAACATACATGTAGGTGACCACTTCTGAATGCTTATTGCATTAAAAGCTTAGTCATGGGACTCCATCTTTTTGTAAATATCTCTCCCTGAATTCTAAGTACATAAATAATTTGCTCCATCTGATAGATTTCCCTCACTTTCTCAATCCAAATGTTATAACCATATCTGTTTTAACAGTGAAACCAGAAGTTAACCAGAATTTAATTAGTAGAACAGGCCAGAAGCAAGAGGCTATTTGTCTCTGTCAACACTCATCAGTACAGATAAAAAGGTGTAAAAAGGTATTCCACAATGAGAAATGTAAATAAGAAGGTTTATGATAGTAACATATTGTTCTTTTGAAATATTGTTTTTACTTTGGACAGAGGAACAAAGCTAGAACAATAACCTCGGCTAGATTTGATTCAGTTAATTGCCTTTGTAATAAAAATGCATGTATATATACAGGTATGACCCTCAGACAGATGTGTGGACAGCAGTTGCCCCAATGAGCATCAGCAGAGATGCAGTTGGTGTTTGTCTCCTCGGCGACCGTCTTTACGCTGTAGGCGGTTATGATGGGCAGGTGTATCTCAACACTGTGGAAGCTTATGATCCTCAGACAAATGAATGGACACAGGTAACACACACAAACTCGCACACATGCTATTTATGTACTCAGAACAAATAGGTCTATACAGTCTTCTACGACTCGAGAGATTAATACTTGCACACATGAGCCCAGACACATAATAATGATGTAAAAAAAAAAAAAGCCTGAAAAATACCAGAAAATAAACACACCGTCACAGAAGCATGCAGTCTAACCTTGCTCTTGTACTCCTCTCGTATATCTTGGCATTTTTTCTTTGTTATGTAAATGTATGTTTTCCTAATGCTAATATTGTCCTTGCCGCTGCAGCATTAGTGGAAAAGGGGACTTTTTCAAAATTGAACCGTCCCATTCAGTAGCTTTCAGGGATTTCAATCACACTTCATATTGTACCGATCTCCTACAAAGCCTCTGAGGATTTCTGACCAAAGTCACTGGAAATCTACCATTTTAGAGACAGGCACCACACTGAGAACAAGAGAGGTTTATGTGGGAAGATATAGAATACAGAGATCTAGAAACTGACAGAGAGAGATGGAGACATACTCAGATGTCAGGAGACATGTGGAGACACATTAAATATGTGCTTTATACACTGTCAAGAACTGAGACAAACAAACTGGTTCATGTGCTGTCTGTCCTGTCCTGAAGGCATCACTTTTCCTTCTTGATTTGCACAAATCTGTCAATCTTGGTACCTTTTAGACAACGAAACTGAGTGGAAAACTTGGACTATTTACACCAAAGCTGCAGCTGCAAAAACAGGCACGACAAAGACGCACTGGAGACAGAGAACTTGTTTTTAGCACAGATATTTTCTTGCCTTTGTTGCACATTTGTGTCACAGTAGGGACACAGTAGTACGTTCACTACACTTCTTACAGTGTTTGTGAATGAACAGTGATGTTGGCACAGTTGCACATAATCACTTAAAGTAAAGGTGTGGAATAGACTCTTTTGTGTAATTACCCAAGTTCCACTGCAGCAACTTTTGCAGTGGCCTGAAATCTCCTTTTAGATCTGGAAGGATCTTATCTGTCAAAGAGCGGAACCAGGTTCTGAATTTAGTTTTCAGCTCCAGTGTATTTCTGTTTCTTTGGTTTCGGTGCAGCTCATTAAGTTCCTGTGTGGAACAGGTCTATATTGGTGTTTTTCCAAAATGTCAACGTATTGTGAAAAATAGTGTCAGTTTCATATGGATGATAATGGAGCATCAACATCGCAACCAACGTAGTCCTCAACAAACCTGAGCATGAAATCCTTCAACTCAGCCGAAAACCTGACATGATTCACAATCCAACAGGGATTTACGGCTCTGCAGTCCACAGCTGTGAGTGGGACTTTTATGACTATTTTCTTTCTCCTTTCCAGGTGGCACCTCTGTGTCTGGGCAGAGCTGGTGCATGTGTAGTGGTCATCAGACTCTAACAACGCAACTAGTGGCGTACTGCACACAACCCTCCTCTTTGACACCACAACCACGGTTCAAGGGGTTGCACCATGGTCTGTCTACTGTGAGCATGTGACCAACAACACAAAGCAAGAGAGCGATTACTAAACATTTCAGGTTTTACACTTTAAGACTGCCATTTATTAGTTGCAACATTTTGGGGATGTTTAGGTTTTACATGTCATGGTTCTGACAAGGTTTTCACATCCTGATGCAGAAGTGAAGATGATTAAGAAGAATCTGCTGTGTTCAGTGCCAGGAGCATGACAAAACAGCTGTCTAACAGTTTTTTTCTTGTCTATTATTTTGTTTCTGGAGACAAGGCGGGGCAGGTACATGAACACACACAAACACAATTCTACGTTGCTGCTTTCAGCTTCTATTTCTGCTGACAGAAAGGTGAGAGAGACAGAGAGAAATTGTCAAAACTGTTGAGATGCCTTATCATTTTCACTCTCAGTTTGCCGTAACAATGTCTGATACTCTGTATTGATGCTATTTTAATATTTTCCCCATTATTCTATGCTGCAGTTGGCAAGTGCTCTCCTGCTCTGTTTCTCCTTCTGGTTCCCACTGACAGGTGAAAAAAAGACTTTTGACATAATCAGCACAACCTTATGAACAGCTGCAAGAAACTAAAGCCGTTTTCATCTTTTCAGTCAAAAGCACATAGTCACGCGTGTATGTCATCCACATTGCATCAGCTCACATCTCAAGGGTAAAGTTTACAGTCAAACAGAATTTTTTTTCTTCACTTTTCTTTTAGAGGGTATTACTATCACTTTAATGTCTGACTTTTCATGATTTCTCACTTTTACGTAACTGATTGATTGATTATGCGCTGTTACTGTCTCCATAGAAGTAATAACCTTAACAACACTGTGGCCCTTTGTTGATCTCTGTAGGGAAACTTTTTCATCCTCCCCCAGAGCACAGGGTCAGCTGTTCACAGTTTAATACAGGGTCAGCTGAGCTCTTCTGTCTTCCAGCTACCTTCGTTTTCTCCTCTGTATGTTTCTCAAGTGTGTGTGTGTGTGTGTGTGTGTGTGTGTGTGTGTGTGTGTGTGTGTGTGTGTGTGTGTGTGTGTGTGTGTGTGTGCGCGCATGGGTCTGAGTGTTCAGAGATCCTAAGGAGTATATTTTTATCTCAAATGAGAATCGTCCCCCTTCCTCTCTCCCCATGTTCAATTCCCTGCTGCTTTCTCTTCATCCCCATTTTCACATTTCATCAGCACACATACAATACATGTGCAGAAATACACACACATACACAATCTACACGCTGTTATGTTTTAGAGCAGAATTGGATACCAGTCAAAACGAGGAGCAGACTGTGTAAAGAGACCATGAATTTAATAACGTTGATCCAGCCGGTGTCGACGTTTTGTTTGATGTTGAGTTCAAAGCGTTATTAGATTTGATGCTTCTGCTGCACGCTGAGTGTCACGTGAGAGGAAATGAAGTCCTGTGACATTACCTTCTGTTACTACATTCATTGTCTAGTTTGAGTAACAGAAGCACATCGTAGGTCCTATACGTGTATGACTGTAATCGAGTATTTTCCGTTTGTTTAGTTGTGTTGGTCAGCCCCTGTTTCTGTGTGTGTCTGTGTGTCATGTACAGAGAGGAAACACTCCTGCCAGTGAGAGGCAAAGCATGCATCCTGTCTGAACTGACAGATCTAGAGCTAATGTAGCCCCCAGGATACACTTCACAAGCGCACACGCGGACATCCCACATCCACATCAACTGCACTGCACACACTCACAAACGCACACATGCACAAAGACACACTTAACCACACAGCTGAAAGCCAAGTGCCCCAGGAGCCGGTGAAGATTGAAAAGCCTCCCAAATTCGCCGGCATGGCATCTAAAAAGCAGACGGGCAGGCTTGCAGTTTCCCACAGCTGAGCTGATGTTTATTCAAGCCTAATGCACTGCTGCATTATTCTATTTTCATTCCCTTCAAACCTGATGTTTATTTAGAGAGTAATTCTCCTTAGATCAGAGCAGCTGAAATGTGGCACCTCCACTGTGTACATGTTTTATAGGTTAAACATTAGTTAGAATACAGACATTCCAATACAAATTATATATTACTGTATATTATGTAAATAAGTAAATATACAATCTGTATGTAGTCCAATTACAATACACTGTAATTATATTATGTTGTAGATACGTTGCTGTATACCATGTGCCATTATGTATCTTTTTTTCTACCATGAATTAAGATAATGAAGACAATGATGAGGTCTAATAAAATAACCACTGGTAAAAAAAAAAAAAAAAAAAAAAAAAAAAAACATTACAGCTGTTGATACTTTGTGCTGCTCATCTCCTCTTTTTGTACCATGAATTGTTATACCTCCTCTTTTGCAATATAAATTATGTATGTACAATATATATAGTGGTAATATGCTGTTATAGGTCTTTTATACATTAAAGTCAAGGTGTGATATAATACAACTGTGTTTTTTCTTGTATAAAACACTAATGTGTAGCAGTTTTGCAATAACAGATAAATCATCTTTATGTTGCAGATGTTTTTGCAGCCACTTTTCATTTGTCGGAAAAGCATATCTCTTTTTTACATTACAGTGTAAATTTGTGTTTATATGTGGCTCTTATCTCTGTCAGCATCCCCATCAGGGTGGTTTCATTGCTATTCATCCCAGGTTTCTGTAGACTTATAGCAGGATTTTCTCCTGCGCTATAGCTATGAATTAATTCTCTGAACTGTTTTGAGCCTGAAGGTTAATATAAAACCTCATTATTCTTAAGTGCAGATGCTCTAACTTAAAAGCTGCAGCCTGAGCCAGAGGCTGAGCAGGTTGAGGTGCTAGTTGTGTGAGACAAAGTGTATGAGGAATGCTTACGATTTACAGATACTTTAACCTCGGGACAGTGGCTGGTGGCCCGTTGATTCACTGTATTTATTGTCCGAGGAGGTTTAAATCCTAACCAGCTTTGACAAACGACTCCCGGCAGTGACACTGAGAAATGATGCCAGTGACCTTGTCTTAACGGCACTCGAGTCCATTATACCTGACAGGAACAAGAGGGAGACAGAAAGTGCTGCACTGTCTGACTCTTCAGATTAGAAAGGGAAGGCTAACCAGTACAGGCATATGCATATTCCCACCACAGTTTTTTGTCAAGGGTTATCTGTGGTGTCTCAGTGCACGCATGTCTGGCACTCATCTATGTCCGACATTAGTCTCACTTTTTGTCACATAATTGTTTATCTTCATTGTGTGATTCAGTAAAAGTACTCTGTTTAACACTATCAATGTTATCGTAGCTTCTACAAATTAACATGCTTAAAGTCAAAATTCTCATCGGTGAGTTTTTCTTATTTTGATCAATATGATGTATAAAATATGCTGATTTGAGCCGAGTGAGCATTGCAGACTCTGGGGGCTTTGAAGACATTAGGTCAGAAACATGAGATTTTACTGATTTTGTACATATTTAAATCAATCAATATTTTATAGGATTGACTATAAATAATCCAGCAACTGCCTGAGGCTAACTGTATCAGTAGGTACATAATCTTTAAAATCCATTGTACCAGAATATGAGCAATGGGAATGAAATTTGTTTTAAGTGAATAAAAGGTTTATGATCACTTGCAAAATGACTCAAAAGTATATCACTTCAGCTTGTAGCAGATTGACTGTCACTTGGACTTATCTGTCAAAACCTGTCTGCAAAATCATTTCCCAGCATGCATTTTTTATTATCTTTCTTTAATCTCTCTGTTCTAATTTTACTATTGTGCTTGGCAGTCATACAACAGCTCCCTCCAGTGCATCATAATGAGATGTGACTCAGCAGGGTATGAGAAATATTTGTGTCACCCAGCTGGCATTTTATTCCAGCTTTCAGGTTGACACAGAAAAAACTTCTTCTCGCATCAGGATAGAAATGTTCCTTTTTTTTTTTTTTTATTTAATAGTGACATTTAATTTCATGTGAAGTGTATCATAGATTTTTTTTGGTACTGTAAAACTCTCCAGGACAACAGAACAAAAGGATGGGGCCAAATACATTTAATGGAGGCTAAAACAGCAGGCAGAGCAAAAGTTGTGCAATAATGCTATCTCCTGGCTGTAAGGTGGAAACACAGTGATGAGACTACTTGTGATTTAATACATTTGCAGAGGACTGAACACAATTCAGGGCTTTTTTTTCTATTTTTGTGCACACTTAGTAATACTGAGCTAGAAATTTGCACCTAGAAGTTAGCTTTTAACTTAAAACACCTCAAATAAACACGACATGTTTGCCTCTGGAATCTGCTGCAGGAGAACATGAATTATCTGTACAGTTGTCATTCTTCTTTATCTTTATTTAGTGTCACTGCTTTATTTTACATACTATTCAATATGCATAGTAGTAAGTGAGTTGATTTTGGTCTGTACTCAGAGCATTGTTTCTCTTAAATTGTCCGTTGCATCCAACCGAACCACAATCTGAAACAGGAGAAGTCTGTTTACTGCTTCTGCTTGTCCTCTACATCGTAATTACCGTTGGGAAAGTCAGATGACTCCATAGTTTCTTATCATGATTGCTTCTAGCTGTCATAGCACCACAGATTACCTATTTATCAGGAGTCTCTACAGAATACTAACAAGCAACACTTGGACCTTGGCAACAGATGGGATCATATATAAAGAGTTGAATAAAACTGTGCATGTTGTTGCTTTGGCCAAACATAATATTAGTCCCATTATTTGCTGAGTTGGCCTCCATAAAACATCTAATAAAAGTCAGTATTGTTATTAACGATCCGCTCTTCCAGTTTACTGCAGCAGTTTACTGTAAAACTCCATGTCAGGGGCAGTGGGCAGATGTGAAGCTCAAATCAGTGCTTTGACTGTTTTACTGTCTCCATAAAACAACAAACCCTCTCAGCAAACACAGCTGGTCGGTAGCATGCTTACAAATTCTGCACACAGTTTTATACAAAATATAATAGAATCAAAAAAGACACACCGTATACTGCTCTTGAACAGCTTTTCCAGAGAGGAAAGGAATGATGAGACTTTCAAATTGCTTTTTTTTTTTCTTACTGTCTTTCTTATAAGACCTGTAAACTTAATGAAATGTTATATTCCCCAAAAGTGAATGAAATACATAAAATGAAAGCCAGATAGATAGATAGATAGATAGATAGATAGATAGATAGATAGATAGATAGATAGATAGATAGATAGATAGATAG
>JAPQRP010000001.1:8427520-8456061 GCA_037367295.1 Apogon hyalosoma | reverse complement strand
ACACGCGCGCACACACACACACACACACACACACACACACACACACACACACACATATATCACCCCATACATTTGTGGTATACTGCATTAACATTCACTCTTAAGTCACTGAACTCTGCTATTATTCCGTCTTCCAAACCCACATGTTCCCTTCTGCACATGCTCTGTTCTGTCGAGGTCAAAACTGGATGTTTCAGCAGATACTGAAACACATCTAGGACAAGACATGTTGAAACTGTCAAAAAAAAAAATTATTTCACTTTTTCTTGTTAACAATAAACAAAAAATAATAATTTGCATTTTGTTTACGTTCGTCTGAAACCTTTTGAAACACAAAAAATATTTTTTCTGCAAATATTTCAGGATAATATTTGATATAGTGTGAAATTTTAAGGATGTCCACAAACTTATTTCCACTACTGTAGATCTTAGTTTTAGGGGATCCACCTTGAGGCCTGTGTGTTACCTGAGTGGGCAGCAGTGACCAGTTCTGTCCAGAGCGGATCCGTCTGTCCACTAGGTCTCCGTCACTGATGGAGTCAGCCGTCTTACTGAGTAACACCAGGTGAGACTTTGGATCACTACTAACAGGATGACAGATGAGAGTAACAGGGACACGGAAAGAAGCTCTATGTCTTTAAAAACCTCTTTTATATTTGTGTTAATGGAAGTAGACTAAAGCCACAAAAACTGAGACGTAAAAACAGGTAGGAGCTCTCACCCAGCGGCCGCCGGACGAACATGCAGGTAATTCTCTTGGACAAAGAGAGGCGCTAGTGAGTAGTCATGGAAGAAGAGGTCGGACTTGTCGATGAGGCTCATGTTGGCCGTCTCCTCCCCAGACATGAACACCTTTCTGCAAACGTCAAACGGACCCAGTTTCATGTCCTTGCGAGCTCTGGCTGCATCAGACTTACACTGGTCGTATGTCATCACTTTGTCCTTTGCCGACCACATGCTGAGGTTGTGGATCACCTGAAGGAAAAACAAACCAGTCAGAACAGTCATGAGGCAGACACAGGCCACAACTGAGGCTGGAAGGAAGACATGTCTCATCTTGATGCCATTGTTATTTTATTCATGATGCTTCACCTGTCGGACATCCTGATTGGACGCCAGAATAATTTCATTAAGAGCTGGGGGAGGAATCTTTATCCCTTCCTTGAAAGCGATAGACATCATTGCTCCCTGTAGAAAGTAAAGAAAATGGCAGAAGTGAGAAAGAAGGTAACACAGAACATCACCTGATATCAGCATTTCACAAAATACTGGTGTTTGCACCTTGATCTGCTCCACTCGAGGCCTCTGGAAACGCAGATCGAAGCAGTAGTTGGCCAGGGACCTAATCTTTTGATGGTTACGATCATTACACATGCAGATGATGGGAATCTTTGAATTTTTGATCAGGCCGATCATCTCCTACAGGAGGCAAAAGGTCAGAGGTCAGTGGCAGAAAAAAAACAGGAAAAAACAAAAACAAGAATTTTTTTTTTACCTAAATCCATCTAGATGTGTGTGTGTGTGTATATATATATATGTATATATATATATATATATATATATACACACACACACACACACACATACACACACACACTATAATTAGTAAAAATCCTACTCATGAAACACAAAATGTAATTTACTTGAATTCCTCCACGGTCCTCATTGCCAGCCATGCCATCAACTTCATCCATGATGAGGACATGTTTATTGCTCACTGTCTGAGATGAGCCTACAAAACAAACATCAGACCATGTCACACTAGTTTACACCAAGACACTAATTTAACCTGACAACAAGGACGACACATCACTAGGGGGTACATGTCACATTCAGGTTGTGTGCCGTTGGCCTAAAAAAAACCCAAAAACTTTCAGTATTGCAGTTTTCAAAAAATGGAAACAGAATTTAACACAAGGGGTCACCTTTGTAGAAGTTTTCAATGCTCGTGTTGTTGAGTGACTCTGCAACGACTTCCTTCAGGCTGTTTTTGCTGCGGGTACAGCTGGCGTTCATTTCTACGTAGCTGTAGCCCAACTCCTGCCGGCACACGCAAACAAAGTGCAAAATGTTACACTTTAAGATATAATTGTCACAAAGTGAAGGCCCACTTGAGGAAAAACTACAAAGTGCACTTAAAACGTGTGTGTGTGTGTGTTCTTAGACTGACCTCGCAGACCAGGGCAGCGGTGGTGGTCTTCCCCACCCCCGGAGGTCCAGAAAGCAGAGCAGCTTTGAAACCTGATCCGTCATCTTTTCCTCCAAACTTACTAAACTTTGCTACTGCACAAAACAGAAAAAAAGCACATGGTCACACAGTTGATACATATTAAATTCACCATTACTAAAAAGGTGTAGAGTAGGGCTTCTTTTCATTTGATATCAATAATTGTCACAAAAACTATCATTTCATTATTTCTCGTCCAGTCTCCTAAAAGAAATTTGAAGAAAACTAGGCACAATAACTTTTAAAAGATTAACTGAAATGATAACAATGTACAAGATGCAACAAGTAAAAAAATGTTACAAAAGATGAAAAAATATAAAAACTAAATAATCTGCTTTCTTGCTTAATTATATTTTATTCATTTTGATTTAATTCTGAACCAAAATAAAGAAAATGGGTGCTATCCAAGCTCTTACTCAGCTAAATGAAAGAAAATTATGTAAAAGCCAGTTATTGGTGTTTACTTTATGGTCAGACCATGAAAAAGATGGAGGGCTGTTAAAAAACAAACAAAGACTAGAACATTCAAAACAACAACAACAAAAATAACACTACTACTACTACTACTACTACTACTACTACTACTACTACTAAAAATAATAATAACAACAACGATAAAGTGCATGAGTAGAATTAGATAAACAAAAGACTGAATTACTTTGTATTTTAGCTGGCAGAATAAACGGAGAAACCCCTGTTCATTGAAATATACGATTATATCACAATAAATATCAGCTTTTTCACCCAGACATGGTGCACTGGTATTGTTACTCTGATTTATACAGATACATAAACTACCTGCTGGCTTTGATGCGCCGCCACTGTGGTGTTTGTGCCAGTTCTGCAGCCAACGCAGGAGCTTATTGGCACAGCTCTGGTCGCCCTGTTGGCCAATCACTGTCTTCAGCGAGCGTGGGCGGTACTTGTCGACCCACAGCAGACTGGCTCCCTCCCCGGTCTGAGAAGGGGATGACAGTACTGGAGCTGAGGATGAAGAGGCGGAAGCGGAGGAGGAGGAAAGGCCCAGCTCCCTCCTGGCTGTGTGACCTGAGCCTCTCCCAGGGGGGGTAGCGGCCTCTCGAGGCTTGTGGCCTTGAGCCAGGCCGGTCTTAGATGGACTCGGGGTGTGGGGAGACCGGGAGTTACCCTTGGAGGGAGAGATCTTCTGGGAACTGGGGGTGCGCTTTGCCTGGCTCGGGGGAGTTTTACTCTTTGAAGCTTTGCTCTAAAAAAATAAAAAACACAAAATCATCACAAGAGAACAAGCATGTTAACTGTGTGTTTGAGCTCTGCAAATAATCCGTAAGACAAAGAACCCAAGTTTATCCAAAATCAATGCTCAAGTAAATAAATACTAACTAAATAACTCTCCAGATTGTTCAGTTTAGATAAAGATTGGCGAAGGGCTGCGAAGAGTACTAACTTACAAACAAAACAACAAATCAGTGAGTAGGAGCTCTAGTCATTTTAGGATCATGAAACAAAAAAAAACAAACAAACATATATTCTTTCTACTTATCAACTCCAGTGGGATAAAGGAGAGCTGCAGAATACTGCCTGATTTCTGACCTCAGCCTCTGCTGCGATCTCGTACTTGGACTTCTTTCCCGGTTTTGTTCTGATAAGCTCCAGCAAACCATCTTCATCCAGTATCTTGGTACCGAGACTCTCAGCCTGAGTATGTTAACGCAACATTGTAGACAACAATATAAACACAACTACACAATCACAGTGGCTTTTTGAAGGTTGATATGACAATAGTTTGGAGCAGGAAAAAGTCAATAGTTTATTAATCAGCCTATTAATCACGCCCCATATTTTGACAATGACAACACTTCAAGCATGTCTGACATTTATGCATGTTACTATCAACTGAACAACTAAGATAAAGCAATAAATGTTTAAATAAATAAATGTGAATCACTGAATATCAAACCAACTGGAGACTTCTGAGCCATTATTTTCTTCAAAAGTCACTAATTCCAATTCAGAGGATCAATATTAACCATTGGCTACAATAAGCATCAACTTCTGCCAATATTTATAGTTTGTAAAATGTCCTGTTGGTGCCAGTGAATCAGCCAAAGTGAAAAGCAGTCTATCTCTACAGCAGATACAAACAACATCTAAACCTGCTTAGCTTCTGAACAGAATGTGCTGGTCTGCAGATGATGCCAGGTTTCTCACCTTCTCCAGTTTTGACACTCCGCTGTCTCTGCCCTGCACCAGGTATGTGGTCTTTTTGCTGACGTTACCGGTCACCTTGCCTCCGTATCGCTCAATGAGGGATTTGGCGTCATCCCTCTCCATTGACTCCAGGACCCCCGTTATAACAAACACAAAACCCTCCAAACAGTTCTCTGCACCCTGGAAAAAGTTATCGCAACACATGGACGGTGAGCACCGACAGGCCAAAGCCAGTGCGGTCCATCTACTGAGGACTGACTCCCATCACAACTGCTGACATTCTCACGTTACCTGTGGGATTTCCTTAGAGCCCAGAGCTCGTGGACCGTCTCTGTTGAGGTAGTTCCTGTAAGCCGAGGTGTTGGCCTTTTTCTTCTCTGTGTCATCTGGACTTGTGCTTGTGCCCTAATCAGATTTGGACAGAAATAAGAGCCCAGTAGTTATGCTTTATGCTGAGTTTATGACAAACTTGTAGTTATTTATCAATAGATTATCTTCAACACATGACCCACCTCTGGTTTCTTAGGAGATGCTTTAAGTGCAGTGGGTGTGGTTCCAGCTTTGGGTGTGAACTTTTTTTCTGAAACAGATGAACCGATGGGCTCCTTTTTGGGAGAAATTTTCATTTTTGTGGGGGAAATATTCATTTTGCTCTTGGATGCTTCCTTCTCTTCATCCTTTTTCTTCATTATGGCGAGCTTGGAGCTGGCTTTAACGGGAGCCGGGCTCTTCTTAGGAGATGGACCAATCACATCCTCGGACATGCTACCTCTTCGGTCCGTCTTCAACGGGCTGCTTGTACTGCCAGTGACGGAGTCAGTGACACTCTTTTTGGAAGACGTGCCATGGCTTTGTTTCTCATCAGAGCCTTTTCGAGCCTGGTGAGGTCAAACAGAAATATACTGAACACACTGGCATCAAATGCACATGTGTCTTGTTGTGTTTTTTTTTTTTTTTTTACCTTTTTAGCCAGTGGCTCCTGATCCTGCAGAGCCAGCGTTCTGGCAAACTCCTCATCCTCATGGACCTGCTTTTCCAACTGTGTGATTGCAGTGGAGGGAGTCAAAGCATGAAAAACCACGCCATCAGATTTTGTCAAGTATGGCACTTCTACAGGCTGTCAACATGGCAATTAAGTATAATGCTTGTTCAGATGTATGAAAGGTAGTTTTAACCACATTTAAAATTAGTTTTGGACAAACCGTCCTTTACTTTGTAGGTAAAAATAAAGATAACTATTGCATACAGTACACGGTCCCATGCAGAGGTAGGTTTAATTAGACTGAATTAGCTCATCTATATCTTGCCAACAGGTAAGTTTAATTATAAAGACAGTAGTATTATTTTCAATGGTTTTATAAACATTTTACAACATGTTGAATGTGGATTTCACACAAAGGAGCTTGACTCAAACTGACAAGAAATTTAATGATGAATAAAGGTAACGTCTCACAAATTAAAATTCAAGATATGTTCTAAAGTGCACCAGAGATGTCCTGAGTTTTAAGTGTAATCCAAAAGAAAGGTCATACTTACTTTTATTAAATTCAGGACTTAACGTTAGTGATTTATGGTTTCACTAGCCTGCGTTTTTCTACAAGTAGGTTAAGTAAACAAGTAGCTACAAAGTTTAACAGCCTACCTCCATGTCCTCCTCCATCTGCAGCTGTTTGGCGATTTGCTCATCATTCATCAGATCATCTGGGTCCTGCATTGGCAGAAAATAGATGTTTTGGGGTTTTTTTTTAAGACAGTGATGTAAAAGATAAAGGAGGAAAAGTGTAAACAGCTGCTTCGAACTAACATATAATACAAATAAGAGTGTAAAGTGAGTGAAGTCATTCCTCTGTACTCACAGCTTTCCGTTTGGTGCTGGCTACCAGTTTTTTATCCGAGCGCTGAACAGCTGCACTGCCAAAGTAGTCAAATACTGAGGTGGGGGTTTTTTTGGGCTGAGGAGGGAGGGCTAATTTCGGGGTGACAGGGGACTTCAGGCCAGCCTTCCCCTGTGTGGAGGGCTTCACTGGAGACTTGACACCCTGTTTGGTTCCAGAACGAGAACTTTCTGTGTCCGTCTTAATCGGTTTGGAAGTGCCATTCTGTTTGGGTTTGGAGACTTTCTTCAGAGACTGAAAGTTGTCACTGTCTGAATCTACAAGCAAAAGGAAACAAAAGCATCATCTCAGTAAAGAGTCTAAACGACCAAAACCATGCAAACAAACAGTAATTGTGTGAGGACAGAGAATCTTGTAAACGGGTGCATTTTAAAAGTGTACACAGTTAATTTACTGTGACAACGAGGAGAAGATCAGGTGAGATTTTATCAAACCATTACCTGTTTCAGAGACATACTGCACAGGATCTTTTTTAGGAGGTGGATCTGCTTTGCTCGGGATCTGTTTCTCCTTCGGGGATTTCTTTGACTTACTCACTGGCTTCTCATCCTCTGAATCTTAAGACAGACGAAATGTGATATAGTATGAAGACAAAATACAGGGAGCACGTAAAGCGAAGTTTAGAGCTGTCAACCACATTCAATCAACTGGTAGTCGCACTTACAACAATAGATTAATCACTTAATCCAATCCACTTTATTTATATAGCACATTTAAACAACAAGAACGTTTCCAAAGTGCTGCACATCATAAAAATTATAAAACACTTAAAAGGAAAAACAATAAATAAATATATAAAACTAAAACAATGCTCTAAATAAGACACTAAAATCAAAGATAAAAATAATAAAAACAATAAAATAAATTAAAAAAATAAAAATTTAAAAAATAGATAAAAGACACAGAGGACCACACAACTCGCGCAGTTAAAAGCCAGAGAATAAAAATGGGTCTTAAGACGAGACTTAAAACACTCCACTTAAAGTGTTTCTATTTCAAACAGGGATTAAAACTGAAATCTATATCTGTCCTTTACAGTTTATTCTACTTACTACTTAATACAGGGTTCCTACAGGTTTCTACAAGTTAAATGTAAAACTTCTTAAGACCTCTTTAAAACTACGAACCAAATTTAATGCCCATTTCACGGCCATACTGGCAAAAATTCATGACCCCTAGAATTTAGGAAAATGTATTTATTTACATCAGCAGAGATTGAATATGAACTGAATCTTCTTTTGAATCATTTCTCTCCAGGGCCTGCAAAGTTAGAGATAACTGGTTCCTAATTTCAATATAAATTGTCGGGTTGGAACGGGTGGAACTGACTAACGTTACTTTGCGGTTTGGACATTTCCCAGATACACTTAAATACAACACATTTATGGCATAACTTAAGACCTACTATAATAAATTTATTCATTTTTTCTGAACCCACTTTATCCTCACTAGGGTCACAGGAGCCTATCCCAGCTACTTATGGGTGAAGGTGGGGTTCACCCTGGACATGTCTCCAGTTCATCACAGGACTGAACATATAGAGACGAACAACCACTCTCACATTCACACCTATGGTCAATTTATATTAACCAATTAACCTATCAGTGCACGTCTTTGGATGGTGGGAGGAGCCAGAGAACCCAGAGAGAACCCACGCAGACACTGGTGTCGGAATCGAACCCACGACCTTCATGCTGTGAGGCACGAGTGCTAATGTAACACCTTTTAAAGACTTTTTCAAGGTATTAAATGCAGATTTATATATTCAAGACTTTTAAGACTTTTTAAGACCCTGTTAACACTTTTATGGTTTTTACTAAAGTAAGCAAGAACATGTCCCCTTTTTAAATTCAAAAATTAGTGATAACTTGATTAAAAAAAAAAAAAACAACAAAAAAAAACAGTTATTTGTACAGCAAGAGGAAATGAAGTAAAATAGTAATTTGGTGCAATTTCAGGCAGGAAGGTCATTAAAAACATAGGTGTGGGAAGTGCGTTTTTATATACATGCACACATTACTGACAAATGAAAAGCCTGTTCATTCATTGCACAGTTGGTGTCATGACTTGCACTCAAACCTGACTCTATGACGGCATGTTTCCTCCGTTTTTTCTCAGTATCTTTGCGTTTCTCCTCTGATTTGGAGACCTGGAGGATGTGGAAACAACAAACCCGAATTAATGTGATCACTGCTGATTTCATATTTACAAGAAGGGATGGCAGACAGTTCTGTTCTCACCTTGCTGGTCTCCTTTTTCTTTTTCACCTCCCCATCAGAGGAAGACAGAGGATTCCTCTTCTTCTTCTCTGTTTGGACGTTTCCATTCGGGGCTGGTTTGTGCACCGCAGGCTTGGCTGATGTCGGTGCAAAAAACCGCCTGATGTCCTGTGTGCGCACAGTAAACAACTGGGATCAGTTAAGAAAGGAGACATGAATGCACTGTGGAGCCTTAATATCCAGGGATTTTTGCAGTAGAGACAGAAAAAAAATATGTATTAATATGCCAACACAAAACTCAGGTACATATCAGCTCCTACGCGGATCAGTGTGCTGCTTTCACCAACTTTTCAGCCGTTTATCCTCTTAGCTGTAGCTAACACTGCGCACTTCAATACCACAAAAGCACATTTTAAGGCCGGATTTAATTATCTTACTCAGTTTCCCGCCCGTGTAAACCGACAGTAAACATACCATTATTGACAGGACTATTTCTCGCAGGTTGTAGTCAGGTTAGTTGTCAGGGAAATAAAAAAAAAACCAACTCTGCTTGGCGCGAAGCACGACTCTACCGTCGCCTGATGATGACGCACAACCGGGAGTCTGCTCGTGCGTCCTGCGCGTCACCCGACGAGCCCTTTTTCCAGCAAAAACAAAAAGATGAGCATTACATTTAATAGAATAGAAAAGCATTCAGAGTGCAGACCTCCGTCAAGGCAGATCACCCCCCCATCACCACCAAAATGTAATCGTTTGTTCCTTGTGCCAGTATCAACATTTCCTGAAAATTTCATCAAAATCCGTCCTTAACTTTTTGAGTTATCTTGCAAACAGACATACAAACAAACAAACCCCAATGAAAACATAAAAGCCCAGAATACCGTAGAAACACAATACCCATGATTAGAGGTTAGGGGTCACCTGTTGAACTGGAGCCCAGGGATCTGCAGGTGAACTCTGGGAGAACAGATACGTGTCCTGCAGCCAAATTATATTTACTGTCCCGGGCTGTGTCTGCACTCACAGTAAAGTCTTTTATTAAAACATTCATTGTAAGTAGCAGTATTCATCTAGAAATCAAAAAAAAAAAAAATCCATAAGTGCCATGAGATCCAAGTGGCGTTTGCTACTGTCTTCATTCCACATTTGCACTTTTACAGCCTATATCAAAATTTTACCAACTGAGAATGTTTTCTATTATTCTGTTTCTGTAAGACCTATGTCACAGAAGGATTCCATGTGTAGGTCACAGTGGGACTATTGATTACTGATAGCACCTTTTTTTTTTTTTTTTTTTTTTTAAGAACAGAATACATTTTTGTCACTGTTGCAGGAATAAAGGAAATCAGTTTAGCAGCTCTGTCCACTGTCTTGTGTTTTAGTTGTAATATTTTTACTCTCTAAACAGTCGCCTCCATGCGGTTTGGCCTCCCCGACCTCTTATGTTTTTTATATTATTCATTTAAATGTTTAACCATCACTATCCTAACATACTAACAGGATCTCATTCTGAAAGTAATGTCACCTCTATCCATTCATTCATTCATTCCATTGAGATCCGACTTAAGGTGAAATGAAAACAGATATGTGCTGCCCTGCACCATCAGGACGACTGTTAACCAGCTGAGACACTTCAGAGTTCATATGCATTTTTCAAGGTTAAATTCAAGCCCTTTTCAAGTACTTTCAAGGGTCATTTTCAACTTTTTCCACCTCAGCACCAGGAATACATACACTCAGGATTTTTTTTTTTACCTTTTTATCACGATGTACCTTGTATTATGCTATAAACATCTAAAATTATGTTTCATAATAGCAAAAAGTTTAGAAATTAAAGAACACGAAGTTTTATCCAAAAAAAAAAGGGAAGACACTTGGCGTTCTAGACAGTCACACCAAGACAAAGATTAAGACAAAAATGTACCTGGAATCAACCTGAGAACACCCGGGAATTTACTTTTGACAATTTATTTTTTTTTTTAATGTATCACCTCTGTGCAAGCAGCTTTGGCTTGAAATCTAACCTGGCAGAGTTAATATTAAAAATAATCACATTAGAGTTAGAATTACAAGCACTTTTTAGACCTTGAAAGCACATTGAAATTCAAGCATTTTCAAGGACTTCAAGCACCCGTACAAACCCTGATTGTTAAAGCTGACAGTTCAATATCACACACTAACACCATCTGACCTGTTGATTGTGCTGCGGAGTTGGTTTTCAGTCCAGAAAAATCTGAATTTCCCCAAATGCATCCTTTTCCAGGTTCATCTTAACTGTTAAGCTTTTGCTAAATGTACTCAGCTGGTGCCAAGTCTATTGTTTACTTAACGCAGTGGTGTGTCCTTCAATTTGTCAACAGGATCAAAAACAGTGGCCAGGGGGAAAAAAAGAGCTACGCCCCCATCATTCATCTTCCTCATCCTGTGAATACATTGTCACTACCTCAGCTGCTTCAAAGTAAGAAAATGCTGAAAAATGTCAAGCGTTTCCCCAAGTCTACGACCCAGATGCTCAGTACAAGAGGAAAGAAACCAAGAAACATAAGACGCTACATTCACAATATTTGGAGTTTCCTCAAAGTAGAAAAACAAATTAAAATAGTCGATGCTTAATTGAAATACTTGATAAATTTTGCACATTTCCACAAAAGCGGTTTTACATTTCAGCTTCACTCGAGGGAGTCCAATAATAAACAGACAAGACCCAGAGAACGGCTTAAATGGAAAAACTGGGTGTTTTATTGGTCATTCACAGGACACGGCAAACACTTATTCAGCATTCAGCTCCACCGCAATGCCCTTCTCGCTGATATAGATGCCGTCCAGAAATTTTCGGATGTCCTTCTTCCTGACCATGGTGGCCTGTTGGACCAAGGATGCTGAAACACGAAAACAGGAGCAGAGCGTGAGGAGAAAACTGACCCGATTTCACTGAGAAATTAACCAACGGCAAGCAGACGGCGCTTTGAACAGCACTAAATGCAAACTAGGAGAAGCACAAGCACAAAGAGCAATCAGACGTGTTAAAAGAGGTGGGCAGCAACTCAAAACTTTCAGTTATCAATTTGATAAATGTTAGTTAACTGGAACTTTCGCGCTGTTTTCCATTTGAAGAATGATTTTCTTCCCAGCAAGTTTTAATTCGTTTCAGTTAACATGAACATGGGTGGTCCTGTATTTCTCCACTATGACTTTAAAATCTGGTAAAAAGTTTAGTTTTTCATAATAATAAACCTTCTAATCACATCAGAACTCTTAAGAGCGTTAGATGTAAAACAAACAACAGTTGAGCACGTTTTCAAAAGAACACGTTCATTCAAATTCTGTCATCTCTAAAAATGTATGAAATATTCCTAAAAGTCAAACGTTTTCCAGTCAAATTACAAAAAAAAAAAGTTTTACATTTCATTTCAAACAATGAAAAGAAAACAGACTTCTTACACCAGCACACAAAAGGACTGACATGCAAAGCTTCAAAGTGAGAGCAAACACAAGGCA
This sequence comes from Apogon hyalosoma, assembly GCA_037367295.1. Classification (NCBI taxonomy): domain Eukaryota; kingdom Metazoa; phylum Chordata; class Actinopteri; order Kurtiformes; family Apogonidae; genus Apogon; species Apogon hyalosoma. Next base: position 8,444,035 of record JAPQRP010000001.1, on the reverse strand, counting down.
AATTTCCCTGTAGGCGACAAGGCAGGCTCAGACGGCGATGTCTAACCTCTACAAGTGTAGCTGTAACGTTTACTGATCCGGCTCCACTACTGTTCCCTTCTCAGACACGTAAATACCATCCAAGAACTTTCTGATATCCTTATTTTTGACTGTGGTGGCCTGCTGGATCAGAGCAGCTGAAACAAAGAGGAGTTGGGGATATAAACACATCACAACACAGCACAAAAGGATTCTATCAGTCCAGGAAAGAGGGGGAGCACATGGGGAAGAAGTACCAGGACAATGATGTTGGCCTTTCACTGTCATGAAGTAGCACATTTACACTAATATAGTTCATGTTGGAGGGGAAAAGGTCAAAGCAACCATCTAGAGAATATTTCAGCATTCATTAAATAGAGTATAAACCACAAATTAACCCTTGAAGACCAAAAACTATTTTTATAGAGGCTTCCAAATACATTTCTCTACATCTATGAATGATTTATCATCATGTATTATATATCCTCTGCATTTTTCAGGGAAAAAAAAAAAAAATCAGCTATTTTTCCATGTCATTTACTGCCCATGTAAACATCCATAAAAGCTCAGAGAAAATACAAAGGTTATTGATGTCAGAACAGAAACTGAAGTGACATTTTCAACTACATCATCAACTGAACATAAAAACAAGCATCTAAAACCAGTCATTTATGAAACTACATGTTTAACTGGTGAATCGATGTAGCAGAAGATGAGCATTTCAGTGTTCGCTACAAAGCCTCTGAATGTCCAAAAAAGATAAATGTGATGTTGGTGAAAAGCTGATGAAGTGCATTTTACCAACATAATTCCAATTTGATAGGATTAGTGGTTCACAAGTTACTAAACATTTAACATCAGTAGATGCTTTTTATCATGTAGGTCTAAGAAGGTTAACTCCAATTAGACGGTTCAACTGGATCCTCTGACACCAGACGACTGTCTAAGGAATGTGAAGAACATTGCACTGAAGGTGTTCTTACAGCTGTTTTATATTTACGAATCGCAAAAGTAATTCAGGGAAAAATTGTGTGGTAGCATCACTAAACTTACTCCTTTGGGATTGTACAGATAAAAGTAATGAGGCAACATGATGTAAACAAACCTGAATTTGACACCAGCTCAACGTCATTACCCTCCAGAACCAGCTCGTCCTTCTGGGCTGCTGAGACTGCACACTTCACACCTAAAACGAGGAGGAGCCAACTCAGCATAGCACGACAATATCTTACCATTACAACCATTGTCACAGTTTAACTAATGCTATTCAAATTAATATTTTCAATTACACAAGGAAAGGACAAAATACTCTACAGGCGGTGGTACAACACAAGTATTTGAGAGTTTCTCTGATAAGGACAGGATTAAGGCTAGTTGGGGCCAAAAGATCAAGTTTTTAATTACTATGACTTGGATTTCAACCTTCTGTGGAATATCTCAGAGGAAACAATATTTATCACAAATAATATTACAACATCAATAATTAGCATAATGGTTTACTGAATAAATTAAAAGGTTAGAATTATAAATGTTAGTGAAACATTCAACTGTTCTTTAAAAAGGTGATTTGAAAAGATCCCAGGATGTTGACAAATGACATATTTAGAGAAGTATTTACAGCTTGGAATGAAAAAAAAAAATACAATAAAATCAGCCAGGTCAGTCCTCTCTCTCTCCCATTTGCTACTGTTGTCAACTTAAAAACACTCCATCACATTTCACTGACCTCGAAGCATAATCACCGTGTCCTATTTTGGGATAAATTGTAACATCTGCATAATTTTACTCTGCTGCTTCATTTTATGCAGATAGCTAATTTGACCAAAAATACAACTTCGGCACTTATGAGGCCAACGATTTGTGTTGTTTTTATCCATTCTGACTCATCTGCTGTATTCACTCTGCTGCTGCATCCTTTTCAAGTATGTCAAAATGAGAGAAGAAAAGAGACACATGGAGTAATGTCCAATCAGTAACACTTCAGATACAAGAACTGCCCAACCACTGGCATCTTCATATTTAAACTTCTAAATTTGTTCACATCAGTAATTCATTGATAATAACAAAATCAATCTGTCTTTTTCAAACTAACATTTCAACTCCGACATATTGATACATCCTGATTTGATCGCTTAAACCACATCTGAACAACTTCAACTGACACCAAAATTTGCATCACCTTCCTCTGGTCTAACTCGACTTACCATTCCTCATTCGGACACGGCGGATGTACTTCTCTCCCAGGAAGTTTCTGATCTCCACCAGTGTCCCGTTCTCCTGAATGACGACGTTGATGGGAAAGTGGGCATACACGGACCGCATTTTGTACCGGAAACCCTGACGTCAGAAGCAAAGAGACTGTGAGCTGATGATGCTTCATAACCTCCAGCTGTAAACTGCCAGATGAGCGGCTCCAGTGCAGACAATAGGAGAGACTACTACTGCACAAAACACTAATCCCACCATTAACTTCTGCTAGCGTTCACTGTACAAAGTGGCAATCGCTAAATGTACTGGGTAGGTTGAAAAGAAATCTCACCAAAGTGACTCCTTTGATCATGTTCTGGACGTGGCTGCAGATGGTGCGGACTGTGGCGAGCTCCTTCCTGTTGCCCCACCATTTATCCACACGCAACTGACAAGGAAAAAATAAATATTCCAACCATTTACATTTAACTTGAACACTCTCACATCATCAAATATTTCACAAATAAAGTTATCAAGATACCAATGCAGTATCCAACCTCTAGGACACGTTCCAGTTTGAAAATTACATATATCATCACCTTCCTAAACCGATTGCCTTTTTCCAGATTTTTCAGGAAACACAAAAAATGTAACCAGAAATTAGGTATTTGATGATTCAGGCAAAAACAGTCATTTATACTCAAAATTCTATTAGGAAAGATTTAAGTAGCTTGTCAGATGGCAAAACCTGCTTAAACACATCTCATTAAGTAGTATTTCAGGATGGTCTTCATCAGGCAGCTACAGCGAGTATATCAAGTAGACAATCATATTAGAACACATTTTTATTTAGTACTGTTGTCATTAGCAGGTTCACGTTCATCTAATTCAGTTGAGCAAGGGTTTGTAACAGACTAGACAGCATCATGTCTTGGCAAAAATGCTGCTTTAACTAGTCACAAGCTCGCAATGTAAGCAAACTTCAGCTGAAACCAACAATATACTTCTGGCAGTAATCCTGGGCCGTGTGTGTGAGTGTGGTCAATATTTATCTACCGATAATATCAAATATATTGCCCAAATATGACAAACTACATCCTCTTAAAGACTACCACTATAGAAGTCCTCTCAAATTTAATTTCTGTAAACCGGCCAAATAACATTCGCTCTAAACATACAATTCTGCTAAACTCACAGACTATCTCTAATCGAAGCAAACCCAATACTAGACTAACAAAACTATGCACCGACTAGTCAGGCCGCACCAAGAAAACACAGTATGGGCTTAAATTACAAATGATTTCACAAACTGCTCCTTACCTTCTTCTGTTTCTTGCCCAGGAGGCTGAGCTCCAGGTTGATGTGGTTGAACTCTCTGACGAGTTTTCCACGGGGCCCTTTGACCATCACTGTCCGCCCCTTCAGCTTGATCTCGACTGACAACACAAAACCCACCCAAATATTAGTGGCAATGCATTAATGGCATCAACACAGCTCTATTGAGAACACTGGTGATATGGTGTCTTACCATTGTCGGGAATGTCCACGACCTGATTACTGAGAATGGTCTTCATTCTACAGGATGAAGCAGATCACATGTTACTGAATGAAGCCTGTTGGCTCTATGATACTGGACATTCACTGAGACATGTTTCACACACTGTAATGCTGCAAGTTCCAAGGTGTGTGGTTATCCTTGAATTCACACATATAAGCATACAATACATAAAGCTAGTCTATAGTCTTATATTTTTGAAAGAGTTTTAATAAATTTAACGTATTTACTTCTGAAGTGTGTGACCGTGAACTCAACACAACCACAGTAGCTTTAGCACTGATGCTAACAGCTGCATATATCAGACAGTAGCGACGTGTTTCCTTTTAACACATATTACGTTTCCGCCAAGTTGTGAGGCAAATTTAACTGAACCCACACGATAATATCAACTTTTGCACCTGAAGTCAAATAACGCACGGCGCCAACGGGGTTAAAAAGAAACGTAACGTAGGCCTCAAGTAGCGAAACTATCGGAAAGTAACATGAATAAATTCCTTCATATCCTTAATATAGGCCCCAAATACAGCTAGTGTTGCGTAGCACAGTAACGTCTACATCTGACAACTCACAAACAAGACACAAATATGTTTAATTGACACAGATGGAGTTAGATTTAGCCTGAGATGTAATTTCTCAGTGATCCTCACCTCGCCGGTAGCAGGGGAAAGGAGGAAGGAAGGACGTCACCACGCAATTGTAGTGTACGTACGTATCAGGCTTTCCAATCGAAAAAAGATCGATCACATGCCTCCAGTTAAGTGAGAAGTGTCACTGAAATGTTGCAAAAAAACAATATTTAGGAACATTTCATTGAGTATAAAAACACAACTCAACACAAACAATTCGCATATTTCACCATTTTCTAGTCATTACACATATTTCCTTCTGTTTAGTTCTGTCGCATTTACGTCCTGTTGTTAAAACACCAATTAGGACGGCGTATTCATTAAATAACTTCAATAAGAGGATTTAATTTTACACCTTTTTTTTTTTTTTTTTTTTTTTTTTACAAAATATGCACTATATAGTTTACGTCTTGTATTGTTTTAACACGTGCATAAATTCTACATAAAACAAATCTCGGTGGTAGTATCTAACATGCAATATCAAAATGTTTGGTTGAATGGAGCTTTGCATTGTTATATATGGACATTTATAATTGAGCGTGTTTGCGGTTTAAGACCAGCTGCAGAAAACAAGCGAACAACTGTCGTGACGTCTTCAAATCATTTGAGTTGTGGCTTTGTTGCTTATTATTCCTGTTATTACCATTCCGTTAATGGTCATTGAACGCAGCGTCAGACCAAAGTAGCCGCTCGCCGACGTGTGTTGCCATTGACAGTCACCTGTGTTAGCTAAAGTCATGGCGCTGCTAAAGCAAAGCTGCTGTTTAGCGGGACGTTTCTCTTCATCACATCTATGGCTGAATCCCAGGAGCAGTCCACATGTGAGTATTTCCTCTGACAGGCTTAGTAACAAATACTAGCGGAATATTTGTTTCTCTAACTGCTGTCGTGTTTCGGGGGCCTTGAAGTAACTGTTTGTTTTGTAACTCGGCTATGGCGTCAGAATGACAAAAGTTTACAGTTAACAGCTCTAATACACGCACGACTTGCATATTTTCACCATCCACCAGTGTGACTATGGGAAATATTAGTGACACATCGCCTCCCCCCCCGTCCCTTTCATTTAGGTTTACACCAGCAGCCTGTCAACTGTGGCCAAATCCTCCCCCAGTCGGACAGACAGGAAGAAGCAGCTCCTAAATGATGATGGGCCTGATCTGCAGGACTTCATATCTGGGGAACTGTCAGAGAAAAACAAGTGGGAAGAGTACAAAGGCAACCTGAAAAGACAGAAGGGAGAGAGGTATGGGAACGGAGACTCAGCTGTGGTTCTCACAAGTGATAGTGTGATACATTGAAGGTCCCACAGATTACACTTAGCCCCCTGTCATATCTCTGAGAGGGTTTTATCAGACGGGTTCAAAGGTCAGATCAGACCTTATCCGTCTGGTAAGAACGTGTTGAATTAAATCAGCGCTGTAAACAGTACATGTCCTTGCTTTTATAGTGATTTTTGTCAGATAAATAGTTTTTACCAGAGTTGTCAGGTCACTTCTGCTGTTGCAGTGCTTCCTAGACTGTGTTTTTTTCTCTCCTGGGAGTCAATATTCCATTTGAATTGAATGTGAAATCACTGATTTGTGCATAAAATAGTTCTTTCAGTTTTTACTGCCATTTCCCAGTATTGTAAGTCTTATAAAATGTTCCGTAAATCAGTCATTTGTTGAGATATCTCACAGATTACAACTTACTTTTAAATGTATGTGTCACTAAAACATGTACATGTGACGTGGTACAAAACTATTCACACAATGTAAGTGTTTTTAGGTGGAGTTTAAATGGTTTATTTCCCTCTCTTGATTCTTCTTTAAAGTTGTTTAAACTGCTTACTATGTATATTTATGTGGTGACCCAAACAAATTGTCCTGTGACCCACGTGCAGGTCGTGACTCAGTCTTTGGGAATCATTGTGCTGTTACATGGACTTCATTAGTTCATTAAAATTTCAATAAATACAGTTACATTGACCATAACTTTGGAAGTGTAAGAGCATTAAGCTTGGTAGTTTAAGAAAACACCAACAGCAGTGATCATTCAAGCATCAAAGCAACCTGTATATATACAGTTTCTTGCTAAATGTCAGAGGAAACAATGGAAGGAAAAGGGTTGATTTGATGTTTTGTGAATCTAATCATCATCAAGCTTTACTGCTTTGTGAAGTTTTTAAACATGTGTCTTCATATATGTAAAGTCCAATAATTTGGCATGTAATTTACAGAATAAGCCATAAATAGGCTCATAAATTATGTGATTTAAACATGTTAACATTAGAAACTCTCGTTTGAGACAGGCTTCGCCTTCCTCCATGGCTTAAGACCGAGATCCCCATTGGAAAGAACTTCAACCGGCTGAAGAACACACTGAGAGACCTCAACCTGCACACAGTAAGTTCTATGTCTGAGTGCATACAGTAGATGGCAGTGTGGTCAAGTCACTGCTTCCAATTTGATCAGCAGAGAAGAAGTAAACAATGACTTGCGTAGATGCATTGGATATTATAAACTGTAATTAAACATTAACTGTGATTAGATGCAATCTGTCGTATAAAATGTCAGAAATTTAACACTGATGTGAATAAATATGATGTCAACTGTATTAAGAGATGTGCCTCTGTGCATTGTCAGGTATGTGAAGAGGCCAGGTGTCCTAACATTGGAGAATGCTGGGGAGGAGGAGAGTATGCTACAGCCACAGCCACCATCATGGTGAGTCTGCAGGACCCTGTGGTTCTGTGGTGCTTCTAGATAAATGACGTTAAATAATTTGACAAGGACACAAAATGATGTCATTGTAAGACACGTGTACTGGTTCACAAGGGTTAATATCTGCTAAGAGAAAAAAAATCATTAGGTCAGGTGCACCCAGATTCACACAGTTTAATGGATTTGAAATCCATGGATTTGAAATGATATGTTACAGTATGTAAAGTTTTAAGGCGACACAGCAGCATGTCCAGGCGTCATTTGGAACAGTAATGTTTTTTAATTATTTTATGTAACTTAAATGTAAAAACACCTTGTAATTGTCAGCTGTATCAGTGTTCTGTTTCTGTGTATCCAGCTGATGGGAGACACATGTACGCGTGGCTGCAGATTCTGCTCGATAAAGACGGCCCGTCATCCGCCACCTCTGGATCCTGATGAGCCCTACAACACAGCCAAGGCCATCGCTGCCTGGGGGCTGGACTATGTAGTTCTCACATCGGTGGACAGAGATGGTAATGTGGCGTTAGGAGCTTTTCAGCACTGTCAAGGATAATGGTTTTGTTTTTATAAAGGAGAAAAAAGAAACCCCCATCAAAGGTCCAAACCAGGTCCATCAAATTATACTGAATTCACAAGTATTCATCAGTGTTTAATAAAATTCAAACAGAATATTTTGTTCTTCCACCTTTAGATTCCATCATGTGGTGTTTTTTTGTTATTAGTGGTACTCCATGCTTATGCAGTATCACAATAAATGTCAAAACCTTTATTTACATCAGAGTTGCATATATTTTTTGCTACGATCTTATATTGATAATGGGAGAGATGGACCGCTGTGTAAAGACTTCTGTAGCACATCCCACAGGTTCTCAATGAGGATCAGGTCTGGACTCTGTGGTTGCCAATCCATGTGTGAAAATGATGTGTCATGCTCCCTGAACCACTCTTTCACAATTTGAGCCTGATGAATCCTGGTATTGTCCAATCGTTATCCTTTCTAGCAAACTGAAACGAGAAGGTTCGCATTGCAGTAAATCTCCAAAGGCAGGATCTTAACTGGTGGAGACTTTATTTTTGGCCAGGTTGTGTAATATCAAATGTAATTCATTTCATTTGGAGTATAAAAAGTATCAAGACAAGGTTTTAAATGGCATGATAAACAACGTATCAGCAAACCTCCCACAATGTAAATATTGATATCAGATTTATTCTTTTCCCACAGATATCGCTGATGGAGGGGCAGAGCATTTTGCAAAGACAGTCTCCAATCTGAAGGAAAGGTAAAATCATCAAGCCAACATGAGTGTAACTTCTCTGTAAGGTTTATTAGTTGATTTTGTTTGTATATCTTAATATCCTCACAAGTGTAATCATCAATGGCTGTTTTTGTCTGCATAAAGGAACTCTCAGATCCTGGTGGAGTGTCTGACCCCTGACTTCCGCGGTGACCTGACTTCAGTAGAGAAGATCGCCCTGTCGGGGCTGGATGTTTATGCCCACAATGTGGAGACAGTCCGTGAGCTGCAAAGGTAGGGACTGTGATATTTGTTTTTATTCTGTGTTGTTCTATTAGGACAATAAAAGTAAGACTAGCTGAGTCTAGTCTCTGTTTGAGCATTTGTAAAAGATGTAAAGTGTGGTAATGTGTTTTGCTTCTGTTTCCAGGTATGTGCGTGACCCCAGAGCGAACTTTGACCAGTCTCTGAGTGTTTTAAAGCACGCTAAAAAGGTCAAACCCACTGTGCTCACTAAGACGTCCATCATGTTAGGACTTGGGGAGACTGACCAACAGATACTCGACACTCTGACAGGTTTGTACACAGACCACTCACATCCTGGAACTCTTTAAGTTTCTAATGATAACATTTTTGTGTTCTGCGATGCATTTCAGAGTTGCGAGAGGCAGATGTGGACTGTCTAACTCTGGGCCAGTACATGCAACCAACGAAACGCCACCTGAAGGTAACAGACACACGTAAACTGTTTCCACATTTATCCCAGAAGCAGAACATGAAATGATGCACAATATTCAGTCAAATCAGTGCACACTGTGAGAATATTTGTGTTGGCTTAGGTGGACGAATATGTCACTCCAGAGAAGTTCGCCCACTGGGAGAAAGTTGGGAATGAAATGGGTTTTGTCTACACTGCCAGCGGGCCACTGGTGAGATCCTCGTACAAAGCAGGTGAGAAACCACCGTGATAGAAATAAACAGAATGCATTTAATCTACAATTACAGGATCAATTCATCCAGATTAAAAAAGAATTATGATGTAATGCGCCAAAACATTTCTGCAGTAGGAAAATGTTCCTCAGTGAAGTTTGTGGATTTATTGCGATAAGGTCTTGAACACATACATTTATGACACAGCTTCCCAATAAACTGTTGTTTACCTTTAGTCAGTGTCACATTCATGCGCCATAAGAAAACTACTGTTACAGTCAACTACAGGAGGGAAAATGAACAAATATACTCTACAGTTTACAGCAGAAGTACAGATAGTTGTGTACAAAAATCTGTTAAAAGTAGAAGCACTGATTTAACATCTCTACTTAAGTGAAATAGTTAAGTACATTTGAGGACATTTCAGAAGTAAAATAGACTCAAAGTAGAAATGTAAAAATTAGCCCTTTGAAGGACATCTCTTCTGTCAGTTCCTGTGCAAAAATTGTGGAACATCATGCAATATTAATATAATGTGAAGACTGTTCAGTCATTCAAACTACATACTGAAAAGGATGAAAATGAACTTATACAAAATGTACAAATTCCTTTTCATTGCTGGAAACTAGTCTTCTTTCCATGTTTATATTATTTTTGTTGCATCTTTAATGTTATTTTATGTCTGTTGTGTATGATAAGCGTAGATGGATACACCAAGAGATCATCTTTATATTTTCTTCCTTAGGCTATATATTTAGTGTTGGAAATGTGTGCAATGATACAACAAAATAAATTTCCCTAAGATGCATTAAAACAAAAGTGATGATAAGCTTACTTTGAAAATGGGAGGAGCAGAAAAAAACAGTTCCATGAATAGGAGATAGGAAAATCAGAGTAGCAGAAATGTTGCAAAGAAACAGAGTAATTATGCAGATAAATTATATTTGATGAGTGTGTCAGAATATATTTCTTTAATCTGTCTTTTATATTTGTAGGGGAGTTCTTTTTGAAGAATCTGCTGAAGAAGAAGAAAGCTGAAGCCACTGTGGCAGAATGAACACCACCAAACTCAGTCTTACATTTCGTCTTTTTCCTTCTCTCTTACCACCACTACCAAGACAATCAGCTTTCACTCACACATCAGCAGTATAATGCACTATAACAATAGCAAAGCAGGAAACCACATCAGAGAAGAAATAAAAGAAATGCTGTTTACACAAGAGCACAGAGTGGACATGAACATGGTGGGAGGACAGGGCGGTACGTTCCTTTGAGTGCAGAAGCTCTCTGATGTTCGCCTGTGATCACTCAGGACTTCAGTGAGAGACGTTCAAAGACAACAATGAACACTGTTCATGAGACAGTTGGAGAAAAGTAACTGCTGTCTGTCAGACCTGCACCTCAGGGGCCCCTAAATGACACCTGTCAACACCCTCCCCTCAGGGGTCTGGACATCCAGACCTGCTGACCTTTAACAGCGACTTCTGTTTGTAAGCGCTTTGATGTCTGTGATTTAACAAAGTTTGGAGGAGGTTGAAATAGTAAATAATGAATCAATAAAACATATTTGTATTTAACAAATAAAGACTGATCAGTCACAGCTGTCAACTACATTCAACTTATTTTTGATTTTCTCCAAAAAGGAGGTTACATCAGAGGTCCGAAGGTCATGAATCCGGAAAAGTCATGAAAGGTCAAAACTGAATTTTTAGTGAAGTCTTTTAGGATCAAATGTCACTTAAGATTTGCGCATTTCTTAAGTGATTATCAATTAGCAACTGATGAAAATGGAATGCCAATAACAATTGCAAAAGAACACAAATATTAAAATTAAAGCTTAAAATGTGTGAATTTACAGCCTACACTACAGAATCTGTGAAAGTAAAACATTTAAGTGAAATATAGTCTTTTCCCTTTTTCCTCTTTGATGGTAGAATGTGTTTTTGTCCTTTTTTTTTTTTCACCCTAAAATTTTCCCCCTGCATTTTGTTTGCAATGAAATTCACATTTTCCATTGATTTGCAGGGATTTTAACTGCTGAATGAATGTTTCCATTTATGGAGCACTTACTGTACATATTTTCATGTGTGAGGCATGAGTCAAGAATGAACTTGTTATATTTTAGAGTGGATTAGTATGAAACCGAACCTGGACATTTTTTTCCACTAACGGTGTGCCCTTGTGGTGAATTCAACATCAATAGGGAATAAACAGACACAAAATCAGGCCAAGGCATCACATTTTATTGCATTGGCCCTTTTTGTAAATAGTCACTAAGACACAAGACATTGATTACAACACAGATGATTTATAAAAAATACTTGTTTTATAAAAGTATAAAATTTCATAAAATTTTATAATACTTGATTATATCGTAAATACTGTAAGAAAGTCGATGACTACTGACAGAGTTCTTATAAAATTAAGGACAGAGGCAAGTATGTATCTGAAATGATACAACCAAGAATGAAATGTATAAAATTAACCGTTCCTGTGTGGAATGATTGCTTTCCGGACTTCATTAGAATCAAACACATTCATACAAATTTGGACTGAAGGCTCAACAAACATCATCCTCTCATCCTTGCATCTCAGTCCCTGTGAAGGGGTGTAATTAGTGACACCATCTGGCGTTTTGATCATGAGGTGCATACCTACAGCACAAGGAAAGATGTGACCAGCAGTAATAAGGCTGAAAGAGGAATGCGCTGCATGTTGTGTGTCTGTTGGTGAAGTGACTTTTAGACTTTGGCTTTCTTCGGGGGAGGCTCAGTGGCGCTGATGCGAGGACATACAGCGGCAGGGGTGTATGGGATTCTGGTCGTGGTCACTTTCTTACCGATGGTCTCAATCTGCAAACAGAAAAAAAAAATGAACAGACTCACACAGGTAATGAACTGCTGTCATTAACGGAGTTGGTTGAAATCACACTTCGTACTGCGGCGTGTAGTGCGTTTTGTGTCTGCTCACCTGGAAGCCGATGTTCTGGAGGTGAGGGTGGAGATGGTCCAACACTCTACGACCATCAAATATAAAGGCTGGCTTCAGCATCTTCTTGTAAATCTTCTCATAATCCAGTTCCTGAGTTGGAACAAGACAAACATGACTGCTTGGCGTAAAAGCTCAAATTTGAGAAGTTTCATTTCTTTGTTCGTCTTTTTGAAGATAATTGGAAAAAGCCAGATTGTCACCTTGAACATGTCCCACTCGGTACAGATGACCAATGCATGTGCACTCTGGCACGCTTCATAGGGGTCAGAGGTCACAGTCACCAGCTCAGACACTACAAAAGAAGTCAAGGATTCACGTATCGGTCTCACTGGCATCCAAAATCCCCAAACAATCTTCAAACTCCTGTAAGAATCAGTCCTCTCCATATGTGATGTTTGGGTTGAATAACGCTGTTTAATGCTCAAGGAATTAAGGTCTCTTCATTTTATGTCGGGCAGAATAAATGTGATGTTAAAACACCTGGTTCGACGCATTTTATCCCAGTCATCTGATATTTATTGCAAAATTGTTTAAAGGCGGAATATTTGAGTGAGCTAGAGGTTCTAAAATGGATTATCACCAGGCCGACCATGTTGTATCATTTGTAATACATAAAAAGCAGAGTCCGTTAATATTTTAACCTAAGTAGTCATACCTCTTTCTGGGTTGTCCTCTGAAATGCTGGGCTGAGAGAGGTCATGAATGATCTGCTCTTTCAGAACTTTGGGGTCGTAGATGAACAGCTTGGCTCCCTCATCCATCAGATACTTTGAGATGTAGATACTAGACGACTCTCTGGAACAAAGACACAGATACACACAGATCAGGGTGGAGTTCAACACAGCATGCGGACAAGAGTTCATGTAAAGTGGAATCAGCAGTGAGCGCAGATGATGAAGGGCTATGGCTTAATTTAAACAAAAGCCAAGTTTACTATGAACATAAATATCGTTGAGGTAAACTCCTGCACAGATGTGCGAAGGGAATGCATGAAAAGCGCTAACTGAAAACAGCCTGACCTTGTGTCTCCTGTGTCTTTTTTGAAAGAGAATCCAAGAAGAGCGATCTTTTTGCCTGTAACTGTGTTGAAGAGGCAGTCAATGATCCGACATGCAAACCTCCGCCTTTGGTATTCATTCATATCAATCACCTGACAAAAATCAGAAAAAAAAACCAGGTAAGAGCCAAGTGAACACAGAAAGATCAGAATTCTACTAAAGCTATACTGTGTAGTTCTCACCTGCTGCCAGTAAGAGGCTACCTCCGGGAGGTTAAGGGCCTCGCACAAGTAAACCAGATTCAGCACATCCTTCTGGAAACAGCTTCCACCAAATCCTGAGCAGAGTGTTGAAAAAGCAGACAGGTTGGAGTTACTACTCACATGAATTTTACATATACTTGTTTCAGATTACCGCAGTCTCTTACCGACGCTGGCTTTGAGGAACTTGCTGCCTATCCTCTGGTCCATGCCGATTGCCTTGGCTACCTCCTCCACATCAGCTCCAGTGGCTTCACACAGAGCGCTGATACTGTTGATGCTGCTGATTCGCTGTGCCAGGAATGCATTGGCTGCCTATGAACACACGCTGGATTAGTAAAACCTTAATTTATGAAACGATAACATCAAAAACAGTGGCTGCAACAAAACTGACCAGTTTGGACAGCTCAGAGGACCATGTGTTGGTGGTGATGATCCGTGTCTTGGGGACCCAATGCTCATACACTGCACACAGTGCTCTTATTGCCCTTTGACCCTCAGCAGTCTCGTCTCCGCCAATCAAGACACGGTCTGGCTCCTTCAGATCCCGCACTGCTGTTCCCTCTGCAAGGAACTCTGGGTTGGACAGCACCTGAACCACACCGACAATTTATAAACTATCATAAAGCAGTTCCTGGATTGTTTTGCAAACACAAAAAAATAATACACACGTGTAGATTGAGGCTCGGCTTCGTGTTGGCATCAAATATCCGTCTAATGCTCTCAGCAGCTCTAACTGGGACTGTACTCTTCTCTGTAACAATCTTGTATCCGTCGGACACTTCCACAATCCGCCGAGCACATGCTTCAATGAACTTGAGGTCAGCGGCCCGACCTTTACCCATTCCATAGGTCTTAGTTGGAGTGTTCACCTGTGGGAGGGACGCAATCATTGAAATTTACTGAATAATGTTGTAAATGTCCAGATATATTTCTATAGCTGTTCTAGAAGGGAACATGTAGCACTCACAGAGATAAATACGAGATCAGCTTCCCTAATGGCAGAGTCTATGTCTGTAGAGAAAAACAAATTCCTCCCTCTGCATGACTCAACCACCTCCTTCAGACCCGGCTGCAACGACACAGAGTAAAAAAAAGTTAAAACCTTAGATTCAACTTCAGGATGACTGATCATGGACCGCTGTTAGACTTCGTCCTTCATGACGCTGTAATACTTGTGGCCGTAGATGACGCAGGAAAGTTGCAACACCAAGAAATCTGGAACTAATTTAGACGTTATTGGCTCCATGATGTAGTTACAGTGTTGAATAACACTGAAGTGGTTGCCTGGTCACACCTACTATTTCAACAACTGAAGTATACCTAATAAAATATGAAGCAGTTCCAAAAAGTGAAATAAGAATATAGGGAGGGGAAAAAATCAACCAAGTACTTCAGCATCTACTATCCTGTTAAACTTTTACTATATACCTTTGGCTTAGTCTCTTAATACCCTGATATAATACCTCATATATGGGCAAAGTGTCTGAGTTCCAGGCTTTGATTCGAGACTCATTGACGTCCACAACAGTCACAGTGATCTCCGGACACATCTCAGCAATCACACTACAGGTTGGGCCACCAACATACCCAGCCCCGATGCAACAGATCCTCTTTATCTGAAACATCTGGAAATCAAAGACAGAAAAAATATGCAGATCAACCTTCAGCGACAGGAATGTTACAGTCAAAGTGTAGAAGCATAAGGCACACCTTATAGCCTCTGCACTACTTTACTGATTTAAAAAGGGTTGACCATAAGTATAAAGAATAACATTATCGTATTTAAAGCAGCCATTGATTCTTTCTCTTAAATTCTACAGAAAAAAAAAACATAAGTAGTACTGCTTTTACTGCTGCAAACATTCTTACCTCTTACATCCATAAAACTTTCTATTCTGGTCGACCAAATTTCTAAAAATACTCAAGAAAATCAACTTGTCAGAGCCTTCTAGTCTCCCTTCAGTACCAGTCGCACCTTTACAGCCTGGTGGAAAATAAAAGAGCCTTTCATTCGAGCTCAGCCACGTCTGGCAGAGATGAAACGGCCCTTTATCACAGATACCTACCACCTACTTCACCTCAGCTGTGCTGCAGAACCAGTGCCACCCCTTGAAAAGTACTATTACACATTAACCGAGCCGTACTTTACTGCGAGCTCGTACAACTGCAGCTCTAAAAATGCTGAAAAAGAGAGACGACAACTAAGAGCAAATGAATGGGCGTCTGAAGCAGCTAACTAGCGGTTAGCATCTGTTAGCTAACGTTACATTACCGTTGCCAACTCGACAGTCGGTAAACTTCAGGAATGCGCAGATGACGTTAGCCTCTTCACAAATGTGTCCGGTCGGAGCACCAAATCCGAGTAAGTGTTCCGTCACAAACGCCAAACCTCTTCAAATCCGACCAGGACACAGATTGACTCACAACATCAGCGTCTCTCTCATAACTTTTCCTACGCACCAGCCTTTCTGAGACACTTATGCTCATGACTGGGTACTAAAAAAAAAAATAAACCCGAGAGGACTTCCGCTGTGCATTTCAGAATAAAGTCACTAACGTCATCAACTCCTACAAAGACAAGATATTACACAGATATCAACCTCTCAGTGGACTATGTTACTCTACTTCGGGCATTTTTCATCAATATTTTTCAAAATATACACGTACTGTATTACTACCGCTTACGCCGAATCAACGTTAGGATTTTATTCTGAAAGGCTGACACTGCAAAAAGCTGAAGGAGAGGGTTTCACATTCCTGAGGTGAAGCTGCACTGAACACCAAAGAGCAATGGACATTTAACCCTCTGAAATACAAAAATGCTAATATTCGGTAACAGTGATATTAAAATCACGCAGCATGCATTTTTGTTGTGTGGCAAAATACAGATGACATTACAAAGGATGAAGCATTTTTTTAAAAATAGCCTATGGATGGATAGATAGATAGATAGATAGATAGATAGATAGATAGATAGATAGATAGATAGATAGATAGATAGATA
>JAPQRP010000001.1:8410596-8427420 GCA_037367295.1 Apogon hyalosoma | reverse complement strand
AGATAGATAGATAGATAGATAGATAGATAGATAGATAGATAGATAGATAGATAGATAGATAGATAGATAGATTTACACTATTCATAATATCTGTGAAGTGCCATAATATACACCAAAAAGGTTCCACTTAATAAAGATTTAACTTTATTGCACTTAGCCTTTAAAGTTCACATATTCATTATGTTATTGAATTTATTCATCTACGTTTTTATTTATTCATCTAAGCACTTTTTTCTGAGATATTATTTCATTATACATGTTACATATTTGTAAAGTTGCTTTTGCACATTTGGAAGTTAACATTTTCCAAGAGCCAGTTTGCAGGTACATCTAAAAAAAAATTGAATATCATGAAGAAGTTCAATATTTCAGAAAGTAAAACCCATATATTATATAGACACATTAGACATAGACAGGGGAAACCTCACACTAGACTTCAAGCAAAGTGGATTCTGTGCCTCTCCACTCTTCCTCCAGACTCTGGGACCTTGATTTCCAAATGACCTGCAAAATTTACTTTCATCTGAAAAGAGGACTTTGGACTTTTTTTTTTTTATTGATCTTATGTAATATTCAAATTTTCTGAGACACAGAATTTTGGGTTTTCATTATCTGTAAGCCATAATCATCAAAATGTAAAAAAAAAAAGGCTTGAAATATTTCAGTCTATATAATATATAGGTTTCACTTTCTGAAATGAGTGACAAAAAAATACTGAACTTTTTCATAATATTCAAATTTTTTTTTTAGATGTATCTGTATATAGGATAATTTATATACAACATAAAATACAACAAAAACTGAGGCAATCATTTGCACCAGCTATCACCATATTCCAGACTGACATTAAAATTGTATATCAATAATGTAAACCACTTATACAGGATCAAAAATAGTGTCTTTACTACCATCCCCTGTGCATCCATGTATTTCCTCAGTGTCCCAATATCTGTTACAACTTGCATGACCTGACCTGACCTGTGACCAAAAGTATCTACTGATCTAAAACGTTCAATACATTTTGAGCCACTAGTCCTATAATACATCAAAAATAAATCTGGTAAAATGCAATTTCTCAGCTTTCCAGAGACATCAGATTTGTCTTTTTTGGATGTTCAGAGGCTTTGTTGTAGACATTGAAACAGTCATCCTTTGCAACATCAAGTGATCAGTAAAACCCATGTAGTTTGACAAATAACTGGTTTTAGACACTTGTTTTTATCTTCAGTTAATGATATAGTTTGTTCAAAAAGTAATTTCTTCCTCAGTTTTTTCTGTTCTGACATAAAAACCTTTAGACATCAACACAGACAGTAAATGAAATATAGGGAAATATCTTTAAACGACAAACTCACTTTTGCATTTTGTGTTCACACATCTTCAGATTTGGTAAAAGGCAGTCACTTTGCAGGCTCAGTGGAGAAACTGGCATGTGGAAATCTGCTGCGTGACCCTGTGCTTCTAAAGAACAAGGCCATAAAGAAATTCCGACAGCACCACATTAGAACAAGGTTTCAGTGCTCAGCTTGTAAAGAACCTGTAGAAACTTGTATTCAGTAGCTTTTGCTCTGAGGTAGAAAAAGGTCGTTTTTAAAAATCTTTTTACATTCATGTTTTAGATTAAAACGTTTCAATTCAGAAATCACCTTCATAGTAAACATAAGATGTGAGAAATGTCCAGTGTATATTTAGTCAATAAATGAATCTGACAGATAACACAGAACTTATGTATCTATGCTCAACACAAAGGTTCCCATGGTCCGTTGTGTTGTTGTGGAATGAAACTTGATGATGCGACAGGTAAATCAGACAAATAACTAATATTTATTCATGCTTTAAATTATGTGCCATAACATGGTAAAAACAGCCCAGTACATATAAAAACAGATTTGTACAAACAACTTTACAGCTTTCTTAATAAAAAACACACACAACATATAATCTTAAACTACTACTGCTGGTTAGTGTTAAATCTAACAAAAATGCAGCTTTTGTCTATATCAAACCTCCCTTTAAAGTAAAAAATACAGTCGTGTAGTACTTTCCTTTGCATTATTTTCCTTGTGGTATAGTTTTATTTGGAGGGCTCCACGGCGGCGGGGGGCTGTGTCGGAGTATCGCCTGTATATATCTTTCTTCTTTCTGTCTTTTCTTTTCTAGCTCCTTCCTTGCCTATATAAAGGGATGAGAAAAATATAAACAGTTTTTTTTTTCCATCACTGACAGATTTGAAGAGATTGATCATTTAGCACAAAAGTAAGATGCCCCTACCTTAAAGAGTCCACAATGTGAAACCTTCTAACACAAATAAGCAAGTTCCTGATGGCATTAACATGGGTACCATAAATAAATCTACTTACCAGCCAACTTTCATACATCTCCAAAGCCATCTTATCTCTCTCCTCTCTCATGTACTCTTTCTCTTCAGCTTTAGTTTTGAGTTCTTTGCGCTGCATAATGGCTTTGTCATGGAGAATATCTTTCTTCTTCTCACACCTTTATCAGAAAAATGTTTAAGCAGGTTTTAGATACATTTTTCCACTGTCTTTGTGGTTGAGGTACTGTGTGATCAAACATGGCTTAACATCTAGTGCTTTGGCTGCCACCTAGTGGGCTATCTTTTCCACTCCCTGGTAGATTTTAATGGGATGGAGAAATAGGGCACAAAAATAAATGCTGGGTTGCTTGTAATATCTAAGCAAAAATACAGATGTTTCAATTAAAAAGGTGCAGATGTTTATTAAAGTTCTATTACCAACCTCAGTGAGAAAGCAGTACACACACAGACAGTGTTACGTCACCCTTTAAATAAACAGACAATAAGTACAAAAGCCTACGATCTACCCTTACCAGTCAGAAAAGGCAGATTTGCTGCTCCTTTTTCTTTCTTCCTCCTTTTCTTGCTTTTGTAGATTTTGTTTATTTTCAGCTTCTCTTTCTTTTCTGTACTTTTCTTTGAGAAGAAGATCATGCTCATGTTTCCACTTTTCAAACACCTGTAATAATTAAGAGATTAAACATACAGTATAAAGATGAGGACTTATATCACTAAGAGTTATGCACAGTGACAACAAAGATTTACCTGTTTAGCGGATTGTTTTTTTTCTTCTTTTTCTTCGATTGCTCTTTGCTCTTTTCTTATCTTGTCTTGCTTTTCTCTGGCTTTTGCTTTGAGGCATTCTGCTTTCTTTTCTTTCCAGGCCTCATATGATGCAACAGCATCTTCCTTTTTTGCATTTTGTTCCTGTTTTGTGTATGAAACATAGTTTGGCGTTTGCATTTTTCTAAAGCAACAGTTTGCATCTTGTAATTGAGGATTATCTCTAATTATCTTGTGGAAACAAGTTATTATCTTTTGCACACAGAATATTTTGTTCCTATAGAATAATTGTTCTGATAAGAAAAAAAAAATCAGCTTTAGGGGCTCTGTAATATATAAAATTACTTACCCTTGTCTTGTTTTCCTTTATGATTTCTTCTTTCTTCTTAAGTTGCATGTTTTCTCTCGACTTTTCCCTTTTCTTTTTTAACCATTCCTGTTGTATCAAATTGAATGATAAGACAGGGATCACATACCTTTACGCATCTGTATACACTAAATTTTGATACCCACTACTGAAATGAGGAGGTTACTGAGAGAATAAAGCTGATTTATTCAGAAGTACTGAAGCCATTGAGCATTTAGATAAACATGTGTTGACAAGGAATTGTCCTTACTAGACTTTGTTACTCTTACTATGCTTTTCTTGTCATTTCTCGTATAATCTACAATGTACATACATTTAGTCCAGCAGGGACGTTGAATGACTATGACACTGACCTGATAAACGGCTGCTCTCAGTGAATTGGGCCCTTGGGGCTGAGAATCTTGCAGTGAAACATCAAGTATTTTGAGGCTTCCTAAATATTTGGATTCTACTTTCCTGGAGCACGCACTCCGGGGTCTCTGTGAGGTCTTACAGTGAGATCTTGATGTCCTGATTAGTATAAAAACAAAATATTGATCAATTAAATTGTCATTTTTTTGGTTTATAAAGGTTTAAATATCTATTAGGGGATTATGATAGTGTTACTCACTGAATTTCATGTGATTTATCAGAGGTCTGAGAGAGCTGAGCATAAGAATGATTTAAGTGATCTCCTGAGTCTTCCTGAAAAGGAGCAATAAACACAGTTGCCAGAGCTTAACTATATCTGCAATGAGGCTACTGTAAGGGTATCACTGTTACTTTTCATGATGAATAGCTTACATTAAAATCTTGAAGTGAAGTCGAGTATTTCCCTTCATGCTCTTTGCTGTCATCAGAAATAAAGCCATCTAAAATGATTTAAATATCATGAGGGAATAAGGGAGAAAATGGCAACGACCCAAGTAAAAATGCACAACAATGCCACTGACTATGCCAAGTATTACCTCTGGATTCGGAACCAAATGTGGACTTCGTGAGGAGCTGCGACTGCTCGCTCTTTCCCGAAGAGGACTTGCTGAGGCTACGTGAAGCTGCATGGTCTCCTATGCACTGCAATAAAATAATACAATACAGTATGTATCTCTGTATGAGAATCTTAATTTTTCCATTGAAATATTAAATATCGTGTGAAAATAAAGACTGAGACTCACAGGTGGGCTACAGCTCCTTGTGGTATCCTCATCTAGTGCATCAGAGGAGAGAGGAATAGCTGTAGAGGAAGTCTGAGGCCTGCTGAGGTCCTGAGATTCAGCCTGCTTTTCTGTAGTGTGAAGGCTCAGTCCCAGCGTCTTTTGCCTGGGTTTGGGTCTGGGTGGTCCCTTTTCGGTAAGACTATCTGAATAAAAACAGTTTCAGGAGATTTTTATTCAAAAATCTGCATCTGTTTAACCTTCAGAAGCATATTTCATGTGCATGTAAAGTGTTGTTTGTTACTAAAAAGAGAGTAAATAGACCTGCTGAAGATACAGCAGGTTTGAGGTCACCCGCTGATAACTCTGGAGTCTGGTTTCTCTCTTCATTACGGTCTGAAACCACTGGGTCTGGGGTTTCTAACACACT
This sequence comes from Apogon hyalosoma, assembly GCA_037367295.1. Lineage (NCBI taxonomy): Eukaryota > Metazoa > Chordata > Actinopteri > Kurtiformes > Apogonidae > Apogon > Apogon hyalosoma. The sequence goes on along the minus strand of JAPQRP010000001.1, from coordinate 8,422,390 downwards.
GCTCTCAGATGGTAAAGGGAGGGGCATGTCCTCTGAAGTCTGGTATGATAGAGATTTACTTGAGCTCTCCCTTGTAATTTGAGGATTGGTAGATTCCTCATCAGACTGTTTATGTGGTAAGTCATCTTCATTGACATTTAAGGAGGGTTGTGGAGAGGATGAGCTACTATAATTACTGCGTCCACCGATGGAGGAATCAGGAGGCTCATTTTCATAACGCTCCGATGCTGTGGTGTCTTCCAGAGGAGAGCTATTTCTTTTGGTTTTTAGGAAGGAAACTCTTTTCGTTCTGGCAGGTGTGCCTTCATCCTCTGAAAGATCAAAGTTGTTAACTTTGGCTTTGCTCCTCCCGGTCTTATATGTATCAACTCTCTTCTTTCTTGATTTGAGGAGTTCATTCAAAAAATCTGTGAAACAAAAGATTACAGTAAAGTGAATACAGGATTTTTACAGACACACTTTCAATACATTTCCATGAGTTTGCAAGTCCCAATTATATAATTCATTTGACATTAAAGCATAAAACAAAAACATAACTATTGTGGTTTGAACGTCACTTCCAGGGTTTTCTCTAATTTCAGATGTCCCCACACTGAAGAAACATAATAACTGCTGAGATTTGAGCACCACTCTGGAAAGAAAAGATATTATACTACGCAAAATAGACAGCATTTTTTTCATTCATTCATTTTTCTGAACCCACTTCATCTTCACTAGGGTTGCAGAGGGTGCTGGAGCCTATCCCAGCTACCTATGGGTGAAGGTGGGGTACACCCTGGACAAGTCACCAGTTCATTACAGGGCTGACATATAGAGACGAACAACCAATTACTCTCACATTCACACCTATGGGCAATTTTAGGTTGACCAATTAACCTATCAACGCATGTCTTTGGATGATGGGAGGAAGCCAGAGTAACCGGAGAGAAGTCACAGAAACACGGGGAGAACATGCAAACTCTACACAGAAAGGTCTCGGGTTGGCAGCATTTTTTTCTGGAAATAAGCTTTATAAAAGTGGGGGTCACTTGTTATTTGGACAATTGGAAACATGTGTTTTCAACAAATGTTCTCATCAATGAATTGACCATCGCAGCACCTGCGCCCTCCACCAGCCTAGGAGAAAGCCTGAAATCCACTCTTTCATTTATTAAATTCATCTTTAGTGTCTTTGTGTAAATCTGACAATCTTTCCATCTATGTTTTATGAGTTTAAAATAATTCCATGGCATTTCCAAAACTGTGGAGGATTGTTACTAAATTTCATGACTACTTAAGGCCTGTAAAACTGGATTTGGATAACTTTTACAGTTTTTAATGACCAAAGGAACTCTATTAAGCCTGGGCAATAACTGGAATTTGACGATAGCTCACTCATTTTTCTGCAGTGCTACAGAACTAACATTGCCTCAAACCACATAGAAATTAGACACAGTAAAAAAATAATAAATAAAAGGGGCTCAGGGAAAGCTCCTATAAAGCAGACCTGGGACATAAAAGAGTGAAGAGCAGCCTAGACCAAAAAAATCACAAAGGGATCTATCACATACACATGTATTTTTTATGTCTGGGAGAGAGGAATCATATTGCTTCCAAAAACAATAAATAAACCTGAACACCAGCTCTAGTTAGACGGACGGTGGTAAGACTAAAACTTGTCATGTGCTCTTAAATATTCCGGTTGTACCACATATGTCAGTTCTCTGTCAACTCACCATCCTCGTCATCATTGAAGTCATCTGAGTATGAGTATTGCTCTGTTTTTGTTTTGCTTGCCCTGGCAGAGACAGCAGCCTGAAGTTCATCCTAAAGTGAATGAATCTGAGATTAACATTCATAACACTAGAGAACGTGACAAACCAGTATGGTCCATTTCTCATTTTATGTAATATCTGGTATTGTAGCGTTGAAGCTTTTACCTGAAATGTTGTTCTTTTCGATGTTTTCGGGCTCTTTGTGTAAGCAAGTGTCCTGAAATCCCGATTTGTCATTATGAAAGTTGCAAACAGTTTCTTATGGATAACATTAGCATGCTAGCTTGTGCGCGCTAACTTCATTAACTGTAACTAGAACATCTTTACGTAGCTCCATACATTGCAACGAGGACTTAATTTACATTATTATATTTTATTTACCACATGACGATTGTATGGCCCAAAATAAATCTCATTGCTATGTTTTAAGGTTCCGTTAAATTTCATGCTGAAACCAACTGTTGACGGTAACCCAGGGAAACGCGAGACATTTCCGGTTTCCACAATGCGCATGCTCTTTGGACTGAAAAAAAAACAAAAAAAAAAAAAACACTACAGACCTCATTAGACGTTTTAAATGTCAAAATAATTTTTTTCCCGATAATTTCTGAGATTTTGAGCATCAAACCTCTTGCATTTAGCTGCATTATCAAGCAATAATTTAGGCCTTTTCTGCAAGATTTTTCTTTTTCCCTTAAATATTGATCTTCTAATACCTGTATACATCACAGAAAGCATTATTTTTAGATATTGGTTTAGTACAGGTGTGAGTTCACATTTTCTCAACAAATTACAACCAGACAGACTGACTAAATGAATAATTTTTTTATTTTTTGTTTTGTTACAGGAAAAGTGCATAGTTAAAGCCCTTTTTCTCTAAGACAGTAACAGTATAACTTGAGGTCCCCTGTGATACCAGATGTTCTATTGTTTATTACAACTCAGAGTTGTTTCCCATTAATTTAGTACTCTCAAGTCTGAATTTAATTTTCTCCCAAGCAAATCTACGACGATATAGAGATAATTTTAGAGACCATTTACTGATATAAAACTGAAGATCAGCCAGCCAGTTAACACATCTAATCTACAATTAATATTTTATAATTGTACGTGATGTGTTTAAGGTGGAAATTATATTATCAGATTAACCAGGTAGACTAAAATAATCGTTTCCATTATAGTTCAAGGAAACAAACATGTTCACAGTAAGTGGCTAGAAAACAGAAAACTCCTGTGTCATGTAATGCATTAAATACACAATAGCATTGCTGTAAAGATCTGTTTAAAAGATAGTTTTAAGTCAGCATTACTGCCCCACAGGCAGCTGTTCAGGCTGCAATTTCTAACTGACAAACCATTAGAGATTTATCCAGTTCTGGGCTCAAGTGAATAATGAGCAACTGTAAGAAAACAACCCTATGTGTAAACTATCATGACAACCAGATGTGGTAAAATAGAAATTGTGGATCATCATTTTGTCCACCCCCCCACCCACAACCCCTAAGAAATCACCACAAATGCTCAATTCTTTACCAAAGTTGTTCTCCAAATCAGCACTGATACTTAAATTCCCATTGGCACTGTTTGAAAATTTCTAGCCTGCATGTTTTCCTACATCTTTGCTGGTTTTACATATTTAAGATGTGAAGTGTAGAGTCTGGGTTGCACCCATTAATCACCGACTGCTATGATTCAAAAAGAACAGAAAGAACAGACCTTCATTTAGATAAATGAGTCATTACAACATACCCTTAAATTAAACCACAACAAAAGTGCTAGTAAAATGTCATTTTCAAGCTATTATAACCTAGTTTCTTTAGAATATCATTTAGTTTTTTAAACCATAAAACATACACAACATGGAATTCTCCTAATATGATTAGAACATACTTTTTTGTGCGTTTTGTCTTAAAGTTACTAAGCATATCAGACCTGCCTTTATTTATCAATAATTGGAAAACGTGAGGACATAACTGTGATTATGACCAAGGTTCTCTAAGAACTCTCATAGACAGCTGACCGAGACCTGTTACCCCTACTTTGTTCCAATGTTATGTTCACATTTGTTTTAGACAAATTTGTTACTTATTGAACATGTATTGCTGTCCCAATTATTTATATGTACATAACTGCTGACATGTCCTTAAAAATTCAGTTCATATAGACCTTGTGTTATGATCCAAATGAGGTCTACATGCAAACAAATTATTAGTTCACTGCATTAAATTCAATATACCGTGATGTAACAATCCAAGTGTTAATACACAGTATGATTTATACATTTATTGTATTTCTTCATTCTGCTGGTTTATACGTGAACTAAATGTGAAAGGAAGTCCTTACTGGCACCGTTTCTAGAGCTGAATGTGGAAAAGAGTGGAATGTTTTAGAGTCTAAAGAACCCACCACCCTTCATTAGTCAGTGAGCACTGAACATTAACTCCAGCAGCCCAAAAGCAAATTCTTGTCTTGCTTCTCCCTCCTCCTTTGGCCCTCCTGACACATTCCTTCATTTTGAGTTCACGTCTAAGTTTGTGCACAACAGTCAGCAGCAGGGCTAGGATCAGGGACTGACTCAGAACAATGCCACACCTTAAAGACTTGGCAAAGTAACACTTAGAGCCCAACTGATACATTAACACACTGGTACTGTTGGTCAGTTTGCTTTGAAGGTTTAGCAAAAATATTCTGTGAATGCATATGCTAGAATGAAAGTGACATTTTACAGACAAATTAAATACAATTGATTTAGTATGTAAAAGTCATTTATGCTCCATGCATGTAAGTTTTTGTTTGTAAAATTTGTGTCTACATAAACATAAAAAAAAATTGCAATTTGGATAAGTCTCAAAACTCCTGCATCAGTTGGACTCTAGTACAAAGAATCATTGATTTAACCTCAACACAATGGTATTAAAAAGGAGAAACAAAAGAGATTTGAATGAAGGCTGACAGGAAGATGGTGCTGTCCTCATCACAGTATATAGCTAACTGTGCAGCTCCATTCAGAGCATGTGGATGAGTGTTGGTTCTTTGGCGCCACTGCTAGTCCACTGGTGGTGGTGGGGGTTCTCTACGACCACTCTGAAACCAAAGACAAGAAGGTAAATAAAGCTATTAGTAGCATGATAATACTCTGAAAACCATTTGGAAACTGATGCAAAATAAGTACAATATGCCTCCTTCAAAACACTTAGAAACAGATCATTGAATTTTAGAGCTGAATACAAAATAAAATATGAATAACACAGTGAAAAGGAAACCTCTTTTTTTGTCATTATCATTGAATAAACATTTAGTTTTTGTTTTCCAACTTGAGGGGAATTGCTTGTCTTCACAAATATTGATGCCATTTTCAAAACATCAGTGGGTGGTATAAAACAATCACAGCACATATTAGTATAATAAGTACTAACATTGTGGGGTCCAGCGGGTTTATCTGTGGGACGGGGACCCCTGAGACTGGATGGGCGCAGCAGGAACAGGACCAAAGCCAGCACTACCCACCCCATCAGAACCATGGGAAGGGTCAGGTCACCTCCTCCCCCGACAGGTCCGCTGGGACCTGGCACTGAAAACAAACACCTTTTAGGATTTCCAACATATTAATATTCAATAATTGGAAGAAATGTTTGAGCACAGCAAAACAGCTTCAATATGCCGTGACATAATAATTATAATAATAATAATAAACACAAAAAAGAGGCACAGTGTGAAACACATTATGAAGGGGTCATACATACATTCCTGAGGGCACTCTGTGTCTGTGCAGTAGGACTGAGATTGCCTGAGCTAAAACAAAGTAGAAAAGAAAAAAATATAAGAGAAGAGAAAAAAAATTATTATTATTTCACATTTTGTTAACTCATTTATTTAATCTGTGTTCTACGAAGCATTTCCACAGACAGACGTACTGCATTACAAGAAAACTATATAGTATTGATACAACACTCTGATCAGGATTGAAATACACGAGTAATAACACAGATGCCTCTGCTTCAATACCAGTTTCTCAACAGTGTTTTTTTTAAGTGAACAAAAAATGGATAAAAAAAATTACACAACATAAAACATTTGTTTTATTTTTCAGCTCATCAGCAAGTTATAAACACAATGCACATAACACAAATATAAAGCCTGTTAAATAGATGTGGTTTAAACTTGCAGTCTGTTTCAATCCATTATTTTTATGTGTCAATAAACTGGAATTTTACCATCCAAACCAATCTGTTATAACACTAACAATTAAAAAAAACAAAAAAACAACACGCACTTATTACTGGAGAATTTTACTTCTTAGGTACTGGAATCAAGCATCATGGTATTTTTTAAAATTTACATTAATGTCTAAGCAATTTGGTTGGTGCCATAAAAGACCTTACACTTTCTTGTTACATTGGATACGCATGCATGACTCACTCCCAGCATACTGTTACCACAGGCATGTTCTTATTTATAAATGGTGCAAAGCGCTCATCTGAAAACTGCCTGCTTCATTGAATATACTCTGAGCAAATGCTAAGCAAATTCTTTAGTTATTTGGGCAACACCCCTTCCTGCCTCAAGCAAATCAGTATGCCCCAAGGGTGGCTTTCATGCTCCGAGCCAACTGCAGCCTGCCATGCAAGTTCCACCTGGATGCAAAGAACCAATGAGGACAACTGTAAACTGAAATAACATAACTAAAAATGTATTATTAGTAACAGCTTATTTCAATAACATTGACTCCATCTTTTATGACACTGAGACAGGGTAGAGAGAATTCACATGCGCAAACATCACATATTGTAACAAAGTGAATGTCTTGCGTGGCAGAACCGGCTCAAGATAAACACTGAGCAGGAACCAGGATGTCGCCAGCATTTCATTTCCTCCTCCACAGACTTTCATTAAGCATCAAGTTGATTCTGATGTTAATCTCTTCCTGCTGTCTCTCATCTTAAGCTAAAGATATTTTTTAGTTAATACTGTAAACTAGGACTACTCCATTTATTTCCCTTTGACCTATGCCACCACTTTAACCGTCCAAATGAAGTCTGCCACTTGGAATTCAAGTGCCAGAAAAAGACTCTCCTTCCATTACTCACCAGATTGAGGAGACGTCTCATAGCATACTCATGGTTGCAGACGCACTCACAAGGGTCAAAACCTCCCTCTGCCATTTCTCACTGGAAGGTGTTCCCCTGAGAACCAACCAAAAGTGCTGTATGTAACTAGGACACAGATGAACAAGTAAAGGAAACCTAATGCGCTGCTCTCTTGTCATTTCTCAGGGACACACAGATTAGGGGGAGGAGACTGCTTTGGTTAAGGTCGGTCATCTGAGACTATTATCTTGCCACATAATATTCCATACTTTTGGGTTGATAGTATTAATAATTTTGAGTGTACTCACAGTCAGTGGTTACAGCTGTTGCAGTAACTTTGATTCTAGCATGTACAGTCTGAATTGTTTGGACAGAAAACTGCTGTACTATTCTAATAATTAATTAACAGATAGACCATTTTAAAGGAAACTCATGAATGTGCATTCATTTTTCACCTTGCAATCACACATGCTTTGGTTCCACCTTAAGAGGGACCTTATGAAGTGAAGATTTCCGTGAACAATGGATGCTGTGAGACAACAGTGCTATCAACTGCACCACCATGCTGCCCACCACTACTACTACTACTACTACTATTATTATGATATAAAAATGGCAAGCTGTCCAGATTTGTTGTTTCAACCTTTTATCTATTGCCCAGTTGTCCATTACTTTGTTCATGTTAATTAATGTTTCTTTTCACTGTTTTTTTCCACTTGTTAGGTTTCTTTAAAGATTACGCACAAGAAAAGCTCAATAAGAAGCCATTATACCAGTGAACTTTGTCTGTGGCAGGTATTGCGAACTCTTCATGTACCTTATGATGGTTTCGCTGTGGCCATTCTGAAGGTTTTTTCATTCGTTTTTCAAATGTCAGTCATTGAACAATAACACCCAAGTCAGATTTTCCCACCTATGCAATCTACACTTTCAAACAGCAACTGAAGCAATACATAGGCTAATGGAGGAAAAATAAAATGTATGAAAAGCTTGGTTTATCATTCTTCTTCTTCATTCAGTCATTCATCTTCTCAGAGGGTCGCAGCGGGGGTGCTGGAGCATTTCCCAGCAAGGCTTTTGGCTGGATGTGTCGTCAATTCATCGCAGAGCTGACATATAGAGACGAACAACCAATCATTCTTACATTCACACCTATGGGCAATTTGGATTATCCAATAAACCTATCAATGCATGTGTTTGGATGGTGAGAGGAAGCCGGAGTACTCGGAGGGTACCCATGCAAACACGGGGAGACATAGTCTACTTTGCCCCAGAATAGTCTCCTTGCACTTGATCAGGTCTGTACATGCAGGCCTAATTTTACCGCAAAGACAAAAGCTCTATCATAATAGGGAAGTCTAATGTTGTTTCTCTCCTGATCAAAGTCCATCAGCAGTATTCTGTAACTACTTTGTATAATACCATATTTGCAATAAAAAATATGATATTTATCTGATTTAGATTACAGTTATGTACAATTTAAGTATGATTATTTTTAGTGGTTACTCCAAGAAAAATAACTCCTTCTGCAACGTACTTTCTTTAACATTCTGTGGAGTGTCCTGTCGTGTTTTGTTGTGGACCTGCAGCTTATCCTCCTGCCAGACTGCAGTTTTTAATCAACAGTAGTCGGTAAAAGTTAATTACGAGGGATGGGTGAAAGTGGCACAAGATAATCCTCTTTAAATACTCAAGGGGCCTTAAGATCAGGAGCCATCGTCTCATACTCGGTCCCATCTGACACCCAATCATTTGATACGACTGCAAACCTTTGTTTTCTTTCCACCTAGCATCGCTGTCGAAATCATAACAATGCCAAATGTCAGACTAGCATATTGCTAACACAGCCAACCACCAAAGAGACAACTCAAAGCAGTAGTTTGTTCGAGCGTTAATTTAAACGTCGGAGACAGATACGAAAGAGAAGCGGAGTGAGACTTACTCGAGCTCTGTAAATGTCCAGAAAAGCGTAAGATTGCGTTAAAGGGCCTGCCGTTCCCTGTTGCGGCCACTCCACTCTTCACCACGGAAACCCTCGGACTGCAGACATGTCAACCAACCGTCTGTGTTTTGTCTGATGCACGTGAGCCAACCAGCGACTCTTCATGACTAACATCCGGGCACTTGAGGAGCTACACATCCACGAGCTACATTTTCCATGTCCTATTGGTCAGAAGCTTTGATAAGCGGGCCTCTGGTCCAATTGGAGAGCGGCACGGCTGTAAAGTCTTGATAGTAAACAAACAGTCCGGGGAGCCGTCATCAGACAGAGGCGGAGAGCCGAGCCCCGACATCTGCCCGAGGGAGTAAGCAAATATCAGAGAGTAGATGTACAAGTATTTACTACAATTACGTTTTTTAATATCGTATGCTACCATACAGTTTTACATCTTTACAGAGGGGGTATATTTAAACAGCTATAATTACTTTTTACTAGTTTAATATTACCTACAAATTAACTTTACCTTGTAATATTATAATTGTTCTGTATAAATATGTGGTAGTAAAATTATACTCATGTAACACTGTACTGCATAATACGTAATAATTTAGTACTTTGTAAATATTTTTCTATTAAAACTGTACAATGTAAAAAAATGTTTAAAAAAATTTAATGTGATGTTGAATTCTACAACGTTTTTATATATATGTATATTACATCTAATATAAATGCTTGTACAACTATACATTCCTCAATAGGGACATACAGTATTTTAATAAACGTACACATTTTCAACAGTGAATTTGTTCCAAGGTTAACGCAAACAACAAAAAAAAAACACAAAAAAAAACAACACAAATTTAGCAGTTAGCAAATGTACCTGCTTTGTCCCAGAACAGAATACAAAACATAGAAGCAGATCAAATTTTATTAAGTGTAATACAACCGTATTAAAAGTAATTTTACTGAAAATTTGCCAGTTTAAGTGTGAAGTTCAGGAGCCTTTTTGAAATCAGTAAATGGCCTATTTGGCCTAAAAATGATACGCTCTTTATTCATTAAACTGTCTAATTTAATGGAAAAAGTTGTAGCTGTTAACAGCGAGTGGTAAAATGAAGCTGACTGTAAATTGAAATATAATAATGAAAGCAGCTTGAAGTGTTGACGCCGAAAAAGTTTCACAATATTACCTGAACAGTCGGTTGAAACAAGTTAACTTTAAGGATAATTTTTTTTTTTTTTTTTTTCCCCACCATTTTTAATGAAGTAAAATCCCCATACATACAATACATAAATACATATCTACTGCGGGTGAAAAGCAGCACTAGTGAATCAGATTGTATACGGCACATGATGAGAAATGTCCTGAAGGCAAGTGTCAAAACAATCTAAACCCACGCTCATTACTAGTAGTGGTCATTAATGAAAGTTCCAGTCCCTGCTCCGTTTGGCTGCACTGTGTGTGTAAATGTGTGTTGTTCTGGACGCTGTGCGCTGGCAGGTTGGAGACTGCGACGGTGAGCTGCCTGAGGTGAAAAGAAGCGGCCGACAGTGAAAGTGAAAGGAGAGCCTGGTATCCGTGAACGGCACCCACAGCCTCCATCCACACGCAGACAACAGAGGGAGAGAGGCCCCGGGTGTAGCTTCCAGACAGCAGCGGCTCCGCAGACACAGTCATGGCGAACATCGCGACCCAAAGGATCCGGCGGGAGTTCAAAGAAGTTGTGAAAAGCGAAGAGGTGCGTTAACGCTACTAGATGTGTCCCTCTGCTTCCGCGAACCCCCTGTTTGTGCCTGTTTTGGGCTGTGTTTAAACGGAATGTGCATGTTGCCATTGTGACAGAGACAAACATTACCTCGGCTAACGTCAAGACCCAGTCCTGTTTTGCGTTAGGTCAGGCCTAAACTGGAGAAGTTTAGCTAGCCTTAGCCGGATACCACTGTTTAGTCGAACCTCTGCTGTTTCGTCACGTAGGTGCGTTCAGGAAACACCGGGGATTCTGCTTTGTTAATTTGTCAGGGCCTCTGTTGGTAACAAACAATACCGTCTACCTTTGGGTTATTAAAATCTGCTCGTCGTGTATGGGCTGTTACACACATTGTAAATAAAATCCTTGACTTATTTAATAACACACACCGGTTACTGTCAGATAGGTTTAGAGGCTTTAAATCGCAAAGTGAAACGTTATTTTGACAGCTCGTCTTCAGTTAGCATTAGCTAGTGTTATGCTAAACACTGTCTACCAAAACAAACTTAATTTAATGACGTTGTTGTGCGAGTGTGAAAATGTAAGGCTGATTATCGGTCAGTTATACTCGGTCTATTATGCCATATGATTTCATCTTTCAACTCTTCTCGTACAGTAACACAGATAGTTAACTTTACCTAGCTTCACAGTGTTAGCAAGCTAAATGTGTTGCTAACTTCAATGTCCTCATACGTCCCGTAGACCAGTGTAACACATGAATTTACACATATTGAACACAAGATGTTTTATATATATAAATATATATTTGTGGCCTCACGCGTTGTAATTGGAGACGTAAATAATGTGGATTCAAACCTGACAGGGACATACATAAACTGAGTCAACAGATCTGGAACACCTGTGTCACTCATTGTGTCCTTATTGTCATCCAACAGACGAGTAAAAACCAGATCAAAGTAGAATTGGTGGGTGACAACTTCACAGAGCTGAGGGGTGAGATAGCAGGTCCTCCAGATACGCCATATGAAGGTATTGTCTCACACCTGCATTGCAATGATGTGAAGAAATTATTTTTAATACCCAGTTGTATAGTCACATTTCATAATGCTTCTTTTTTTTTTCCCCAAAGGTGGCAGGTATCAGCTTGAAATAAAAATTCCAGAAACCTATCCTTTTAATCCACCAAAGGTACGTGCTACATATTTCCTGTTACTCCTAGTTCCATAAGTTAGTCCTGTGCAAAGTTAAATATTCACTGTGTGTATGGTGCCTTTTTTATCCACCCACTGTGTTTACATCCAT
>JAPQRP010000001.1:8385832-8410496 GCA_037367295.1 Apogon hyalosoma | reverse complement strand
ATATATCATAATATGTGGGTAAACGTGGATTTTTTCTCATGTGTTACATGTTCTGAAAATATTACCTTAGTCATACACTGCATGCATGCAATCCTAACTTGGTCACTGTCTGTGGAATACAGATAAGGATGTTTTCTCAGTCATTGCACCACCATGTTTATTCAGATGACCTCAACCACCTGTTTTTTTCTTTTTTTTTTTCTTTTTAGGTGCGCTTTATCACCAAGATCTGGCACCCTAACATCAGTTCTGTGACCGGAGCAATATGTCTTGACATTTTAAAAGATCAGTGGTGAGTTAGACCCCAGGGCTATAGCTTGCACTGCTTAGGTTATTCCTGCTCATCTGCAACAAAAAACATTTATATACACTTTTTTTTTTTTTTTTAATCTTTGCAAACTTTTTCAATTTGTCACCCAGGGCAGCTGCCATGACCCTGCGGACAGTGCTGTTGTCTCTACAGGCTCTCCTCGCTGCAGCAGAACCAGATGATCCACAAGATGCAGTAGTAGCAAACCAGGTGAAGATGTTTGTTTGCATATTAATGCAGACTGGGTCCAATATTAATGCCGACTAAGCTGTTTAAGTTTTATGTTAAATAAATTGGGGTCACCAGCTAGTAAACGTGTTAAAGAGCCTAAGAGAGAAAAATTAGCCTATATGCCATCATAGAGCTACGCTATCCCTGTACAATGAAAAACAGTTATGAGCGAAGTAATTCTTTAAGTTAATTTTAAAGACAGACTTAGTGCTTCATTTTTGACTTGACATTCCCGATTAAATTACTGTTGAAACTCTAACTCAGGCTCTCCTTTTCAATTCAACCTTTTGTTGTTGCATACTTAAAATTAGTTATGCAAACATCTGTAAGTGCTTGGGTACCTCTTTAACCAAACAAATGCAGTACAGTGGTCTGTAAAAATAGTTTTGGCTGCTAAGTTTTATTGGTTTACCGGCCCTTGACAGATGATTCAGAAAGTTCAGTCTGCACCCCTAGTACACATCACTGTTAAATTCTTGCATTTTAATGGCAAAACAATATTAAAGGTATTGGTTGGCTGTTGATAAAATGTAATTTTTGTTTTTTATCAGTGTTTGCAGTTTTGGTGTGAAGGAGAAAATTTTTTTCCCCTCTCTGCATCTTCACTATTTTCATATTAAACTGTGCGGACTGAGCTTTTTTTTCCCTCTCAGTTTAAGCAGAATCCAGAAATGTTCAAACAGACTGCAAGGCTGTGGTCTCACGTCTACGCAGGTGCTCCTGTCTCCAGTCCTGACTACACACGCAAAATAGACAAACTCTGTGCCATGGGCTTTGATAAGGTTAGACCCACTTTCTGTTGTTGTCGTAGCATAGATTTAGATAATAGAGGTTTTTAGGGACTTGTGAGAATGAGTAGTGGCTGGGAAGTTTGACTGTAGACTAGTAAAAGAAGGATTCACCATTAAAATATTTAAACTGTTACTTTTCGGAAGACCTTAAGCACTTTTATTCTGTAAAATCTGCCTTTGTATACTATTCCAAATGGTTTGGTATCATAGAATTGGATACTGCACATGGATTATAATAGCATAATCCTTAATTATTTTTTTTTTCCATTTGCACACAGAATGCAGTAATAGCAGCCTTGTCTTCAAAATCTTGGGATGTGGAAACGGCAACAGAGCTGCTGCTTAGCAACTGAAACCCAGCCAGGTGTGAGGAACCCAAAACTCCCTGCATTAAAACATCAGCTCCTCCCAGCACCATTCCTCCATTGCCTTCTGTTACACAGACTACACCCTATCCACCACAGCGGTCTGAGCCACCTTTTTATAACAAGTTTGCTTGCTACAACTTGACACACGTAGCACCACAATCGCCAATATGCACACCACCCTGTTGCCTGTTATGAACTCAGCTAACCATCATACGTCTGTTTCTGCCACTAACTCAAACTATGATCCATATCCTTTGCATTAAGGCCCAAAAAACCTTGCATCTCATCTTCCATGCCATTTAATGATGTTCCTCTTAAACTTCTCTGTCTTCAAAATGTATGTTCTTTAATGTTCCAATAACTGCCATTGCCTGGTAGAACTACCAGAGTAAAATGTAAAGGAAATCCTGTATACTGCTCTCACAGTTCATTACGGTTCACTCTTTCATCAAGCAAATGGCCCATGTAAAGGCTGTCATTTTTTCTGGACATCAAATACTGTAAAGGTCTAGCTTGATAAAAATAAGTTGACTTAGCTAGTGTTCTGCATGAGCAGTGTCATGGATTTATCTTAGTTGATCACCAAAATCCCAATCATCTGCAGAGGTTTGGATGTGCAAGGTTTCTCTCTGTTTGTAGAACTAGTAAAGATCCGAGGCGTCCTACACCGTCTGCTCACAAAGAAAAAACTTATCTGTAAATAGCGGAGTGTAAATTTGAAAATATGATGGGAATATACTTTTTTTCTTACATGGCATTGTAAAACAAACTATTTTAAATATAAATTATGCCTAGTTTACAATTCTATGGAAGAGATACCTTTTTATGCCTTTGTGATCCATAAAGAAGCCCTCTGAATGTCCTCTTGTGTTTCTTAAGTTGTTGTTTAGGGGGTGCACAGCCAATATCCTGGCCCTAATGGCAAAGGAGGTGACAGCCAGCTCAGGTCCATCGGCCGATACCACCTTTTCTGCTGTACCACAATTCAGCCTTTTTTTTTTTTTTCCTCTCGTCTTTTATTGTCCTTGCATGTTCTCTGCTGCCTTTTGTTTTCATTTGGCCAAAAGCTATGTGGTGACGGGGTGTTTGCTCACTTTAACATCCCTTCGATCTCGCAAAGATTCACAGAACTCTTCTGATTTGCGGAAGGAGCCACCTGGAAAATCTGCCAATAAGCACACCCAAGTTTGGCGTGACATACTGTATGTAGGGAACCAAAGCCTTCGGTGTTATTTGTTGCTGGAAAAAGTCTCTTCTGCTCCAGACACGTCAATACGAGACACACCTCACGAAGAAAAGAGTGACTCTGAATGTCATTGAGGATTTGAGTTGGAATGCTGTGGTTTGGATTTTACTAATTTCAGAGTCTCAACCATAGGCATGTTTTATTATTTTAAGAATCTACTCCATCTCTACTGGTCTGAATGTGTGTCGTTGGGACAGGGGGCTTTACACTGATCAATTGAAGCAGTAGTCAATCAGAACTTTGGCCATATTTGCAGGTATATACCCTGTGTGTACTGAAACATGCTTTATTACATAGCCAAATAAATTGCTCATTGAGGTTGTTGTCTTTGAATAATATCTTATGAGTAAAGAGAGGCTGGTACTCCTGGTCTATTTAGCAGATGAGAGCTGCAGGGTTTTGAACAATTTTGATTTGAGGTACATGGACTTTTAAGAAATGCTTATGTAAAGCGGGGTGTTGACGCATCCTCTCACAGTTCTTCTCCTTCAGCCTGCCCGACCTCAGTTATTACCAACACCGTGACATGTAACAGTACCACATGAAGTTTTTGTGCAGGGCCTGGACAACAGCTGACGGTGAACAATTTCCAGTCCAAGCCAAAAAGTTCATAGTGAGGAGGTGACGCGTACCATCTCCTTTACTTGTAAATAATCTGGTTCTTGATGAAGAGCCCTCTCATTATCACTAGAGTGCACCATTAATGGCTGGATCTATATTTTCTAAGAAAAAAAGGACAACAAAGGAAAGAGGCCCCGCCTTCCCGTCTTCCTGATGTTCTTATGATGTACAATATTGCACGTTGATGAAGCATAAAAAGGGGGCTGTTGCATCTCAGTTTCTCCATTTGGATCGAGACTTGTTTTCCTCTTTTGGTTCCTTCGGAAGCAAGCATCAGCAGTATAAAAGCATGGTTATTTATTGTGACAGTGTCATGTTTCTTTGATTAAAAAAATTGGAAAATTAAGATGGCTGTTTTGTCATTTCTGGGTTGTGAAAATTGGTGAAATGGGGATCAAGACAAATGCACTTCACAATGACATCTAAAAGCATTTATTTTCTGGAAAAAGAAATTAAATATGATCATGAGAATAGGCATTTTTTTTAACTACATCAAAAATAAGGATTCATAAACACAATCCGCAAAGTTTCCACTCACACGATGCTTCAAAGCAGGCTGTATGTGACAAAAAAAGTGTACAAAAAATAACTGCAAAAGATGACAACTGAACACATATTTGTATAGTAATATATCATTTATGCATTCCAAAGTGAAGTACTGCTATACTTCATAAGTAAAAAAAACAAAGTATTTAAAACCCAGCTGGATTTCAGAGCCCCTGACCAGTCCAGAGGATGATGAGGTGAACAGTCTAGAAACTATCCATGTGTTCAACAGTATCTTTCCATTAGCAAACTGGAAATAAATCGAAGGCCTTTAAAAGCGTTACAGGTGGCAGTAAAGGAGCCACCAAGAGTTTCTATGTGGTCTTGATACACTATAACCAAGCTAAAGCACCTAAAAATACCAAAGTTAGAAACCTAAGCTTACCAAAGTTTATAAAATTTTGGTGCCAGACAGTACATTTGTTAAACGCACAAATCTTATGCTTTGTTCCCATGTTTTAGTCACTTGTTGCAATTTAATCATCACTGATATCCAAAAAATGTTAAACTGGAAAGTTGCACATGAGTATTTACAACTGTGTTAAACAGAAGTGAGCTTAAAACAAAAGTATTGTGCAACAGACACAAGGAGGAAGAGGTCAGGAGACATACAGTAGGATTTTCCCAGGGAATTTAATAAGCAACAATCATAACCAGATTAAAACGTTTGTAAAATGTCCATCCTGTTTTTTTTTTCTTAAAAATGGCTCCACAAAAGAAGCAAAGAGCAACGAACACGAAGGGAAAAAAAACAAAAAAAAAAACATGTTTTGAGTAAGACCTACATACAATGAGCTTTAAATCATGACTACAAGGTGTTTAAAACCTTCTAGGATGTCAGTGGTGTGAAGGTGTGTGTGTGTGTGTGTGTGTGCGTATACATGTGTTTAAGAAAGGTCCATAATGTGTCCAGGAAAAGCTTTTGAGTCAGGAGCATGTATGTATGGGCTGGGAAGGTACAAAGGGAAGAGTCTGGCTCCTTCTCTAGTCTTGGTTTCACCAGCGCTGATTTCCTCCTTACCTGAAAGACAAAGGTTTGATATAGTGACCCCGTTTACATACAAGCTAAAAATCTGGTCATAATCTGATTTCTGGAGTTTTCAGATTATTCAGGGGATTATGTAAATATAGCATTTGATACTTTATGATTATGAGAAATCAGATTAACACACCTAGAATTCTCCCCAATACTCCAATATCTTCATGCCTGTATACTCGTTCATCTGCGCGTGCGTTAAAAAAGTCAGAAAACAGAAGTGGCTTCGTGCTAGTGGAAGACAATAACAGGACGTTTGAGTGTCCCGTCACTACGTATGTATGCACGCGGAAAGAAATCCGGTAATAGACTAAAACATGTAAACTAGGCTTTTTAGATCACTGCATTTCTGAAGTACAAGTAAGCGTGTCCGATCTGATTATTACAGTTAAATGATTACTCCCGGTTATCGAAGTTTTATGGCCATGTCGACGGGCTCATTGTCAACTCAACTCAGCCATTTCTGTTCCATGTGATAATGAAAAAAATAATCCAACACTAACAAAAACATCAGTGAACATGTTTAAAATGCCATAAATGGTACTTGGGGTGTAAAAACAGTAACTCCAGGTGACGTTACTGTTGTCAATTTGGGATAGAAGAGACATGACAAGACCCTGTTGCTTTAAAAGGATCCTGTACTAAACCAACTCAACCAGTCTGACTGCACTGACCAGCTGTCCCTGCTTCCCCTCATGGACTTGGTATCTTCCTGTATGAGGTGAACCATAACCTTGCCAGCCATCCGTCTTTCTCAATGAGAAATCTGTCTGGAATCGCGGGCCTTGAATCCAAATGTGAACCAGGTTTTACATCTGGCCTGTTCCTCCTGGATTCGAGGTCTATCTCAGTGTTGCCCTCACTGCCCAAGAGGAGAGTGAGTGTCCCTACCGCTTTCCCTGTCTCCATACGCCTCACTTTTACCTTCCCTATGCTCACACTTGGCCACCTGCTGGGAAAAAACAGAATGAAAGCACTGCTGTTGCAGTTAAGATTCTAAAGTGGGTAAAAGCTCCTTTGCCGGGGCTTTTCTCTCTCCACTCTTACCTCTGCAGGTCGATCTGTCTCTTTGTCCCTTCATCATTCTGCTGCTGTTGTTTTGACACTTTGATGTTGATCGACTCTGGGTTCGAGTTTGGATCTGCTGCCCTTTTCCTGCCTCGTCCGGTCCCGCCGCCTGCAGCTGCCGCTCCCTCTTTTTCAGCTGCCACAGGAGCAGCAGCGGTTGTTTTAGGGGGACGCCCGCGTCGTTTGACAGGTGACGCTTCTGATGCGGCATCGGGAGTCGCATTCTGACTTGCCTGTGCCTGAGGAAAGACGGTGAGATCACAATGTGTGCAGACGCGGTTTGTGCTGAGGTCTGTCGTATTTGATTTACCTTCTTCACCTCCTCATTCTTTATGACCGGGTTCTCATTGTTTTCCTGCGCTCTGCTCTCTGACGGCTGGATGGTGGCGTTGCTGTTACTATTAACACATTCATAGACAACAATTACAACCTCACAGATAAAACCCCACATGGTTTTCTGATGCTGTGTGTGTATGTGTGTGTGTATGTGTGCGTGCGCATGCATTAACCTGTTCTTGTTGATGGTTGTTGAACTCAATGGGGAGGAGTTGGTGCTGGTGTTGCTGGTTGTGTCTGAGGCTGTGGTGGTCTTGGTGAAGATCCTCCTTCCTGGTACTGTCAGAGGCTTGTTCACAGCTCCCAACACTGGAGCTGGTTTAGGCTGCATTAACAGAGATAGTACTGGACTTAATGGTGTATCAGAATGTTTGTGCTTAAAGTGACTAGTTCTTAACTTTGGTTTAGCAGTGACATGTTTATATCGCATAGCAAATGCAAAAAAGGTCTTTACCTCCTTTACATAATTTAAAGTCTACAATAAATCAAAAGGTTATTTGTTGCTTTGAGTTTCCTTCCTCACCCTGCCTCAAATGAAAGTCTCTTTTTCAGTATTACAGTAGGAACACTGAATGATAGTTAATCAAAATAAAGACCTAAAAGATGGAAGTAATACAGGGACACTGTGCACATTTACCTTTCCAGTGAGCAACATCTGTCTCATGTCTGTCAACAGATACTCTTTATCATTTTTGAAGTCCTGTTGAACAGAATAGCAACACAAAACTCTTGTTAGCATACAACAGTATACACAAATAGTGTACACAAAATGAGGGGCAGTTTTCATCTGTGTGTGCAGTATGTGGACACATTTTACAGAACTGAAGTCAGACCACCAGGAACAACTGTGAGGTCATTTTGTTGGGATGGGAAGAGAATAGTTTCTGTGTTTACGAAATCTGAAACTGGTCTCATTTAAAATTAATTTCTATCCACAATGTCTGTGTGTGTGTGTGTGTGTGCGTGAGAGCATGTATTGCCTTGTCCTGAACCAGGAAGAACTTGGAAGGTAGAATGGGGTCTTTCGGACACTCCAGATGACATGCAGTGCTCTTGTTGGCGATGACGAAGAGAGCAACGTCACAGACGATGTACAGCTTCTGTAACCATGGCAACATAAAAGACATCATTAGGACTGTTCGATTACTGAGTGACTACATCTACATAGCCTTATTTGCCGTTTTTATGTTTGCTTAAAACACTGCCCTGCCATTAAATAAAAAGCAGTTTTTCACATCTGGCAAAACACCATTTACATGAATCATGTACATTCAAATAAAAGCACAATCCTGAGACTGGAACATTTTCTAATATCAGAAATACACTGTAAATCATTATGTGCTACAGCTTTTCAGCACCACTAAAGTAGGTCAAGCCAAATGCATGTGGTAATTATAATGTTTTTTTGCCCCGTTTGTATCCTCTTTGGGTTAGAGGTGTGATGGCTGCATTGAGTAGCATACGTGTGCATGTACCTCATTAGCTTTTGTGTCATCAGGACACTGTGCATCCTTTGTCTGTTTGATGTTCTCTACCATTTTCCTTAGAAAGGCATGACTGTTGTTCTCATTCTTGGTCATCAGCACTTCAAGCATGAACCACAGACACCTGCACAAATACAATACATACAAAAAGGTCTGTCACAGCTGTTGTCACTGCTTTTGCGCATGTTTTCCTGGGGACAGTATTCGCCAAGTAAAAATGAAAGGTACAAAAAGAGACATGATTTTAAGCTGTGTTTGAAATTGCATGCAACTAGTAACTGATTCTGATCTAAAGTATTAATTAGTGACAAAACAAAACACCTGCGCTATGCCAAAAATACCTGAATGTACACGACATGAGCCAAAGTTCTCAGGACGCCACTTGAGCTACTGTATGTACACAATATACTCCGTCACACTGCATTAGTCATCGTCTTTTGTCACTACTGACCCGTTGCTAAACCCCACCCCTCTAACATTACTGCTGTTACACCTGTTAATATTGACACTCAGCATATCACTCCATGACGTTTTCAGTGTTATCTGGGAAACAGCAGAGTGATTGACAAAAAGGACAAGGGGAACTATCTTCACAATACAGCACTATTTTTAACCAACAGAAACTCTAAAGTAATATACATCATGAAAGTAGGTGTGAAATGCATACTGTAGTCCTTTCCTGCTTACATATGGTATTTCAGACTTATTACAGAAATCGTTTCCTTAAGAATATCTAAGTGGTTATGTATTCACTATAATGTAATAAAATGCTAACGATACATAAATCTGCTATTGTGGGATCTGACATGATACATCCTGTTTTTAACATGATTATTTGTGGGCAAAAATATTACATTTTTACAGTTTGAAACATGATAATGAACCAGCTAATGGTCATTAGCAACCAACACTAACAATTAACATGAATGATCTCATTGTATATGAAATTTGGCCATCCAGATTCCTATATAAATATAATACAAACTTCTGTAAATATCTGCCTAGTAATTGTGTCCGTGGTGTTACGCCTGATAATCATGTGGTTATGAATTAATTATCACATACAGCATTTAATACTGCTATAGAGAACAGCACGCAGTATCCAACATGTGATTCAGAATACAGCATAGTCTCAGCTGTAACATCCGATACAAAAATCAAGCATCACTCACTCTTTGATGTCTTTGAGCTGTTCATATTCCTGTGGTTTTGTGAAGTCTGGGTCATGGGCCAGGAGGTGGATCATATAGGGAACGACATACTCAGGAAGGAGGGACACAAGTTTTTCTGAGGAAAGAGAGCATCCTATGTGAGCGTTTGTGTCTAAATATCCGTTACAGCAGCATATAAACATGACATACAGTACTGTGCAAAAGTCTTAGGCCACTTCTAGCTTTGTTGTTGAATGAAACATCAGAAAATTAATGTAATAAATCTCATGTCTGAACAAAAGGGTTACAGACAAGTGCAAAGGGAGGTCACACTAAATACTACAACTTTGGTTTATAGAAGTTTTTTCCCTTTAAAAATTTTTGTTTTTCTTGCAGTACATACTTAACAAATATCCAGGTTTGATCTTAACACAGACTGGGAAACACGTATGTGTGCTCATTATAACTTTACTAAACCAGTAAACCTATTGTTGGCCTTTTGCTCAGTACTATATGTTCACATGCTTTAATCCATAGGTTAAAAACTAACCCTGAGCGAGTGGATTTTGTTTGATGTACTCTCTACGGACGGAGATGTTTTTGAGGAGGCACTGTCGGGCATGGGCGCGGCGCTCTTTGACCGGGTCTTTGGCACAGAGGGCAAAGACGGCCAGGTACTCCAGGGGCAGCAGCAGTTTGACAAGAGCCAGGTGCAACTTCTGTGCAAAAATCTGACGAACCTGGTAGCACTCATCCTGTATATAAGGCACAATTACAACAGACTTAGTCGAGTGCTGTGACACGACTCCCAGTTCACACCAGAGTCAGAAGGATTATGGGTGCAGATTATTAGGACACAAGATATTCTTTTGGTTGACATAAAACAGACTTCCACTGTGCACAAACAGTGCATTTAGGAAATTACAAAGTCACGTGTTGGTTGAAACCCAGTGTTGACTGACATTGATAACGAGGCCGCAGAGCTGGAACTGTTCAGGTGTGATGATGTCATGGTAACAGGGTTCTTGGGCGAGCTTCATAATGGCTCCGCCCGCAGCCAGCCTCAGACGAGACATGTCTGATTTACTGCAAGAAGAAAGGAAAGAGGATAGGTGAAAAGACAGATAAATATCAGAGTCAACTTGCACATTTCAACCAAATTCACCCCAACTATGTAATAAGTACATTTAACCTTACTTTTTCTAATTTTAGACACTATGGACTACAACTAGTGTGTGTCTTTCGTCTCCCAAAGCTCCATCCATTGACAAAATGGAAAACAAGCTCAATCACAGCCCAGAAAGACTAGATAACATGATAGACAAGCAAACAGTTTTGCAATACAATGTTTCTCAATTAATGATATAGTGTCCCATACTCTTAAAATATTGTGAGAAGCAGGGTTAATCATGCTAAGGATGTACATTAATTTTAGGATGAACTTGGATAACACTGTTCACATTGCAATGCGCAATGAAAATGAACCTAACCACACAAACCACTGTTTACTATCATATGCATATCATAAAATGCACAACCAATCTAGACCTTGAACCCACAGCCTCTCAAACCAGAGTGGCAGCTGCCATAGAGAAATGTGAGTAATCTTTGGTCACAGGGAACATTATTTGAAGCCCAGAGGAGGTGTAGAAGTTTCCCCATCAGAACACTTGCATTCATTTGACTGTAATCCTTCAAAACTGTAAAACTCCAACTGAGCAGCAACTTCTGCACAAACTTACCTGATCTTCTTCTGCTCTGTAAGGTCTCCCTCACTGACTAACATGGCTGAAAGCAGGCGCAAGGTGGAGTTCGCCGACTTGGACTGATTGTTCTTCATTCCCAATAACCAGCGTACCAACAGCTTGATGGCCTGCACCTGAGGGAAAGAAAAAAAAAAAACATGGAGAACTAGAAGAAACAGAGGGAGTCATTCATGCTAACAACACTGTTACAACAAATATCTCAGAATAATGCAAAGCACTGTCATAAAATCAGTCACAGATGTGTACAAAGGAAAACAGTTACATCAAAATGACTAAAATATAACGGCTGTCTGACTTACCTAGAAGATATGGGCATTTCTTACCTTTGCTAAAACCTCAGGTGAAACTTCCTCATCAGTTGACCACAGCTTCCCATTTTTGTTTCCCACTGACTGGAAGAAAAAAGAGCCACATCAAAGTCACATTCCTAAACTGTTCAATGCATTTAAGTTGGTTATAATGATCCTTATTTCATTCACAATCTATGTTTCTCAAGTTCTGATATAAAACCAGGTGTTAGTTAATTAAAAATATTCTCGGTAACATTACAACTGCTTTGTATTCATGCCGTACTAATCACTAATGCTGACATACTCTGTCATTCATGAGGAGGTCCTTGACAATGAAGTTTGCAACAATGGACTTCATTGGTGAAGCAAACTGATCTGGGGCCAGCATTGAAATGTGGCCAAGGGACACGAGGGGAGTGATGAGCTGCTCTGGAACATCTGCATTTAGACTCCGTGACAGAGGCTGGAAAGGGAACATGGTATGAGTATGCTTTCAAGTTCAACCGTCATAAGAACCATCTGTCTATTACAGGATAAATAATTTCAAGATAATGAGAAAATAGCCTGTTACCTCGAAAATCTGTGCCAGCTGCACCTCTTTGTTGTTGAAGATGGCATGGATGCAGTGGACAGCCTGTTTGGCCTGGTGGGGAGTTCCCCGCTTTGCTTTTTGATGCAGGATAGGAATCAGAGTCCTGATGGACACAGAACACACTTAGCTAATACAGAAAACTGCTTTCATTCAGTCCCATTTTACATGGGAGTTGTCTATTCATGAAGGACTAGTAATAAATGTAGTTAACACTGGAATTATAGCACTGTCCTTGTCCAGGACAAATTTCTCCCATTGAGAAACAAATAAAGAGACCTTGACCTTAGCTGTGACTCTTCAACAGATCAAAAAAAAAAAAAAGAAAAAGAAAATCAATGCAGTCACAAAACATTAAATTATCCTCTGTGGTATAATGGCTTACGATCTTATCTGTTGTAATTCTGTCTCAATTTTCTGTCCCGTGTTCCTGAATATCTGGATGGCAGCCTCAGCCACTTTGTCGTCCTCCATCTTCAAACACTGGAGCAAAGACTCATAGGTCTCTGCAGAGTGGAACGCTGTGGGATGAGTGAATGACAGGACCTAAAAGAAGAGTGCACATTTAGTTTTTAACGTCTCTGTTAAGCTCACTTCTCTAAAATGTGCGACCTTAACAGAAAGAAGTTTACTACCTTTCTTATTAGATACTTTGCTACTTTGGTTTCCATCAGTTTGGTTTTAAGTACAAACATTTGCTTTATTCATTCTGTGTACCTTAAGAAGTTCCAGGCCTGAGCGAATGGCTGTATCGGGGGTAACGCCCTCCTCATCATCATCAGCTGTTCCCTCAATTGACTTGTTCAACAGTTTCACCAGAGCACTGAAATACAAAAACACAGTAAAAGATGACACTAGATTCCTTCTAAACTAAACTGAATCCTTGACCAGTCAAATATAAAAAAACAATAAAATATGATTCTTTTAATATAGCAAATGTTTCTGAGTAGTATAACTTAAGATCCAGGATTTGGGTTTCCCCTCTCATGGTGTTTTTCCATAAAGCAGAAAGGGTTAAATTTGTGCCCTGTCTAAGGCTACAGTTACATGTCACCACCACTAGGTGTCTCAGTGAATGAGAAAAGGTAGGTGTTTATAGTATTACACAATAACAGACTGTGTACATAAAGCTCTATCACTGAGACAGTGGAACAGACTGCTGGTGTGCTATTTATGCTTGGGTTTTTAAGCCTTATACAAAAAGACATTTTAATGTCAAGGGACCCAGTGTTAATCCCATAATCTATTTAATTTGAATCAACATGTATCTGAATCCATTACACATGATTTATCAACTTGGTGTTTTATGTTATTAAGAGAATAAAATCCAATTACTGTCTGTATACAAATATTCTGACCTGATGGCCTCTGAGTCTATGTGGACAGGAGCGATGCGCTCCAGCAGGAACTTGACCATCTCCAGGAAGGGGTTGGTGGGTTGTTTGGGGAATGTCAACTTTCTCGTGATCTCCCTCTGCACACAGCACAAACAGTACATCATTACGACCAATATTCATGGTTTGAACATATACATTTCCATCCATACTTATTGAAGTAGGTTGTGTCTTACAACATCAGATACATCCATCTCTGAAATACCTTTCTTTTTCAGTTCAATGTCTGATCATATGACATATTCTTTAACAAGTATTTCCTATTCATGTTCATAACAATAGTGAAATAGGCCAAGTGTAAACCCTAACAAAAGGTGTATGTTAGTGTATCGCCATGTTAAAAATTTCAAGTTATCTAGTGTTAGATTATTGCCATCCCCATTTTGTAGAGATGGCTGGATTTTGTTGCAGTTGTTTCTGTAACTTCTGTGACTGTACCTTGAACCCACTATAATCTGTCCTTCTGTGTAATTTCCATCTTTCTTAGTGAACTGATTTTCTTTCCTAAAAGGGGAGACTGTCTGCAGTTTTAACACTTTAGTGCATGTATTAAGCAGGAGAGTAGATCTATGTATAGATAGATGACAACATGATCTTCTTACCACACAGACTTCAGCTTGTTTGCAGGAACAGGTGGGGCTGATGAGCATCTCCAGCTGGGCTCTGAGCTTCTCATCCTCACCAAGGACCTGGTTGAACTTCTTCATGAAGTCCTGAGCTTTTCCTGCATCGGGCAGGTTCTCTGGAGACGCACAGGTAAGGGTAAGAAAAGTTAAGTGAAAGGGATGTGTGATAAAATTTAACTTTTGTATTCCTTTGGCAGAGAAGAAAGTAGAGTTTATGTGAGTGTGCTTCAGACTTACTGGCTATACTCATCAGCTTCCCAAACATGGCTGTGTTATTGGCTTCAGACTGCCAGAGGAGAGAAAATCATACATATCAACATACAGTTTCTTCTATCATTGTTTTGTGGGATGTAGATGAGACAAATCATGTGTCAACAAACCACTGGCAGCTTGTGGAGGTCCAGCAGCTCTTTGACGAGGCCTCTCAGCATGTTCTGACACTTCCACATTTCATTCAGGGCCCTTAAGAAGGGGGAAAAAAAAATCAAATAGTGAGATCTTGTTTCCCAATTGTGCAGTTTTCCATTTTTCTAAATCTTTCCAGTTGCTAAATTAGTAAGAATGTTTTGAAACAACAGTACAGAGCTTCCAAAAACCCAGGTTCACTGACTTGACAGCGTTTGTGTCCAGGCAGGCATACAGATAATACAGACACTTCATCTTCTCCTCAGTGTCGAGGCTGTGAGGGACCATGTACTGAGCAAAGATCTTCTCCACTAATAACCTGTAGTAAAAAAGAAAGATTTTATAGAGGTGTGTATTCTGTAAACATGAGCATTACACTTGATATGTAGATGCTCTCACTTGTCATCAATGCTGTTCTGATAGTAGATATGCAGCAGCTTGTCTTTGATCCAGCTGATCTTCAGAGCGGATTCTTTCCCAGCCTCATGGTGCAGGCAGTATTTTTTATAAAGTTGAGCCAGGCCCATCATGGCTTCCTTACGCACACGCCACTACAAGTGGAGCGAGATGAGGGCAGAAAATCAGATCAGAGAAAGCTGAAATTGTGCTAAAATAAGATACAGCTGGGGAAATTCTAGTATGATTGTATAAAACACCCTTTGCATCTACATGTTAATTTGGGTGAGATGCAATTAAGGATTCAGAGATTTGATCGTTACCTTCAGACTGAGGTAACCAAGATGAATGATGAAGAGTTTAAACAAGAAAGTAAAGTAAACACAGCCACCTACATCAACTCACAAGGCTATCCGATACATTCCCTGCATGTATAACACATATGACTGATATGATTTGCATGTTTGTCTCACCCTCTTGTCAAGGGTCCTTTCTCGTACAAAGCCAAGCAGCTGGTCATTGACCAAGTTGAGGTCTTTCTTCCCTGCATTGATGATGGTGACAATGACATCATGACGGATGGCTTCTTCGGGGTCATGGGAACGCACCTTCAAATATTCTAATTAGATGATAAAGAGAAAAGACATGGGTGCATTTTTAAGCTTATGTCAAATAATAAACCTGAGCCAAGCAGCCTCCAAAGACAGACGTAACAGAAAAACCACTGAATAGAAGAAAAGACACACCTGTTAAGTCTCTGGCCAAATCTGGGTGGTTCATGAGGCAGTGGCTGGCAAATTTCACACACTCAAGCCTCACTGGGACATGGATGTCATTGAATCTGAAGAAACATCAGATACACTTGGAATGAAGTCAATGTGACTTTTGCACCATACACTGAGGGAAAAGGTAGCAAATCTTTTCCCAGGACAAGTTAATGTGCACACCCCCAGGTACACCATGTAATACTTTTCTCTTGTTATTGTAAAGAGCAGTGATAAGTGCAAAGAGCAGCAAGCATCTTTAGTGAAGACAAAAAGAACATTTGAAAAATACAAGTAAAAAATTATTCTGTTCTTGTTAAAACACACCTTTCACATAAATGCATGCAAACACAGCTGAAATGTACACTTCTCCTTGTTTGCTGAGAACTTCTTTGTGTTAGGCAGACACCTCTCTTAGACGGTCATGGGTGCGTACTTTGCCTAGAGCTTTGTTTCTCAGAATTGCACTACATAGAGTTGAGCAATAAGTGACAATGAGTCAGATCATTTTTATCTTGTTCCACCTGTGTACACTAAAATGTCCTGAACACAGAAAAAGCAGAGAAAAGTGGAAAATAACAGGTAGAGGGCAGCATCTCTGCAGGTAAATACACCAACACACACCTTTAGAGGTTCAGAAGTGATAATGGAAAGGGATATTTTTATATCTGCACACAACATGCAGATATTTCTAAGCATCTGTATTTGTGTGTGTATGTGTGTGTGTGTGTGCATATTCATATAACTCACCGGCCTAAGAAGCACTGCCATAGTGGCCTGTTCTGTGAGGCCAGCTCTGAGTCTTTGGCCCCAAACAGCTTAGCCAGCAACCGTACAACAGCAAGACGCTCCTCGCCATCATTGCTCTGCAAACACAAAATATAAAGTAATTACAGTATTTTGGTCTTCATAAAACTTTAAGGAAATTATTTACATTCAAGTTCTTGTCATTAGATAGAAGTCAAACTGGATTATGGAGTTGTATTTGCAGTGTGCATGAACGCACAATAAAAATTCTAAGATGACAAACTAGGGAGAACAGACCTGTGATAAAGTGGGTCTGCCACTCTAAGAAAACCTACATCTCAGTATAGTTTTAAATATTAGCTAAACCTTTTCTGTTCAGGAAAAAGAGAAACAATATCCTGATCACTCAAGCTTATGTAAGTTTGTTTTGTATTTAGACGGTACAGGAAGCAGCTACAGTATGACAGCTGCCCACTTTGCTCAGAGGTGTCCTCCTTTAGCATCATTATATCCTGAACCCCAAGAGCCCCTCAGAATTACTGTGGGATTTAGAGTGACGTGGGTTTGCAGATCACATTAACACGACATCTCTTTTCGTACTTCAATGGTGACTCTCAAAAACTGCAAGTCACAACTGACTGGCTCCACTTCATTAAAGAGGTACAGTATACTTTAATTAATTTAAAGAAGAGCCAGTCAGCTTTCAGTTTCCCTAATCCAACTTCATCCAGACAATGAAACAGTGTTGGCATAAAACATTTTGACAGGAACTGATGATTCTTCACTGTGTCTTTAAGCTACCTTAAGTTTAAACTCCAGTTGAGGCATGACAGAGGTAAGCAGCATAGGGTCAATGGCAAACAGTTCCTGGATGAGGTCAAAGACGTGCTCTGATAGGTCACTGACTGATGATTTGCCCATCACTAAAACCTGATTGAAGAACTGAAGAGGAAGAAAAATGCTGCATGAGTAAAGATGCCATTTAACATTTGCTTCAACAGTTTATGTATCAAACTGAGTAAAAAAAAAAAAAACATGGAAGGAAAATATCTGCTTCTCACATTTGCAATGCATGTCTCTATGGTCTGGACAGTCCTCTTTAACAAAGTCTTGGCAAGATCGTAGGCTTGCTTGTTCAGATTCTTTAAAAATAGCAAAACAGTGGGGAGTTAGTTCAGACAGAAAATATTTCACACCAACATTTAGTGAATCAGTCTGGTCATTATATTTTTCATGATTTGTCAAAACAGTTTCAAAAATGAAAAAAAAAGTTTATTTGTCACCTTGTGTGCAGGAATGAGGTTAATAAGGATGGTATCCAGCAGCTCCTGTGTGACTCCATCTCCCTCCATGATGATAGAACTCATCAGGTCCATCATGTGAAGCTGCACCTTCTGGTTATGGCTGTTACTAGTGGAGGAGAGAGAGATTTCAGTGACGGACATTCTGACCTTCTCTGCTATGTGATGACAGAAGAAATGGAAAAAAGCATTTTTGGACTAATATTTTTATAGCATTATGCTTATTCCAAAAAACCTGGTTGTCTGAGTTCAACAAACTCAACTATATACTTTAAAATGCTACGTTCCCCTTGTGTGAGAAAAATGGTGGATAAATTATTTCAATTCACTCATAATAAACTGATAATTATAGGTCCTTTTTCACCTTTACTTGGACTAATACACAAGGTCATAGTATATGAAGTGAGTAAAGTGTCAGCAAAAATGACAAGCCTTACTTAATGACAGAAAAGAGTGTTTTGAAAAGCTGGATGAAGATTTCATTACAGTCCTCCAGCTCAAAGCAAATGTTGTATGACTTCACCCATGCCAGGTTCTAGAGAAAGACAAAGGAAATCAAAATGCATGTTATGCTTTCATCAGCTACTAAACTGTAAAGAAATACATGTGTATTCTCTAACCTCCAACAGGTAGAAGTATCTGTTAAATTGAGGGCTCTTTGTGTCTTCCAGTCCTTTTAGTTGCCTGGTGATAAAGAGGAAGATGTCCTGGAAGAAGGACCAAACAAAAGACAATAAATAACTCAAATGAGTTGAACTGATCAAGCCTGAAAAAAGATAGAAAGTTGATTTAGGGTAGTGGTTCTCAAGTCCAGTCCTCGTGGCCCAGTATCCTGCATGTTTTAGATATTTCCCTCTTCCATCACACCTGGAAGCCATTACATTGTTATCATGCTTCTGCAGAGCTTGGTGATGAGCTGATCATTAACTGAACCAGGTGTGCTGGAAGAGGGAAATATCTAAAACATGCAGGATACCGGGCCACGAGGACTGGATTTGAGAACCATTGATTTAGGGGAACAGTATATATAGTGTTGCAGTCAGCGCTTGTACAGTCTTAACAGCACAGTGACTTGCAGACCCATTACTTTCTTTTCAGTCCATAATTCTGTCTTCATGTTGAGAATTAAATGCCAGTCAGACAAATTAAAATGACAAGCTTGGAATGGAATTTTGGACAATATTCCCTCAGGGTTACTTAGTCACTTGGAAGAAGACTTCATGTGGACATCGGAGGTTAGTTCCTAACCTTGAGTTTGTCATGGGAGGTGTAGGGAGCCTCTGGGGCATAAATCCTGAAGATGTCAGCCAGACAGCAAGCCACCAGTAGGCGTACATCCTTATTAGGGTTCCTGAGGAAGAACTCTGAGGCAAGGTGGAGGGCTAGGCCAAGATACTGCTGCTTCTCCTCTTCAGAGTCTTGATCCATGTCCATGTACGTCTTCACCACCATCTGTGAAGCAGAGCAACAGGAGTACAGGGTGAGATCAGCAGGGACAAATTGGATGCATCACAGCATTTGGTAGCTTTCTTTGTGTGTTACATTTATTCACATCAAGTGTCTTCGCTTGTATTAGTAATTTTGTCTCATGCCAATGCACTATTCCTGTAAGTGCCATGGATACCATCGTGTAGAAACTCTTTAAGACCATGCCATGGTGCAGAATGGTTCTGGTGGACCCTGGAGGACTGCCTGAATGCAGCGACTAATGCAAACAGGTCATTTGACACCCAGTTTTAAGGGTTGTCCATTTCTAGATGAAGGGCTTATTTTTTGGGGAAAGAAACAGAACTGTAAGAAACTTTTTTGCGCAACTGTCAAAATTTAAGGATTACATGATGTCCACTAGTCAAAAAAATAGGCTGTACATGTGAATCCTAAATTGATCACAAACTAAACATATGAAATATTAAATCAAATTTCAGTTAAAACAAATCACATCTTGTTGTATCACAACTGGAACCTTTACGTTCAACAACAATTACAAGGATCTGAAAACCATAAAATATTTCTGTGCTTTTCAGACAGTGAACTGGATCAGCCAAAAGTCACAAGAACTCTTACGCACATGCTCAATACATCCCAACACAGAAAAACACAAAATATATTTTTGGTGTGTGCCCCAGGCGAGGCTTTCACAAGGTACTCAGTTCTCTTAACACATTTGTGGTTTTAATGGCTCTACTCTACAGCGCTGTACTACTATTTTTGGTGGCTTTGTGCAGCAGGAGACTGAAAACAGACTTTGACCAAGGCAAAAACTGTAAAGGTAACCAAAGAGAAGGGTTACATGCTGCAAAACTTTCACAGAAAGTCTGGGTCAGGTATTTATCCTCTGGGAAAGGTACACAAGTGATGCTTTCACATTGAGGATGGTCTCACACTTGGAGATTTATACCAAAGACCTGAGGACTGTTTCACAAATTCCAGTGCCTTATCTGTTCAGTCAGCATTCACCCCAAATGCTGTTGTACACTTACTCAATGTTCTAAGGTACGCATTTTAGTTTATTTTTAAATCACCCTGCATTAAAATACCATTACAAAATCAGGGATCAAAGATTTACTATTATTTTAACATTGCATAATTCATGCGAGTCATTGATACTGTTACATTGTTTTTGTGAAAATTGTTCATACTGTATTTTACATTAAAAACACCATGATGTCTTTGACTTTTTTTTGCTGGTATCACTTGTCTGCTTTACATTTCAGAAAGAAAAAAATATTAACTAATGAAGGTCTGACAGTGTGATGACTGAAGAAATCAATGATGTTTGACAATGGAACCCTACTTCAGCCAAACACTTATCTTTACCCTGCTACCAGGGTAACTTCCATTGCTTACTTAAAAGGCAACTGTACAACAGTTTAGTTTGGGAAAAGACAAGTAATTAACTTTAGTATAATTTTTGCACTTTCCAAATTCATACTGTGGGGCAAATTAGAACCTTTGGTGGGCCTGTTTTGGCCCTTGGGCCATATGTTTGCCACCCATGCTATAGCGCATCTCTGGACAGGTCTGGCCAAGGATTATACGGGGGTGCGTTCCATGCCGTACGACCTCACAGTGAGCATGCGCAGACCATATGACCATACAAACTGAAAGTGAAACTTAAGATGCTTTACTAATTCCCTAAAAGCCCCCACAGAGTTGGATGTACTTGACTCTGCGTACTCGAGGCAGACTCAATGCGGACCCAAAGTGGATGTCCACTGGACACGTCCACGCAAAGCTCAATTTTTATGACCGCACGAACTCCACGTACGCGTACTCAGTGTCACACAATAGACTGCTCAGTGGAAAGTCTTCACATCGCCCTGCTTTTAATGTGAAATTGGTACGCTCCACTATGAAACCTCAAACGTCTGCAGACAGTGCGTGTAGAGTCCGCGCCACTCACATTATGCCTGACTGTGAAAGTCTTCTGTCTCCCTCTGTTGTGTAGCTCATTTTCCTTTGTTGATGTTTAAGGAGCTTTATATCATATTTGTGCCTTACACTATACCCCAAGGTCACTCACTGTGAATGTATGCAACCACCACTAAGAAAGAATCAACTTTCAAAGACAGAAAAAAATAATTTATTTCCCCATTAGACATAGCTCTGAAGTAGAAGAGTGACGTTTGATGCTGAAATCACTGTGTTTCTTCAATAGAACAAAGTCTCATTATGAAGCTTATGATGGTTTAAAGTTAATGTTATGTTTGTGAAGTTCACCATTGAATCACACAAAACTGTGACTGTTCTGACCTTGTTTGGATGATCCCAAGCTGACATTTAGTGCAACTACTGACAACACAACCATATGGAAAATGGAGGTGATGTGTGCTTTTATTGTGACGCTTCTGTCTAAAACCAGAGCTAACCTTACAGGGCTATGATGTTAACTATCAGCTGATGCTGATGATTATAGCTTAGCAATGTCATTTTGACCAATTGAGTTTTGGTTTGAAAGATGATATAATACAGAAGTATGGAAGATATAGATGTGTGTAACCTTATATCATTATTGGTTGGGTAGTGTAGGTGAATTCTACTATGTAACTTAACTCTGCTGTTGATCATTTGGAATATCAACATATATACCCTTCGTACAGGTTTTTGTTGGGATTGTTTGTTGATACTGTACATGAGCAGTAATAGGTAAGCAAGTAAAAGAACATAACGAGCTGTGCACTTTTAATCCCCCTCGGCCAAATACAGTGTAAAATGCTGTTGAAAGTTACTGCCCTATAATCTAGATTAGATTGTCTTTGTGTAAAACATATTACATATTTATATTTTAAACTCAGATATTATAACTGCACAAGGCTATTTGACCTTGAAATAGTGGGTCAAGGTCACCTATTTTCAATAGGCTTCTGCTCCATGCCACGATGGATCCACAGTATAAATTTGGTACAGATATCTCAATGCATTCTTCAAATAATGCGATTATGGCGTTGAATGGAGAGACAGACGGACAGACGACAAAATGATTACAATACCCCTTCGGCCAGAAATTGGCCGAGGGTTAAAAAATGAAAATCAGAGGAAACTATACAAAAACAAAAAAATTTAAGATGTAAATTGTTGAAGAAAAAAGATCTCTCGCACACTGTCCATTCAACAACATGATCACATTATCTGAAGAATGCATTGGGATATCTGTACCAAATTTATACTGTGGGTGCATCGTGGCATGGAGGGGCTGGGGGGATCGCTGTAACTACTGTAACCGAAAGTGAAACTTAACATGCTTTCAACATCCGACTCCCAGCGTCTATACCTCTGCTGTACGCCGGAACTGAAATGGTTTGCACCCTACTTTTCAGTAACCTGGTCACCCGAGTTCTTGGTCAGATTTTCTCCCGAGGGAACACTCATTAGGCTATCTCCCGCTGTAGCCCAAACATTAGCGTGTGTGCTGCGGCTGTTCTTATGCATCTGCTGTGTGCATCAACCTAACCTGACATGGCTCTAGCATGATTGGTTTGGTGCGGTACTACTCAATTATGACTGGCTGTTCTTGCGTTTGTCAAAACATGGATGAATGAATTCTATCGAAATTGTTTTGAGCATATCTCATATTTCTATCGAGGAAAATCTATTTCGTGATGTATATCGTTATCGTTTTATTGCCCAGCCCTAGGCATAACTGGAAGAGGTAGGACTTCACCTCACTATTTGCCTTGGGTTCTCTGAGTCAGGTCCAAGATGTCAAATAGGAAAGTGTTCGATGTTGAGAGAACCCTGGTTCACACCAAATGGACACGAACACCCTGAAACAGTGAGTCCCCAGTTTGGTTCTCTGACGACTGAAAAACAACTGCATGTAATTCCTTTAACCTCTTTTTCCATATTTCCTATCCATCTTCACAAAAAAGGACCAAAATAAAGTAGTGACAAAACAAAGTGACTGTATGAATTTAATTTAAACATCTAAAAATTATGCAAAATGATGCAGTAACCAACAATTTCTATGCATCTGCAGATCATTTTGACAGTTATCCTGCTGACCAAATGTGAAGAAAAAAATTGTGAAAATGCTGACTATAACATTATTTCCACTAAAAAATGTATATAGTGTGAATTGTGGCAAAGGTTCCATACAATTATGAATTATAGCCAATTGTATTTATATGGATTTATGTTTGGTACACAGTGGATTATGATGTAGAATTACATATATAATTACTATATTGACTGATATTAATGCTTTTGTCGGTGGTTGTATTGTGCTTTGTACATGTCAAAATAAAACATAAATTCATTCATTTATTCATTCAAAGATGATGTGCATGTGTACATAGAAGACCGTACTAAAACAGCAGTTTCAACAGCTCAAGGCTACAGACAATACAAGATATGATCATACATTCACAATGATTTAAGTAGGGGAGGCACCAGTAAATGAGAAAAACAAGTACATTGACAAACCTAAGATCTCTTGAAATTGAGCAGAGTCTACTCAGCACAGTGCTGATAGGACAAAATGTTTTAAGCTTCTACTTCCTCCACTCCAGATAATGTGAAAGTATGTAGAACTATGAGAGAGAGAAAAGCAAAAGCAGAGCAGTGGAACTGTTCAGGCAGCCACTGGGGGTGGGGGATGGGCTAACAGCTCCAGCAGTCTGCAACACACACACACAATCCTACACACACACACATACACACTCACTCCAACCCTCTTAGCCGAAACAGTCACAACCCAGCCGGTGAAAGCTACAGAGACGAGTGTGTGGGCCTGCTTTTTCTGCTCTGAGATTATTGTAATTTATTTTGAGACCGTTTTTAGCTCCATCTGAACATTTCAAGGATTTAAGCAAGATTTTCCTGCTGCTTCACCTAAGCATTTCACCTAAAGCCACAAAGTCCTGCACTTCACGAGGGCAACGTACGTTTTTTTTTTTTTGCCTTTGTTAACGTTATTCAAAACAGGTTAGCAACCGTATTGAACCCTAAGGTCATGTTTAGACAAACATTAGCAGTGAGGAAAAAGTTAAGATTACTTTAAATTTGAACACCTGATTTGGTTAAGAACAACACACAGTTACTATAAGTTATAATCAAACAAAAGTCTTCTGATCCTATGAAAAAGCAGCAGAAATCAAACAGAATTAGATGATGCACTTGGGAAGAAATGAGCATCTTCTTAGACAAGCCTCAGGCTCGGAGAAAGAAACACAAAAAAACAATTCACGCTCAGATCTATATGTTGTGCCACTATTCCTGATCCTCCCTCCTGTCCAGGTGCACACCGTTGGTGCTTGCTCAATGAAAGTGTGTAAGACCAGTCTGGGCTGATAAAAATACAGCAATAAACACATCCAACAACCCAGCATTATTCATCTTATTGTACCAACAATGGGAGCTTTAATGATGATATTATTTTAACAGTTTCTAAAGGTTAAACTGTCTCATAACTGTGGTGGGCACATTTTTTGCCATCGAGACTATTATCATGACCTTTGATACACATTCAACAACCCCTTTTATGACTAAGGCAGTTAAGAAAACCCAATAACTGACAAGTCATGAGGAAGTTATTAAAAGAGAAGGAAATCATCCCTTACTATCACTATGGAGAGCTTTTATTTTCTTAAGAAGTGTACAAAGAATTAAGATAAAATAAGACGGTCATCTCTGTAATGTAAAAGAGCTTGTCATGTTCATGCGTTTCCATGCCCATGAGGAGTGTTTGGGCTGGTCAGCT
>JAPQRP010000001.1:8362147-8383697 GCA_037367295.1 Apogon hyalosoma | reverse complement strand
GTGTACTCTTTCTGATGATCCAATATCTTCTCCTTTAACCTCCTGAGACCCAGGAAAGTACAAGTTTTGGCTTTTTTAAATTAGTAGAAACTGCTCGTTTTTCTTATGTGTACTCTTTCTGATGATCCAATATCTTCTCCTTTAACCTCCTGAGACCCAGGAAAGTACAAGTTTTGGCTTTTTTTTAAATGAAATCATTGCCTATATTGGAAACATCATGATGAAACAGTTTTTTCAGGTGAATTTTTAAAAGAATTTTATGGAACGTCCTTTGTGATGGACAGTTTTGTTTTTTTTTTGGTTTTGTTTATTTTGTATAAAGGTGTGAAACTTCTCCACAAACATGGACGGAACACCCATAATTGGGTATTAGGGTGTTAATATAAGATATGGAAGTAATATTAGGCTTGTCTTTTTTACCCCTGGACTGTATCATCTGCTTAGTATCATGACACACTGATGTCCAGAAATATCTAAACACCCTGTCAGTGAGGAAAAGTATTAAACAGTCTGTTACTAATCAGCCCCATTGCTATCTTTGATGACCTGTAAGAATATGGAAAACAGTGTCCCATAAAAAAAAAAAAATGTCAGTTTACAAAGTTAGGAGGGTTTGGCAGTGTGCCACGTCTTGGATGCTGACAAATCAAGTTGACCTGTAGCAAAAGTATCTTGAGAGCGAAAAGAAAACATCGACATACCTTTAACCGTTTGACCACCTCATCATTGCTGATTTTGTCCGTGATCTCTTTTACACCGGGGGGATAGACGATCTTTCCGTCCCCCACCGGTTTCTGCTGTTGCGGGAACTCCATGCTTGTTGATGTATGGTCCACACGGTCTTTTACTGGCCTCTATGGGTCAAAAAACAAAAGTTCAGCACAACCATGCTACCACACTTACCAAAAACCTCGTTTTAAGCCGCATTCTCATTTGCCAATTACGAATTTTGTCCACTTAAATTCATAAAACCTCCACAGTATATTTAACGATATTTCAAGCAAGTCAACTTTTCAGACAGTAAGCCAGCACTGCAACATCACTGTGTATATTATTAGCTTGTATGCTAAAGCACGCCAGCTAAACATCAGCTCCATATTTTCCGAAAAACCCTCATCAAATATCGTTTTGCTAGTCAAGTAAGCTCACCTGCTATCCGGGTACATTAATGCAATTTGGACTATTTACTTGTAGGAAAAGCACTTTTAAAACGATACTAGAGCAGCCGGTTGGTCTACTGTCATACAGGTTATCAAATTAGCTAGCTAGCTCGTTTCACACTAAACACCACTGGCTAGCAGCTAGCATTTTGCGGGAAGGAAGTAATGTTAGCATCAAGCGGCTAATATGTTAGCCATGTCAGCTAAATGGTTAGCCTACTTCGCTAGCTTAGGCCGCAAACTATTGAGGTACCCATCACATCTCCGGCTAGAGACAATCACAGAGGAAGTGAAGTATTTTATCATCTGTACCTCAAATACCCATACTCGTGGTCACTTCCTGTGGTTTCCAACAAATGCAACTACTTTGTTAAGTTTAAAATGATGCCACTTTACTTGTTACTGTCTTTTTTCAACTTCAACGCATCGCTCCGTACTGCCGCTAGTTTACAGGCGAAGGGCTGCTACCGTCGCCCTGAGCCCTCCTCTTACCATCAACTTGCCCTCACGGATGGTTTTGAATACCCCAACAAATGCAAAATGAACCTATTTTCAAATATACAACTACGTCCAAAAGTCGAGTATATTTGCCAAACGTTTCCCCGTTAGTATTTACCTCTCAAGTGGGCCGTTTTAATTCATTAGTCTGACACAGGTTGGGTTTAGTTTTCGGCACAAAGCTCTCTGTCCGTTCAGTCAGTGCTGTCTATGTGAAGCCTGGGTGCACAGCGCCCCCCTCGGTCCCATACGAGTACTGCAACACCAAATACATGGCGGGAGTCGGAGGGACAGCCCGCACAGAGGCAGACACCAGTTAGTGCTCTTTACCTCCATCTGGTTTATGATCTGCACGTCGGCCTCATTCCATGTAAACACAAAGCAGAAATGAGTCAAAATGCACGCGCCGCTATAAATAATCAAATACATACATGAGGATGATGAGTTGTATAATGGTAGACATGCACAATAACACCAAAATATGGAGGGAGGAGCTGGTGCTATATGATATGATATAATGTTTTGTTCATTCTTGTGTAAACATGCATGAATATCCACGAATTCTACAACTACATGCAGGTGATATACATTTATTTATTTGAGGGATTTTAAGTAAATTTTATATATAGTCAATTGCAAATTTGCCTCAAGGGGCTTTGCAGGAATTATATTATATTATATTATATTATATTAAACTTTATTGATCCCACTGCAGGGAAATTCACTGATTAAGGCAGCAACAGGATAATGTGCAGTGTGCAAGAATATGTGCATGCATGAAGATGGTGCAAAAAACAAACAAACAATACAAAAAATTAATAATAATAGTAACAAAAACTCTATAAACTATAATGCAGTACATATTTACATAACAAGTAGAATTGCAGTATATCAAACAGTACAGATGGGAGACAAACACAAAAGAGCAACAATGTTGTGTTGTACAGTCTAACAGCAGACAGGGTACTCAGCTTGCTTTGCAAAACGACAGGAGACCAGGGCTGTGTGAAGAGACTATTTAATGTCACTTAAGCAATAGATTTGTTTGTACAATGTCTGATACTACAGCTATATTACAGGTAATCTAGTTGTGTTCTCAGACAAATGTAATAATGCCAAAAGCACACAGCCCCAGCAGTTCTACAAGGAAGGAATCTACCAATGGACTGCAAAAGTGTTTAGACTTTAATGGAGGTTATGTAGAAATACACTTTTAAGAGAACTTTTTGACTCTCCCTCATAAGACTATATGAATCCCACAGTTGGGAAATTGCACTGTTTACAGCAGCAAAAAAAATAAAATAAAATAAAATAAACAAATCACCACAAAAACATGCTTTAACTAGAAAATAACAGCACAGACAAGCATACAAGTTGCAAGTTTATTTCTCTTTTTATCTATTTATGTTCGCTAGGGTGAAAAGTAGGGAACAGAACTGCAGCCCATGTGCGCCGGGATGCTTTTATTGTGAAAAGTGTGTTTGTCTGCTTCCGGCGTCAGTGTGGCGGACCGTGCTGCTCATACTTGCTCAGTTTGTGTTTTGAGATGAAGCTTGTTCGGCCACTTGGAGTGCTGTTAAGATATCATAACCTTGAATGGTTGTACTCGGATTACTTTACCCGACACTACAGTACCATGTTTTCGGCTCGGGGCCTTTCTCGTGCAGCTTCTCGGTAACTTAGTTAGGTTAGTTGGGTTAGTTAGCTTACGGGGCGGTGCTAATGAAAGCTACCATCGGCTGTACCACGGAATGCCCCGGAGAAAGAAAACCGACCAGAGCCCCGCCAGAGTCCCCACCGTGCCGCCAGAGGGGGGAAGTCTCGCCCACAACGCGGATCACCGAGTCCCTCAGCATTGTGACCGTCCAATGGCGAACAGCTTTACACCCAGCGGGTCCGAAAAGGAGAACATCGTCAGAAACATGCAGGAGATGTTCGCACACCTGGACCCAGACGTTATATACATTGTGTTGTCCGAGTGTGACTTTAAAGGTAGCACTAAACACCCAACCTGCTGTGTTACTCAAATGACTATTATCTTAGATCAATATGGCTAACGGGTTAGCTCCATAGTTAGCAGTGTGTGTCAGAGAGGGCTGAAGTACGTCACATCACATGAGTTTTTGGTGGAGGTCCCATGGTAGTAGATATTCACAACAATATGTCATATAAAGCTGCACTTCGTATGTCTTTTCTCAGCAGCCTTTGCACTTCTGCCACCTGTTGTGCATGCATTGACAGACCAGCTGTGACTATGCCAACCTGTGGTGTATTTGCGATGCCAGTGGTTTCAAGTTTATCTACATTGCTCCATTTGGTGTCACCACAAGCAGAATAGTTTTGTGACCACAACAAATTAAAAGTCAGCTATGCTTGAACAGAGTGACGTCAAACCTCTAGCTTTAACCACTGGGATCATGAAAGCAGCAAGATGAGCAACGTTGCACAATCTGTAGATGGATTATCTCTACTTCATTACTGTGTCTAAGGAGCAAAGGTGACAGTGGAGCTGTTGTGACACTGCATTGCCTGTAGTTGTAACTAGTGGAGGTGAAATATATTATGTTCAACCTCACTGATTCACCACCTACTTTTTCCCCTGTGTCTATGTTCTTGTGGTGTATTTTGCAGTTGAGAATGCAATGGACTCGCTCTTGGAGTTGTCTGTGGCGGCCGAAGATGCATGCCCTGCTCCCGTTCCTGTGTCTGGCTTTGAGCGCACTGCCGCTGCCCTGCTCAGCCCCGCTCACTTTTCTGAACCGGACTCTTCCAAACCATCATTGCAGTTGGTTTCCTCCCCTTCCCCTGTTCTGTCAGAAGAGCTGGACCTGCTGCTTGATCAGGAACTAGAGATACTGACTAGGCAACAAGATGGTACAAAAGAGCATCACAACAGCCAGCATACATCTGGTGGTTCACCCCCTTCCTCTTTCCCACCACCTCAGTTTTCACAGCAGGTCCTCCCTGAGCTGCTTCAGTCCAGCCTGGAATCTGGATCTAGAGGATCCCCTACTGAGCAACCACCCCTTCTGACAGGCTCACTGGAGCAAGTGTCTG
Organism: Apogon hyalosoma; assembly: GCA_037367295.1. Taxonomy (NCBI): domain Eukaryota; kingdom Metazoa; phylum Chordata; class Actinopteri; order Kurtiformes; family Apogonidae; genus Apogon; species Apogon hyalosoma. Next base: position 8,378,982 of record JAPQRP010000001.1, on the reverse strand, counting down.
GAGCTTCCTCTCCACTCGATCAGCTCAGTGCTTTTGAAGACAGGGTCACTGAAAGGCAGGAGTCAGCATTGGATTTTAAACATTTGATGACAGAGACTTCTGACCGAGACAAGCCTGTTCCTCCTTTGGACCTGGGAGCTTCAGGACGGCCTTCAGCATTCCAGGTGTATAAAAAGCAAAACCCCTCACACACTCTGTCAGAGAGGGCAGAGGTTGCGACCTGCGATGCAACAGTAGGAGGAGCAAGATCTAAGGTGAATATGTTGAACCAGGAGATGCTTGCCCGTGCACCACTCTCCTGGAACGTTGGGGCTCCAGCATTTTTTCCACGTATCTACGGACACCAAGGTCCTGCCTTTATTACCCCAGTGGCTTCCAATTGGCTCAGCCACCCCAGGCATCCCTCTCCCTGGCTGGGTCATGGTCCTGTCAGCCACACACCCCTCAGACCACCTCTGACTATACCCAGGTCCTGGGCCCTACCAGTTGCACCTCAACTTCCTGGCCAGTGCAACAAGCTCCGTTTAGATGGGAGGGTTCTTGTGTTGTTACGTGGCGCTCCAGGATCTGGCAAGTCAACCTTGGCAAGGTAAGACTAAGTCAAAAAAAAAGAAAAACATTCTCTGTTCTCTAGAAATTTAATTACATTTAAAAGTAGGATGGCCTGAATTGATGAAAAGGCAATGTTACATCTATTGGGGACAACATAATCACACAATATAAGTCTAATTCTTTGGTTATTAAGTAAAATGCAAGGATTACTGAAACTTTTTTTAATGTTTATGTACGAGGGAGAGTCAGAAAGTTCTCAGACAAGTGCTGTGTCGGGATGAAACTTGGATCTACTAGTTTGACCCAGAGAACAAAATTCTGTCAAAACAGTGGCATTCAAAATGAGCAGCTGGACCTGTGCAATTCAAAGCAGAGAGGTCTGTTGGATAAGTAAATAAAATAAACTTCTTATTACATTTGTCTGAGAACTTTTTGACTCCCTCGTAATGTGTCACGATACAGACATTGAACCTTTTAAACTGCAGGCTTGAGATACTATATTTGCACAGACTAATATTGAAATTGTATTAATTGTGTAGTTCTTTTCAAGTATTGCAGGTGCCCCTCAACAACAGTCTGCAGAGAGTATACTGGATGTATGCCAATAATGCTAAACTGATATCTGCCAACTATTGGTGGAAGAGTACTTTAATCAACAGAAATCGATTATAAAATACTTAACATGCAAGGTGTCTCTGTATTTAAAGGACTCAAAGTCAATTAGACTGGGGACATTTTACTGAATATAAAGGCTTCTCTGCCTCTATGACCTCCTTTTAAAATCCCTATTTAATAACTTCAGTTTTTGTTTCATTTGTAATTACACGTTTCTTACCGACTTCATCTGTTTCTCATTCTCTGTCCTTCTTTTAAAGGACTTTGTAATGTTTGCCTTGAAAGGTGTTGGAATAAATTTGATAACAAAAGGTCACTGAAAGAAATTTAATAAAAGCAAAACTTCCCACCTGTGTTGACTACTGAATAAATACTGATTCATATTCTTGCTGCAAAAGTTTATTTATTCACCATAAGCACCTTCAGTAAGTTTACCTTTGACTTATAAGATTCTGTATAGCATTTACCATCAATAGCTGACCAACTTGTTTAGAGACATAAAGCTTGTGTTGAAGCTGTACATCAACCACATGTTTGATTACTTAAAAGTTGCCTTTATCCATGTGTTTCTGCAGAGCCTTGTTAGAGCATAACCCAGGTGGAGTTATACTGAGCACTGATAACTATTTCATTCGACATGGAGTATATCAGTTTGACCCGAATGAACTCGGAGAGGCTCACAGCTGGAACCACCAACAAGGTAAAAAACACAAACGCATACAGTAATAGTGAAGTTTTCAAGCAGTAGTACGTCAGAATTATTGTTTGTTTTTTTTTTAAATAGATTTTTTTCACTTGTTTGTGTTTGCCATTAAAATGACAATTATATTTTTTTTCTTTCTGCTGATTTTAATGCACATTTATCTTTTTAGCCAAGGAGGCTTTTCAGAGGGGTGTTAATCCTATAATCATCGACAATACCAACACCCAGGGCTGGGAAATGAAACCCTATGTGATCCAGGTGAGTCAGCTTTACAGCAGTTTGTGCTGCATAGTTCTAGGTCTTATGTAGCCCGCTGATTTGGTGGAATATTTAGTTAAAAACAATTCCAAAGTTGTTACTACATGAAGCAGATAAACTTAAAACACTACATGTTAACACATTTATCTTTTTTGAGTGTATTTCAGACACCAAAATATTTACCCCCATATTTACAAAATGAAGTTAAAATGGACACTGAAAATATTGGATATGTTTTTTTTTTTTGTTTTGTTTTTTTTTTTTAGATCTATTAGTAAAATAAAGATTTGCCGACTTAAAAAATGTCCCAAGTTTCCCAAATGTGTTTTTTTTTGTTCAGTAAAAATAATTTAACCCCACTGTAAACACACTGTGAACTTCAAACAGGTTTTTTTATTGCCCTCTCTGTTCTAGGCGCTGAATTATAATTATAAGGTTCTGTTCAGAGAGCCAGACACTTGGTGGAAGAACAAGCCCAGAGAACTAGAGAGGTAAAGAATACAGAAGAGCATGTTTTTAAATAAAAAAACCAACCACATATTTGCATGAACCTTGCAGATCCTATTGTACACACGTTTTATTTGAGTTTTGTTTAATCTATTATCTGTTTTTTGTTTGTGTAGACGCAACACGCATAATGTCTCTGCAGAAAAAATCAGACGGATGCTGAATGCATATGAGCACTTTGTTACCGTCCAGTCCATTATGGGTTCACAGATGCCTGAGAAGAAACAGTGTTTCATTCTCGAGGACAAAAGTTCACAGTGAGTTTATTCACTAATACTGGCTTATAGACAGGTCGAACATGAAGACAGTAATTCATCTTGTATGTTTTGTTTTAAAGATTTGTAATTGTATGTTTTTTCTACTATAGATGGATATCCAGTAATACTTAAACCTAATACTGAAAATATGAATGCCAGAAACAAATGGAAAGAAATGCCATCCTGTCAGAACTTGGTACATAGAATACATGTACATCTGTTGAACAAAGTTGTCATGATATCAAATGGAGCTTATCTGTCCCAAAGCATGGAGTCATGTTAAAATTTAACTTTACTGACTGAGTCTGAAAAGTGCTTCAAAGGCAGAAAAAGACAAGAGGGATATGAGGAGAGGTGGAGTGTCCAGATATCGATGTGTGTGGAAAAAAAAATCACAAGAAAGGTAAAGGACCGTATGAGGGTCCGAAAGGGTGAGGGTGGCTTTTGGGTTTGGCTGTACTAGCTAAAAAGGGCCAACATACATACAAGTCATTATCACTTTAGGTACTGTCAGGTCCCTAAGTATTTGGGACACAAATTTCATACCACCACAGAGGATTTAAAAAGAAACACTCAAAATATGATTGAAGTGTGGACTTTCAGCTTTAATTCAAGTCATTTAACAAAAATATTGCATTAACCATTTTATAAATTAGGGCCATTTTATTTGTAGTCCCTCCTTTTTCAGAGGCTTAAATTATTATCAACAATTGCTTAATTTCAAATCCATTATAGTTGTGTTAGAAAAAAAAAGCCAAAGTTGCAAAACTTGTGTCACTGTCTAAATACTAATGGTCATAACCATACACCCTATAGTGAGAATATTTCAGATGCTTTAGGTTGTTGTAACACAGGCCCTTCCCCCAGGGAACTCAAGCCTGTTTTTGAAAACCAACCAAACTTGTCCAACAATAACTTAATAATTCTGCAGCCGCAAGCAGCCAGTCCACTTGTTTCACTTTGTAACTGTGATGTTTTAATTTGTTAGTTCAGATACAAAGTGAGAAATGGACTATCAGACTGAAATAGCAGTAAAAGATGTACGCACCAAGGTTTTCTTTAATGGGTGTTGATATTGTTTTGGTTTGTTTTTATTACATACAAATTGTACTGACTGAATTGTGATGGTTCTACGACAGCATCAGAGCAGGAAGGATGAATATGATTTTAAAATTGGAAAAACAGTCAAGTCACATAATTCATAATTCATTGTTTTCGTTAGGCCAGAATCTTCTCAAACGCCTTGTCCAGACCTTGTTGGCGACCCTGGATTAACTGAGGGGAGTAAGAAAACCCGCCCTCAGCTATTTTCATCCCTACCTGATGTCTCATCCATTGGTCATTCTGCTGATATGGGAATGCTCGAAGACAGCAACCACAAATCCACTGAGTCACTGACTTTCCAACCTCCTTCAAGACCTTTAGAAAATCAAGAGAATACAGAGGATGATGATGACATCAATTTAGGAGATTTAGATTCTGAGTTAGATGCCCAGTTAGAGTTGAACCAACTTAGTGGGGATCAGAGAATCCCTGACTGCATCGTGGAGTCTGTGATGAATGAAGAACACTGCAGAGATGACATGCCGGTGGCTTTCTCTGAGTCTATTGGACAAAGGGTGAGGAGAGAAAGGACAAGCAGGAGGTCTGGTTTTGACAGACTAGAGCCGGCAGATCTGGTCAAAGATACTCACCAATCAGAAAGTGCCATAAAGGAGAAAGAGGAGACAGAAGGAGATGAAGCAGAACGTGTTGAGGTGGTGCGGGATAGGGGAGCGATGTTAGATTTTGTAGGGGACTGGCCTTCTGAAGGATCACTTGAGCAGCGGCGGGTGAGGAGACGAGAAAGGCTTAAAGAGGAAAAAGACAAAGAAGACGGAGACGAGCCTGGAGAAGCCAATGAAAATGACCCAAAAAAAGTTCCGTCAAAGCATGATGTAACCGAGTTCCAGAAGCTGCTTGATCTTATTCAGACGGGTGTAGCTGACATTCAGACTGGCTCATCCCTGTCGCCCTCCCTCTCCCCCAGTTCTGAAGAGGAACTGGAGGCTGATATGGAGGCAGGTGGCGGGCTTGAAGAATGTAGCAGTCAGTCGAACAGTGCAGACAACATGAGCAGGGTTAACAGCAGTAGAGGTGAACTACCAGACTGTGTGTTGGACTGGAAGGCAGCTGACAGTTGTATGGTCAGGGAGCCTGTTAAATTAAGAATGGATGACTGGGAACATCTTAAAACTGAAAACGAAACAAGTATCACAGGAGAGAATGACAGTTTGATAGAGATGGGTCAAGGAACGCAGCCTCTTGATTTAAAATCAGCCCACCTTGCAAACTCTCCCTCAACCACCAATGCTGATTCAGATGTTATCTTAGAAACCACAGAGGAAAGCTCTAAGGAAATGGGAAGCCACAGTATTAGAGACACTGTTTGTACTGGTCTCACTGGAATGGAGAATAGTAGCTGCGCAGAGACTCAAATGGAGGCAGAGTCACATACTAGTGAAGTTTGTCAGAGTCCTGAGTTTGAGAGTTTTGTGGATATAGGGAGCAGTCCTTTAGGTGCAGCCTCAGCCAATCAGGAAACAAAGCAGCGTCAAGGTCGCAGGTCTGGAAAACAATGCAAACTAGCTCTCACTTTCACACAAAACTGCCCTGATTTCTCTGTGAAATCTCCAGAATGTGTCACTGCACCAGCCTCGAACATTAACACCAGTCTGAATAGTGGTCACACAGATCTCCAGACTAACTCTGATCCTGATCCTAATCCTAAACTGAACCCACTGAAGCCATACTGTGAGCAGCCTACGGTAGATACAGGCTGCTTCACCCAAACAGAATCTCAGTACTTTGCCCTCCTTTGGCGTCTGAACCAACAAAACAACCCTGACGGTAAAGTTGCTACTTCATTCAGCCACTCTAGCGATATCACAGTCGTATATGGCAACCCTTCTCGCTTTGTGCCAGAGGTGTCCGGTGCAATTCCTGCCACGGCTGCAATTCAACCATCTGGCCTCAAAGAGGTTCCCTACCGTGTAGTGCATGAAAAAAGCACACAGGTGGAGGAGAAAGAGCTGGGGGAAACTCAAAACCGCCTTGAAAGCCTGCGTATTCTCAGCCGCCATTTTAAACTAGTTAGTTTTGACACTTTAGAAGACTTGTATGATAAATGCCATCTGGACCTAGAGTGGACCACCAACCTCCTGCTGGACTCTGGAGAGAGGTTCTTTAAAGATGACGATGGAGAGGAGGAGAAGCAGGAGAGGCCAGATGATCAGAATAAATCCAATGTATGTGGAGATTTGGGAATGGTTGAAGAAAACATGCTGTGCTTCAATATAAATGAGCATCAGATTGAAGATCAACCAAAGGCAGGGCTGGCTGTGGTTTTAGAGGGTACTCAGGTGATCAGTTCATCCAGTGAGTCAAGTAAAAGCTCTAGCATCCTCACATTTCCTGGTCCAGCTTCTGCAGTGAGGGATAAAGATCATACTGATACCTCAGCCCTTTCAGGAAATAAAGCAGACACTAACACTGAGCACAAAGAGACAACACAACCTGACTTACAAGGAGGAGCTTGGGGTGTGAGCACAGATGCTGGAGTGATAATCAAAGAGGCGGGTGTTGAAATGGAGGATGAGGCTTCTAGCATGGACCAGATCCACAAGCTGCTGCAGGCTGAGCTTGAAGAGTTGGAGAAGGAGGAAAAACAGCGAGAGCAGGAGCAGCGTAAGAGGAGAACCACGGAGCAGAAAAGGAACCAACATATGGACATAAAGAGTGTGGAGCTGAAACTACCCACTGAAGTGGCGCTACAGCTGACTGAGCTGTTCGGTCCCGTTGGAGTAGACACAGGTAACAAACACACAGCAGCACAGACAACAAGTACATTTAAGTACATGCAATACACAAAAGGTAGCTGGGAGCTGGTGGGGTCTTCACATTCTCCTAATGACTACCGCACGTTCATGGTTGCTGGTTTTCTGTGGTCCACAATATTCAGGCGCATGCTCCGCTGATGACTACACTGTGCAGATGGATCTGAACTTGGCTAAACTTCTCCACCAAAAGTGGAAGGAAACCATCCAAGTGAGCCCTTAAATATTTAGCACTATTAACAAACCAACAACCAGTCAGTAAAACTAAATGACATTAAGTGTGTGAAAGCGTTAAAGTGTCTTGAAGTTGGTTAATTTGCAGGTAACATCTTATTTATTTTATTTTTTTTACAGGACAGGCAGAAACAAGCAGCTCTTTCCTTTCACTTGCTTCAAGAAAGTGAGTTTACACACATATGATCCAGCACATTCACAAATGACACACATGCATATAAAATTCTGGGTTTGTTTGTGGGTCTGTTTTACCTTTTTTAATACTTTATTTATTTTTAGTACTGTGTATTAATATCCTGATTTGGTTCTTCCTGTCAAGCCTATAATTACCCATAAAATACTTGGAAAGTGGAACAATAATCGATGGTTCAAAACAGTAACCATCTTTTGTTAAGAGGTGACTCATTTTGATTTGGGTTGGGTGGAGATTTTCAGTATGTTTTACTTCATGGAGACGTGGAGCTAATGTTTATGACCTTGTTTCTGCCAGAGTGCTGCATATGTCGAGTGAAGTCTGAGTGTTCAAAGCGCGTCTGTTTTCTCAAAATATTATGATTTTATTCTTGAAATATCTTAAGTGTCCCCCATCCTCCTTTGTACATAGATAAGAAAAAAACAACAATGATTTAGATGTAATATCATTCACAGATATTTGTTGCACAAGTTTTGATCTGTAGTTTTTCTTGGGTTCAGGTTCAGCTGAGTGGGGTAGATCACAGGTGGCTAAACCTTGGCCCAGAGAAAGGACACAACCAGGAGGTACCATGCCTTTGGACAGTCAGCTTCCATTCATGGACCACTGGAATGTGTCCCGTCAACATGTCTCTCTCAGAGATATAATAAAAGAGGAGCAGCTTCGGCAGGAGAACATGGAGAGGGTAACGCACAGATGCACTCTATTGTACTTACTGCAATTTTCACAGCCTTTACCAAACAAACATCAGCTTATTTAATTCCAGGTCAGACAAAATCGTACGGAGCTGGATAAGCGTGATGGTTCCACTCCACTTAAGGAGAACCAGCTCTACTCTCGCTTCCCCACCATTGACAGGCATTTCCTTCTGGACATCTTCAGAGACCACAAGTGAGACACCAGTTGACATTATGTCTATAGGTTTCATCGCCTGTTATATTTCTCACGTCACCCCATCTTACATATGCTAATTTAATATGAAAAAAATGTTATATGTTTAGAGGTAGATTTTTGTCTTGAACAGAAAGATACCAAACAGTGTTACCACTACACCTCTGGCTAATGTGTATGTGTTGATGTAGTTACTCCCTGACGCAGACTGAGTTGTTTCTTCACTCTCTGCTGGATGAAGAGCCTGTTAAGACAGTGATTGCCCCCGAAGCACCTCGGACCAACCACCACAGAACAGCCAGCAAGGAGAGGGAGAAGGTATTTAAGACAACACAAGGAGTGAAACAGATCAAACCTGAGCCATTATAATTACTATGTTGTATGATGCACAATGCCTCCATGTTTCTGACTTTGTCATCATCATAGATTGAACTGTCTTTGGATTTCACAATGATCTCAATATTTTTCTTATAAAAATGTGTGTATGTGTGAGATTACTACATCTCAAAACACAGCTTGCACGTCCTGTTTTTATTTACAAATTTTAGTTGCCTCTTCAGAGCTGAATGAAACAAGGCGGTACATAATATTAAAGAGGAGTCTTTCAGAGAAAACGAGGAAAGAAAACAGCAGCAGATAAAACACTGGAACAAATTTTTTACGACTAAATCCAACTTTAATAGGCTTTCTGTATTATTCCTGTTTTTGCCAGAGGCACAAGCCTGAGGAAGCAGTGAGGCCCGTCTACCAGGACCCAGAGGATCCAGAGTACCAGGACTTCAGGGCCGAGGCCGACCTGCAGAGGAGGCGACAACTCGAGAGTTTTGCCAAAGCAGCCGAAGCATATAAGCAAGGACACAAGGAAGTGGCCTCATTCTATGCTCAACAGGTTAGAAGGAGAGCATTTTAATTTGTTTCATTTGTTTCTCTCTGTAATTGTAAAGAACTTTTTCAAGTATTAAATATGACCTTAAGAAAATTTGTATCGTGTCACATCTCTGTTAGGGTCACTTGCACGGCCAGAGGATGCGTGAGGCCAATCATCGAGCAGCGGTTCAGATTTTTGAGAGGGTCAATGCGTCACTGTTGCCCAATAATATTCTGGACCTCCATGGTCTACATGTTGTTGAAGCCGTGCAGCATCTGGCCCAGGTTTTAGAGGACAAGACTGCAGGTACAAAATACTGCACTGTATGTACACTGAGTGAATGTAATAACAAAGAAATGGACCAAAAAAGGACGCATGCTAGTTCAAGAAGGTCCTGAGTTTGAATCCAGATCCAGTGCATTTAGCCAAGGTGTAAAATTTAAACACTAACTGGATTATTCTGACAAGAAATAAACATAAATAGGAAGAAAATAAATAAATAGGAAGGAACTCAAAAGACACAAAGTCCTATAGAACAAGAGATAGATGATTCATTTAAGAGATTTGGTGGCTGCCTACCTATGTCATCATCACTAATGGAGAATGATCATGGTGCACCTTGTGTCTATTTATTTATTAGACTTATTTTTCTAGTGATCCTGTGAATTTACCAAAAAGAACTGCTACTTAAAAATTAGAAAGAAATGCCAGGATTCAATCAAAACAAGTGGTGCCAGGCACAACAAACCCCACCCCTCACACATATTATGCCCATTACAAGTAAATGGGAAGATTAAAAAAAAAAAAATTCATAAAAAATTTGAAGTTTGACCTACTTTTCCCAAAATGTAATGACATCTGTTCTGAGTCACTGGCAATCTATGAACCCAATTTGGTATGACTTCAACCAATAGTTTTGCTGCTAAAGTATTAACTAACAAGCTGAACCAAAAACGATACCCCTTGCCTCCTCTTCAGGGGGCGGGGTTATACAATCCAAAACATAACGCTGTTTGAGGCTGACACTTATCCAAGCTTCCATGTTGAACCACAGAGTAGAGCAGTTGATCTGATAAAGTCATGCTGAAATCACACCTCCATCTGCATCACACATTCATGTTGTTGTCAGTAACTAACCGTCAGTACAGCCAGCAGGGGCTGTGTTAGGTGCCCTTTGACTCAGTTACAGCTTCACACAGCTATTGCGAACCGTATGCTGTGTTTTTCTGTGTGTTTTCTTTGACTTTGGCCTCTTTCTTTTGTGTAGATTGTGAGCAGGGTCTGTGTCGACCTCAGCTCTCTGTCATCACAGGAAGAGGGAACCACAGCCAGGGGGGCGTGGCCCGCATCCGTCCCGCTGTTATAGACTACCTCACCAACAAGCACTACAGGTATGCATACAAACACAAACTGACATGCAGAAATACATACACAATGTTTTCACCATCACCCACTTTGTCTCCTCTCTCTGTGTCTCTCAGGTTCACCGAGCCAAAGCCAGGCCTCGTCCTTGTTTCGTTGAGGTGAAAACAAAATACTTTATTGGATTTAAACTCAAGCTGCTATGGAAAACAATGCTCCGTTTCTCTCACTTAAACTCCACATTTTTCATAATATAGAAAATATGGTGCTTTCAGCTCTACTCATATCAGTCTTACCTTTTTATTTAGTCTCCTCTCTCCCACTTTAAGACATTGTTAATGTTTATTCAGTTCTTAATCAGACCATTTTTTAAGAGAACTATGTTTGTGTGAAAGAAATAATTCATCCGAATAGCTAGAATGTATATGTATATTTATATTTAAAGATGTTTTAGGATGATGCTTTCAATTGGCCTTTGCCTTTTTAAGAGTTTTTAAAATCTATGTTAAAAGGCTTAATTTTAAATAAGGGGTTATTTAATATTCATATAAGATCACTGCAGAGTCTTGTTTGAGACAAACATTTTTTATCAAATTTTAATTGAATCATCACTGCATATTGTTTAAAGATTTGAGACAATTTATGTATTTTATGTAACGTCATTTGTAGTTTGACTCTAATCAGAGGTTTTCCTCTGATAAGAAAGAAAAGTTTTTTCATGCTTGTGCTGTTTTATGGTGCATCTTTCTCACCAGGAGGTGAGGACTAAACTCTTAAGTTGACCAGAGATCATGAAGTAGTTTGAAGAACCTCCGCTGTGAGGTTGAGGTTTACAGCTGCTTCAGCTTGAAACTGTAGCCATTTACATGTACTACGACGTGGTTGTAAAACACACTGGGCCAACTTTAGCTGCTGCTGACATAATTACACTCAGTTTTCTTTTCTTTTGAGGCCAGTTAGTTATTTCAGCATATTCCTCTTGTTTTTGAACACATTGTGCCAAATTTTCTAGGAGTTGAATTACTCAGGTTGCTACCATTGTTGGTAGGTTTGGAGCTGATTTTTTTTTTTTTTTTTCCTCTAAACCGTTGTGATATTTTTCATAAAGGTGAAACTATGCTGACAGATTTTACAGAATGTACATAATGTTACAAAAAACATTCACTCTAAAGAAAATAATGTATTTTTTGTATTCATTGGTCTAAGGTTTTGCATAGATGATTGTATATTGTAATAAAATTTTATGTGTCTACTGTTTAAGCCTTGTTGGTGTGGTCTTATACTATTTATCTTTTGAGGCAACAGCTTTATGTATCAAAGGCCCACACCAATGTATTTTTGAGTTGGCTATAAATTTGTTTGCCTTTCATGCATTATTATGATGAAGAAAAAATTTAAATGTCCTTTACTTTGGTTGAAAATGGTCGAAAACATTTACAACTACAACTTTAGATTTATTATTGTTCCACTTGGAAAAGTAGAGAAAATGGAATATTTGTCATAAATATGACAGTTGAAAGCCATTGGGCTTTGTTTATGGGACAAAAATCAAATGTATTAAGTTGTAGTTAATTTAATAACAACAGCAACTAAGTATCAAGTACCGGTAGTAAGATTTAAGAGGCTGTGCTCAAGGCTGTTGTGTTGAATTTCCACAGAAAATCAAAGATGATTATTTTTCATAAAACATCTTGGGTTAGTCTATGAAAAGTTAAGTTTATTTTGAAGACTTGACTGATACACAGCTTGACCATATAACCCCAACAATAATATTCCTGGACCTTTAATCTTTCCTATTCTATTTTCCTTTAGCTTTTATTATGGCTTTCATTCACAGTGACATCATTTAGATAAACTTCCACAATGTCACACAACATTTATTTCCATAATGTTTTATTCACATGATGTTGCTGAACCAACCTGACCAACTTAATCAACCCCAGCTCATAACATTACCCCCACAAACTTGTACTGTAGGCACTAGGCATGATGGGTAATCACTCCATCCACCTCTCATCTCACCCTGACACATCCATCACTCTGGAACGGGGTCAATGTGGACTTGTTGGACCACATGACCTTTATCCATTGAACGCAGTCTAATCTTTGTGCTCTTAAACTGATGGATGTTTAAGAAATAAGAAGCTACACACTGCATCAGTCAGGGTCAGGGCTGCTGTAAGGGGGAGAGGCCCATAAATGGCATTAGTCTGTCAGTTTTTTCTTTAATCACTGTATCACCACCTATCTACGGAGGCCACTAGGGAACACTGAGAAAAAAATATTAAGAAAAAATAAATAAATAAAAAATCTGGTCAATCTCACAAAACTTGACCCAATTTTTTTTTCTTAATTTTTTTTCCCTCAATGTCCCCTAACGGCTCCGTATCTATCTCTGTTTTGTTTTTTGTAAAAAAGAATAAAATCCAGTCAGCCTCTGCTAGCAGCAGTGCAGATGATGGGGAAGAAGCAGACAGAGAATTTAAAAATACTTCCATCCAAAATGTAAAACTACATTTTATTAATATTTTAAAAATTCTAATACTGTTATTATTAAACATTTTTCGAAAATGTAAAAGATGGCTTGAACCTTTCCCTTCTCTTACACAAAATTATAACATTTATTGTAATATTGATAGAATGTTGATCCATGTCTGCACAGTGTTATAATATTACGGTTTGCATGGTTTAGGGCAGTGAAGTGGAGGGGCCCGAAGTGAGATTTTTTTATTTATTTTTTTTTTCATGGGGCCCCAAATCCCTGGTGGTTAGGTTTAAAGAACTTGTTGCAACTGAAGCATTAATCACTGCAGTATCTAAGCCATCTAGTGGAATGATCTGAACTATTTGGTTGGATAAATCCAGAGGGAGGCTTTTATTTATTTATTTATTTATTTATCTATTTATTTAACAGGTTCTGTATTAAGAAATCTGTTGCATCTGTACAACATTTAGGCTATTTATATTACCATAATAATCTTAAGGTGCACAGGGAGTGTAGTGCATCATATGTGGGTTCCTCAGTTAAATGACAGTCTAATCTTTTTTTACATTTTTTTTTAAAATTTTATTTTTTCGTACTATTCATTTTTTATTCGCTTCAAGTGCAGCCAAACACCTTCAAAATGTCTGGACCGGGTGCGCACTTCAATGCTGCGTAAAGTGGCAAAATAGTACAAATTATAAACACACACACACACGCGCGCGCGCACACACACACACACACACACGCACACACACGCACACGCACACACACACACACACACACACACACACACACACACACAGTAGATATGTTGAAGGCGCAGCTGCTGCGGGGGAGGAATGCACTAGACTCCGTCACACCTCCAAACTCCAAAAAGCGGATGCATTCATCTTTTCTTCTCTGTTTTTTTTTTTTTTTTCTCTCTCTCTGTGCCTCTCACTCTCGACGTTTCTGAGCAGGTACCGAAACATCTCATCTCATTGTCGGTCCTAATAACGGGCAGCGGTTATCTGTGTTTTTGAAGAAAAGCAGATCTTCAGGTTTTAGTTAGTTCAACGCACTGCTGGTGCGTAAAAGTTTGGCTCTTTGTGTCTGACTCGTCTGCGCCCTGAAGTCAGTGAACGCGGCATTAGCCCGCATCCGCCCGATAGACTGACAAGCCTCACTAAAAGGTAAAGTCTGTTCTTTGTCTCTGGTTTGTTTTATTCAGACGCAGCCACAGGTGGTATAGGCTGTAAACTATTACACTTCTGTATTGTACTGTATTCTATTCAGCAGGTAACCAAACTATTTGGTAGACCTATCCATAAGGGCCAGATTCAACAGAGAGAGAATAGTCAAAGTTACTTTCTTAATAGTGTAAATATGAATTAAGATAAAGCACAGTCTCTTATCAATAGTATTAAACTATGGTATAGTCCTGTACTATGATTTGGAAAGGTTAATTATGGGGGGAAACTGTGACTTAAGTGTCCCGAAGGTCTTTCCATCTGTAAGTGTGTGATCTCATAAGTGGTTTTCAATTGCCCACGTGTTTTGTTTTTTTTTTTTTTTATAAGACTTTAAAAAAAAAAAAAATATATATATATATAAAAATAATTTTAGCCAAATGATTTAATTCTTTGTCACAAAACAAAGAACAGTCACAAAAAATCCAAGCCGTCGTAAAGAACATCCTCTCCCTTTATGATATAATTAATTTCTGGTGCCAACTGTAGACGTTTTTTTTTTTGGTTTCTGCTGTAAATCAAGTGATGAGACACAGATAAGTCTTAGGTTTCACTGTCATTATTTCGTTACAGATGGGAATATCAACAATGAGCACCAAGTCAAGTCTTTGGGAATAAGACAGTGAAATGTGGGTCACACCCAAGTATAAGAAACTTCACTTCCGTATAGAATATGTAGCTTACTTTGTTTTAGATTTAATGTCTTATACTTTCACTTTTGTCTTCAAGAATAAATTTTCTGTAATTTTTAATAAACTCTGCCTCATATTCTCCTCTAGTATCACTTAAATCTAACGTATCAAGGCTAGTATTTCTACTTCGATATGGCAAGGTTTACTGTGCATTTGCTGTTGAAAGCACCGTATGTTGGCTATATGTGAAGAAACTCATCTGACAGTCTGACACAAATGAAAATTCAGATTGGTGTCAACAATATATGCTTATGTTTCTTGTCATACTGTTTTTTTTTGCGGAAGATGGCGAGTGGTAATGATTTTTTTCAACATGTCCTGAATCTTCATCTCTTTTTCAGTTCACGGCTGAGAGGTCGGTCCTCTTTCAGTGGAATGATGGCTGTCGGGCTCATCAAAGTGAAGGCTCAGAGTGTGACCACACTGCAGAGAAGGAGCAGAAGTAATGCGAGCGGAGGGTCTGGAGTGAAGGTGTGAAGACCCAAGAGCTTATGTGAGGCGCAAACAGATGTCAGAGAACTGATGATTTTGTAGACTGACTGTGTATGAGACAATAAAGGGCCGTCAGAGACTCAGAGGGGCATTGCACCAGTTCACCAGTCCTGTAGTAAAAAAGAGACCCAAAGTGTGGAATTGTCACTAAGTTTAGTTTCCATGAAAGCTGCCACTTCTATGCGGAAGTCCACACAGTGATCACTACCTGTGACTACCTTGTGGACCCTTCAGCTCAGCAAGTCCTTCTAAAACTTCCCCTTTCTACCATAAACGTCGAGAGGAGTAACGTCGTCGGAGATAACAATGAATGGCCTGGAAGAGATGTCGGTGAAGTGTGTCCTGGTTGGGGACAGCGCTGTCGGTAAGACGGCCCTCCTGGTCCGCTTCACCTCAGAGACTTTCCCAGACTGTTACAAACCCACTGTGTTTGAGAGCACCGGGGTGGAGGTGTACATGGATGGGGTTCAGATCAGCCTGGGGCTTTGGGATACGGCAGGAAATGACAATTTTAAACAAATTCGGCCCAGATCCTTCCAGCAGGCCGACGTCGTCCTCATCTGCTACTCAGTGGCCAATCCGAACTCTTTGGCCAGTGTCCAACACAAGTGGATTGCAGAGGTTCGGCAGTATCTGCCCAAAGTTCCTGTGCTGGTTGTGGCGACTCAGACGGATCTGCGGGAGATGGGGTCACATCGGGTCCACTGCATCTCGCCAGCGGAGGGCAGGCGCGTGGCTCATGAGGTCCACGCGAAGGGCTATCTGGAGTGCTCCTCTTTAAGCAACCGTGGTGTTCAACAGGTGTTTGAGTACGCCGTGCGGACAGCTGTGAACCAAGCCAAAAAACGGGATCGACGACGGATGTTCAGCATTAACCAATGCAAGATATTCTGACCTTTGACCTTAACTCAGTGGACCCTTTAGTAAAGACTTGTTCAATAATGTCAGTGTGATGTTCAAACTTGGAGAGGTACATAAACTCAAATGCAGGTTTTTGTACGAACTCCCTGAGATCCAACAGTGCAATTTCAAGAATTTCACTGCTTTATTTAAAAGAAAAATGTATCTGAAATTATTGATGCGTCGCCCTGTTTCCATTCGAGACAGTTATTTAAGGCAAAAAAAGCAGAGACTTCTACTTTCTTGGGTTTCAGTAGGTTTTAAAGGATTCTTTTTCGTTAAGACTAGACTTCAAAGGTTTTAACTACTGATGTAACAAACCCTTTTTGTAAATCTACACATGTAAAGTGTTTAAAGTGATCCACAGCACATTGCATGAAGGGGAAGGTGATATCCTCTGCTAATTGGATTCTAGAATAATCCTGCAACTCCTCCTGTTTTTTAAATTTTTTTTATCCATTTATTTTTTTATATAAACCAGTGGTTTCCAACCTTTTTTTTTTGTCTCTGACCCCGTTTTAATGTCTCAAATTTCAGGTGATCCTGACATTCAAAATGGAGACATTGTTTTTGCTAAAATTAATTTGTTTTTGATCATGTAATAGTTTGCTATACTACTTTGCAAATAAACATTAATTTTAGAGGACATTTAGTCTCTATAATGTCTATTATTGTGGACGGAGGCAGTAAAGCCAGGTGTAGATTACTGCACAAAGGGAGAA
>JAPQRP010000001.1:8337653-8354291 GCA_037367295.1 Apogon hyalosoma | reverse complement strand
CTGAAGCACTGTGATACTGTTTATCTGTCAAATGTTCAAACTGAAGCACTGTGGTACTGTTTATCTGTCAAATGTTCCTTATGTTCGGTTTCAGATGCTAAAATACATTATATAGACTAAATGTGTCTAAAAATAACCTTTGTTTGCAACATAGTATGGCAAAGTATTATATTACATGATCAAAAACAAATTAATTTTAGCAAAAAAAATGTCTCCGTTTTGAATGTCTGGGGTCACCAGAAATTTGTGATGTTAAAATGGGGTCAGGAGCCAAAACAGGTTGGGAACCTTTGAATTAAATCCTTGCAGAAACAAATTTCACCTTACACCATGAAGATGAAATTTCCCCTTCTCTCTATGTATGACTTTAAAGGGATCTATCAGAGCCTATGTTTATTCTACTACTATTACTACTAATAATAATGGCAGCTTTCTTTATCCTCTTAATAGCAGCAATATAACACACAACACATACAGCAAAACAACCACAAAAAATGGATTTGTTGTTCTGTGGGAGCTGGGCATAGATACATTAAAATATAATAAAAAGATGGCATGTGATGCAAAGAGTAAAAAAGCAAAATGTGACACTGAATAAAAAGGGTAAAAGATAATAAGTTATTAGTAGACAAGTAACAAGATGAAAAACGTCAAGACCACTGTTTATTGGGATGTTATTTCACTTGTGAGAGAAGCTGGAAGGTTATTTTCTCGGGCAGTGTTACAGAGGTCAATTAGTTTGCCTCTCTTTTGTCACTTAATTCACAGTTTATAGATAAACAGGTTAAAATCCCCTATCGTCACCGATCAAATACCAGTGCAGAGCTTTACTGTCATTATGTTAAAGATGCCTATTTACAGAATGAAATCTGATTCTGGATCTGTGGAAGTTCATGTGGCCTGTATGACATGTGTGACATGCTGACTGACATGTGTGTGTGTTTGTCTAGAATGACCTGAGTGTAGGTAAGAAAGTGTCACTGTATGTGTGTGATTGACACATGTCATTAGCTGTGTAATGCAGTAAGCTTCAGTGTGTATGTGTGTGACTGTGTCGTACAGCTGATTCTGGTCATGTACACAAGTGGATAGGGCTGCAGGCATCAGATTTCCCCCAGAGCCTGTGTGCTATGTGATACTGCAGTGTACCTGTGTGTGTGTGTGTGTGTGTGTGTGTGTGTGTGTGTGTGTGTGTGTGTGTGTGTGTGTGTGTGTGTGTGTGTGTGTGAATGATAGCCCCAGGTCCTATTCCAGGGCAGCGATCACACACAAACACACACACAGACACAGTGATCGAGGCAAACTGCAACTAACAACTAGTGAAGCATTCATAGTTTCTGACAGGATGTAAGATTCTCGGTTTTTCTGTGATCTCGGCTCGGTCGGCCTCAGTGGAGACGATGGAGCTCAGAATAAAGTGACACCCTACATTTGGACACAGGCTGTGCTGGTGACTGCTTTGCTGAATTATTGAACCCGCAGCTTGTGACTGGTTGAAAATGAGGAAGGCAGCGCTGATGGTTTGGATTAGCCTTTTGGTGCAAGGTCAGTTCTACATTATGGATCAGTTTGATGTCAATATCTGGCAGATAGACAGGCATGAGTTAGTTTTGTAACCTGGCTTCACCTCTGTTTACAGTTTGAGTCCGCTCTGCCTTTTTGCTGCTTTGCTCTGCGGCTCAAGACTCACTGGTTATTTGTCCTCATCTGTTCTGACGCTATGCACTGTATGTACCATAACCACTGTCTTCCCTGCTTTTCCTCCTCAGTGTCCCATGGTGCCCAGGGGCATTATGCCCGAAAACTCCTGAATGACCTGATGGAGGATTACTCCAATGCGCTGAGACCCGTAGAAGACACAGATAAAGCTTTAAATGTGTCACTGCAGATCACCCTGTCACAAATCAAAGACATGGTGAGTACAGACCAAACATAACCACATATTACACACATGTGCTCTGACCACAGAAAATGCCATTTCACTGCTATACTTGAGTATATGGTGTTTTTATGGTAGAAACAAAAGTACATAAAAAAATGTTATTTATTTGTCCACTGTAAATGTATGCAAAAAAATCAAAAACATTTGGTGTGCTTGGATATCTGTTGTTAAGACTAAAATAATCTAATGATTAAAGTATTTATAAAAAGAATGAAATAGCAGCACAAAAAAACCAAAAACAAAAAACAATCAAATTTCAGTTATACATTACAGTGCAATCCTGTGAGAGTTACAGAACACATCATTTAACACTTTTAGCAGAAACATCAGAAAAAAAGGGCTGTCAAGAAATTTAATATTTAGCTTTTTCAGTGACATTTGATGCTGTCAAACTCCACCTACCTAGCACCCATTAGAGATGTAGAGCACAGTACACAATGTTTTTATAGAATAATACTCTAATGAGTAAAATGTAATGTCTCTTTCAATCAAAAACTACAAAACACGTGTGGTCTTGTGTTGAAAGTTCTCTCCTGTTCCTATATGAACCACTAGAGGTCAGCACTGGGCAGTTTTGAACCCAGACTGTTTTGTAGAGCAACAGAGGGCTTTTATTCACTGATCTGTAAGGACTGATTTGGCAAGAACAATGTGCAAGCTAAAGTGACACCTCTCTGGGTCAGATATGTTGGTGATCTTGATCAAAGTCTGGGATTCCTCGATGTTACGCAGCTCCCTCTTTAATGTTTTATTCATGTGTTTGTGCGTGTGTGTGAATATGTAGGACGAGAGGAATCAAGTGCTCACCACATACCTGTGGATCAGACAAGTGTGGCATGACGCCTACCTAAAGTGGAACAAAGAGGACTATGATGACCTGGAGATGATCAATATCCCCAGTGACCTGGTTTGGAAGCCTGACATCGTCCTCTATAACAAGTCAGTAACTAAAGACAGTTACAAAGTGAGGAAAAAGAGCACAGACAAACAAGTAGAGAAAAACACACTGAGGAAGAAACAATGAAAATGAAAATGTGGTGGTAATAAATGCAAACAGAGACATAATGGCAGATTTGTAATTCAGCAGTGTTTTATCTGATTATATGCATGTAAAGGTGGTTCCTGTTCACTTTATGTGTGTGTAGAGCAGATGACGAGGCGTCAGAACCATCCAACACCAACGTCAAGCTGCGTTATAATGGAGAGATCATCTGGGACTCTCCAGCCATCACAAAGAGCTCGTGTGTGGTGGACGTCTCCTACTTTCCCTTCGACTGGCAGCAGTGCAACCTCACCTTTGGCTCCTGGACCTACAATGGAAACCAGGTTTGTTCATGGAACCTGACAGAGATGACAGAGAACTGGGTGGACATGGTCATGCGTAATGCAGCAGCACGCCCCTTGAGCCCCCTGGACCTGGGTTTTGTAGGTTCCATACAGCTGCAAATGTAGTTTAGTACTGAGCAGTGATGCAACATAACATTTACTCAAATACTGTACATATTTGAGAATCATTTCAGTAAATATAAGGTTAAAATTCCCTTTATTATCCCTGTAGCCTGTGTATTTTACCCATCCTAATACATCCATTCATTAATTTTCTGAGCCCGCTGTATCGTGGAGCCTATCCCAGCTACTTTTGGGTGAAGGCGGGGTTCACCCTCGACATGTCTGCAGTTCATCACAGGGCTGACAGAGACAAACACCCACTCTCACATTTACACCTACGGGCGATTTAGATTAACCAATTAACCTATCAGTGCATGTCTTTGGATGGTGGGAGGAGCCAAAGAACCCGGAGAGAACCCACACAGACACCCCTTTATCGAGCAAATGACTATTTTTGGTAATTTCCTCAGACATTAAATATGGGGCCAATCCCGTGCATCAGTGAGGTCAAGAAGCATGTTGGTTTTTATGACACTATACATTGATTCAGAGAGATTTTATAGAATTTTTGAAGCTGTAAATAGTGAATATGAGGGATTTTTGTCAGTTTATAACATTTTAACAGTTGTTTTATTGCATGTGTTTACTTTTTAGCAAGTGCTGCTCTGATGTTTTATGGCAAGAGGAGGGAGACTGTTGTCCAATAACACAGTAAAGTTCAAATTTAGAATTTCAGAGCATTTCAATGAGTGCCCTATAAAGGCTTAAGCTCACGTTACAGTTACTGGAGGTCAAATGTCACATGGCCTGCAGCCATGCAGAGCCACATGTTTAAAAGCAATGAAAAGGTTTCCTGTGTGTGCATATTTGTGTATTTGATCCCTACTGTGTCCTTACAGTCTGTGTCCTCTACACAGGTGGACATTAGCTTGGACACGGACAGTGGTGACCTGTCTGACTTTGTGGACAATGTGGAGTGGGAGTGTCACGGCATGCCGGCGGTTAGAAATGTTATGATGTACGGCTGCTGCTCCGACCCCTACACAGAAATCACCTACACTCTGCTCCTGAAGCGCCGCTCCTCCTTCTACATTTTCAACTTACTCCTGCCATGCTTCCTCATCTCGTTCCTGGCGCCGCTGGGTTTCTACCTGCCGGCTGACTCAGGGGAGAAGGTTTCCCTGGGGGTGACTGTGTTGCTGGCGCTCACCGTGTTCCAGTTACTGGTGGCTGAGAGCATGCCTCCAGCTGAAAGCATGCCTTATATAGGTTAGATTTATTCTGAGGATTCACTGTTCTGTTTTTTTGAACCACTGTGGAATCCCATTTCTGTCTGGGAATGAAAGAAGAGTTACATATGAAAAAATAAAACTAGGTTAAAATTGTGAAATAATTGAGGGTACCCATACTTTTGATTGAGTGTATTTTATTTTTATTATGTCAAATTTGGGCCTCTAAGTGAACCAGCATATCTTAGAAGATTAATATAATCTTATGCAGACTTCTATTACATAAACTAGGATTGTTGCAGAGAGTGGTGGGGCAAAATGTTGAGAAATGATTTTACTTTTTTAGGGTATCACAATAGAATCTGTCCTGGCACAACATGAATAAAAACAAGCCTTTTGGTTAATTCTGGCACATTTATGGCATATTTAAATAATATACATTGTCCCTATAAAATAAAATAAAATAATAGACATTTCTACAAATTTTAGGCACCAGAATCACTATATCTTAGAATAATAAACTGCACACACATTACAAACACAAACAACAAACACAGCAAACATTAACCTGTAATTAGAGTTACGGTCATAAAACCATGAACATGAACACATGTACGCACTTTGTTTGAACAGACTTCCCATATAAACACTTAAAATGCTAGGCTGACCTGAGAGAGGATGTAGAGATTTTTATTACTATGAGGGGACATTGCATGTTCGGTGGTTTGTTTACACCGTACTGAAGAATTTGTTGTTTCACAATTACACCCTTGTTGAGAAATAAGGGAGTTCGATCTACTGAAAAACTAGAGAGCCTTCATTTGAAATGGTTGCGATAAAAACAGAGTAACTTTGGCAATTAGTTATTCTGTTAAATTAAACTGGATTCAGATATTCACTCATTCACTCACTCTTGCTGAGAATTAGTGAAAATTTCAATCTATGCTCTTTGCTTTCAGCGTGCAGGATAATAATGATTAATAATGGATCGCATGAGGAGCATGGAAGTAGAAGTCAGTGTGTGTGTGTCAAATTCTCACACCACCGTGCAATGAATAATACATAATCATTTTTCAAATCCAAAAATCTTATGGATTATCTTATTGTAGTGAATTGCATCATACTGCGAGTTACTCTGATTCCTACCCCTTGCGGCTGATGTGCTGTGTGTCAATACTTTGCCCTTTGTAACTGTCCTTTTGTCGTCTCTGTTCCTTTAGGGAAATACTACATAGCCACCATGACTATGATCACAGCCTCCACCTCTCTAACCATCTTCATCATGAACATTCATTTCTGTGGTGCTGAAGCCAAGCCGGTGCCTCACTGGGCGAAGGTGCTCATCATAGACTACATGTCCAAAATCTTCTTCGTCTACGAGGTTGGGGAGAACTGCACAACACCGGAGAGTGAGAGAACGCCCCTTTACTCTGAGGAACCAATGAGTGAAAAGAGCATCTACCATGACGACCGTTTCCGTGACCGTCTGTACCATTACGACACCGACCCGTACAAGTACAGCAACGGTCATGGCGTGAATCACCACAACAAGCATCAGAAAAACCAGGCAAATGGAAATGCCAACCGTCACCACTACAACAACCACAACAATCACGCCTCCAGGTTGGAGAGGGGCGAGGCGAAGCGCGAGCCCACTCAGCACTACCACCACATTAGGAGGGATGAACTGGACTATGATGCTCCTCCTCAACCTCGAAACCTCCAGCACCTGAACGGGGGGCTGAAGGAGCAGCTGCTTTATTCTCCAGAGAAACAGCAAGTCCAAGCCTGCCCCTGCTGCTGCCCCTGCCTCCAACATAAACAGGTGTTTCTTTGCCTTCCTGCCAAATTACTCTACATCATGAGTTTAAAGTGCATTAGTTGTAAGGGTGGAACAAACTCAAAGAATGAATGAAGTCAATATGTGATGATTCATGATATATATGAAATATCGTGTCATGCTGGCATCAAATATTGAGATTTGATTTTTAGGACGCAGGTGTAAAAAAAAAAACACCTATTCCCAAAAACTACGTCATGATTTTAATGGGTCGGCAAAAAAAATCTGCTTTTAACAAGGCAAAAGACGCATGTTTTTTAATACTTACTGTAACACTAAATCTAGTACAAAAGGCTACAGGGTTTTATGTTTGTTTCAACTGTTGAGAGGAAATAAAACTACAGAAGTATCTCAGTAGCTCTGACAAAATGCATTTATTTTGGCAAATTTATAAAGTCTATAAAGTCTGTTTTGAAGGGAAACCAGTCTGTTGAGTCTGAATGGAGTTTTATAATCAAAGTGGCTCAGTTCCCTGAATAAACAACTATTTTATGAAAACTGTCTGTTCCATGACAATCAGATAAACTCTGTGATGAATATTTGGCCGCCTGATAGGATCTAACTTTAAAAAATGATCGTTTTATGAGACAAGTGATAGTTTGAGGTCTTGTGACAGATGGGGCCTTATGGCGGCTCTATAGTCTGTCATGTAGCCAGACTATGGACCAAACATGCATTTTTATATCCGGTTTCTCGTTTATATCAAAGTTGAGGTAAAAATAACCAAATTTACCAACATCCCTAATTTCTCCCATCACAGCTAAAAAATCCACTCTGCTAAATCACAAGACCAGCTGCTGTAAACATTAGGAGACTGTTTGGTAACGTCTGGGAACTGATTGGATTGGCTCCTAGTGACACACGTGACTGAGGTGTAAACTCATTAGCTAAAGGTTAGCAGTTATGTTTTCACAATCAATGAAAGGGGTGAGATTGTAATCATCAGTCTTTAGTCTAAGTATCTTTGATGAAACAAAGATCTGACTCTGTCTGAAATGGAAGGTTTACCTATTAAAGATAACAAGGTGTTACTGAGATGGTACCAACATGGCTGGGATTCCAACTTTTCTCCTTTCACTATTTGTAGATGATGATGCCTGTTGTGAATTAGGTCCTGATAGTTTGTCATTTTTTAAAAAGTGGGTTCCCAGTAAAAGCTAAAATAAAAATAAAGCTTGAGCAACACTGCTGTAACCTGACCCAGAGGCACTACCTCCTGAACTGCTGGGATGTGGAGTTGTGTGTACTGCAGAAGCAGAAGGCTTTGACGGTACACACATTTTTGTGCACCATTTCCTTTTACTTGTCAGATTTCGTGAAGCTGACACCACAGTGCAGGGGATGAATGCTTAGTTCCATCTTTTAGCCCCCTTTAGGCACATTCTTCTATAGTTACACATGTATGTATCATAGACGATTATCTTGGACTGTATCATGTAACGCAGAATTGCTGTGTTTTGATACCATCATCACCGTTGGCAACATATCTCGGTAGTATCTTATCGTGTGTTTCTCTATAATTCCAGCCCCCAAGTGTCTAATTGTCTCTATTAATGTTTGTGTGTCCCTCAGGTGGTGAAAAACATCCAATACATCGCCAACTGCTTCCGTGAGCAGAGAGCTACCTGTGTCAAGGCGGCGGAGTGGAAGAAGGTTGCCAAGGTGATGGATAGGTTTTTCATGTGGATCTTCTTCATCATGGTCTTCCTTATGAGCATCCTTATCATTGCCAAGGCATCCTGACAGCCTCCTCTACATCCTTTTATCAGTTTGCTGGACCTCTATGTTCCACACAGGGCTTCGTTGCACTTACCTGGATGAATCGAACTGTTTTGCGCACACAAAAAGACAATTTTACATGTCAGTATTGTGTTGTGGGTGTGTGTGAGAGACCGTGTGTGTGTTTGTGTTATTTAGCAACGCTTTGACACAAAGAGGACAGGGTCACTGCACACAAATCATCCATTTAAACACACAGAGAAATTCATCAAGGCCTCTTGGTTAGTTAACATCAGGTGTGCTTGCATGTGTCGCAGCAGTGGAGCGGTAAGACAATCTAGACCTTGTCTTGAACATGCATGGACTCTGCATTATTGATGAGCTAAAAGCCAGACAACCAGCTATAGGCATTACATTACTTACATTACACTTTAAACAACCAGATGATGCTGTTTTTCAGTGGCTGTATAAGTGCAAAGAATAGCAAAAATAACCCTAAGTAATTTCAAAGCAGCCTTATTTCTCTCAGAGACCATTGTAAATATCTGAATATGAGAATGTTTATGTGTTAACTTAAAACATCCCTCAATTTTAATGCAATCTAGGCCTAAAAGCCTATACCTCCAGAGCCTTAAGAGTGGATGTCCTGTTTGTATCTTTTGAGTAACTTGCACTGTGTTCATTGGTTTAATAAAAATAAACATTTGATATCATTGGCTAAATATTCCTTTATTTTATGTTGAAGAAATTTGTTTTGTACAAGTTGAACAAAGACATAAATGGAATTTAAGTATATATTCAGAACAATTGTCATCTTCATATCTAAATGTGGTTTTATTGCTCACATATTGTCTGTAAAAATACCGGTTTAGCTCATAAAAATGGTTCTTTCCTTTGACCAAAATGGACCCTTAGTAAGCGCTGTTTCATAGATAAATCCCCAGTGGCAAAAACTACAACTACAAACTACATGTTTTTGGAACTTTTAACATGCATAGTATGCAACCATTGCTGTTACATAAGAACCAATTACAAAGAACAAGAAGGACGGCAGAGGGCAGCCCAGTGAGTGAAACTGGTTTGGTATCAGAGGACACTTCAATCCAAGTAAGAGCCTCTAGAGGGCACAAAGGCTATAAACCTGAGGAGGCAATTACACCATGACTGACTGAAGGAGTGAATGGTAAAAGTTGTGTCGCCTAAGTTGTGATGCTCTGTTAAATAATATTAATGGTGAACATGTTACCAAGTATACATTTCTTAAAATTATTTTCTTTACAGTACTGAAGTAGATAAAATGAATAAGAGAACACTAAGTTACAAATGAATTAGTTGATGTGTAATATATTTAAGTTATATTACTTTATTATTATTGCTAATTTGTAACCTACAACTTATATTGTTGTATTGCTCTAGTCAGTGGGGTGAGGATGCATTATGTGTCTCAGTCAGTCGTCCATCCTCCAGGAGTCAGGGTCTGCTCCAGGTTTCTGCCTGTTAAAAGGAAGTTTTTCCTTCCACTGTCACCCGTAGCAAGTGTTTGCTCCTGGATTCTGTTGGGTTTCTGTAAACCAGTGTCTGGTTTCGACCGGCTCTACATGTCAAGTGTCATGAGATAACTTCTGTTATGATTTGGCGCTATATAAATAAAATTTGATTTGATTCAGTCAAGTAGGTCACGGTAATACTAAGAGCTTAACATTAAGAACCAAAAGAAGTCAAGTTACCTTCACCTTAAGCTCTAAGGATGTGGTAAGGTCATATTGACGTTTCAGCTGACTGACACAACATCACATGACAAAACCGGTCAACACCATGTCTGACTGTGACATCAGACAAACTAAACTTTGCCTCCATCTAGTGGATTTGGTAAATAAAACACTCTGCAGCTGATTTCTGCCTTTACAGGGACAGTTTATTGGAGGTTACTCAACAGTGGCTGGTGGATTTGCCATTTCTGATCACTGGGTGTTCCTCATTGACAATTAATCGGCACAGGAGACCCAACCAATGTGTCTCCACATTAATGTCTAGACAATTGATCATGTTAAAACAAACAAAGCTAAATGAAAGGGCTCCTCTTCATCTTCTTATCCTGATTCTCAGATCTTTGCCCTCGTTTGGAGTGTGTACTCATAGATAAAGTCCTCTGAGATGAGTGCTTCAGAGACAGACTATTGGACAAACCCAGTGATGATGATGGTTGGGGTCCAGACAGGCAGACACACCCACAACAGTGGGATTTGTATAAAGATGGACTCCTCTCATTTGCTTTTAGTTTATTAAAGGCCTGAAACCCGGAAACAAGATGATATCTTTTAACAAGCAGATGTCTTCCATCGCCGGTCCAAGTGAGTCTGTTTGAATATTATGCGTTTTGTGTCTGTCTCACATTTAAACCACGAATTGGTCTCTGTTGTATTATTTTCCCCCTCATCATCTCTTCCTGTACTAGAACTGGACTTGTTTTTTCATTTTATACAGAAGTTTAGTAGCGTATGATGTATCAGTGTGAAATCCTAGCGTCAGTCAGAGTTAGTCCATATTCCATTCTTTCTAAAGCTGCATGAAGAAGATGAAATGCAGTACAGCAGATACATTGAACAGTAATCTATGCCTCATACAGTTGAAGTTCAGATTGTCAGAACACAGTGTATGGTCAACGCAACATGTATAAACTAAAATTAGCATGGGCAAACTGGTTTTCATTATGTACTACTTCAGTCGCTTTTTGAAAGTGGAGACTGCATGGGTGGGAAAATCTGATGTATTGGAGAAAGAAAATTGTCTGAAATGCTTGTTTTGTAATAATAATAATAATGATAATATTTATTATTATTATCATTATTATAGGAGAAGATAGGAGAACATAGGTTAAATTGGGCCAGAGTGCACCGCAGCTCAGCTCCACCTTCTTAGGTCCACAACAAACCCCACCAGAGCTCAGTTCCCTCTTCCTCAATATAAAACAACTGTCTGCTATTTATGTTATTCAATTTCATCTCCTGACAAACAAAATAGACTATAAAGTTGAATACATTATATATAAAGTTGAATCTTTTCTTGGCCATGTGTTCAATTCTGTGATTGTCTGATGCAATAGGACAATTCAATCAACAAAAATGATCATTTAAAAGGAAATTCAATGTTTTTGTTTTTTTTTGTCCTTCATCCTTTCACAGACAGAAGGATATCCTCCTCCTCCTCCTCCTCTGAGACCAGACTGGTTTTGCTGGGGAAGACTGGCAGTGGAAAGAGCTCCACTGCCAATTCCATCCTGGGTCGTAAGGTCTTCGACACGAGGGTCAGCAGCTCCTCTGTCACCCAACGCTGTCGCAGGGCCTGTGGAGAATTTCGTGGCCGACATCTCACAGTCCTAGACACGCCAGGACTCCTGGACACCCTTCAGACCCCACAGGAGGTGCAGAGGGAGTTGAGAAGGAGTGTAAGCCTCCTTTACCCTGGGCCTCATGCATTTCTTCTTGTTATTCAGATCGGGAGGTTCACCCAGGAGGAAAAGGAGGTCATACAGCAGATCAAAAAGGCAATGGGTTCCCATGCTTTGAGTTTCTCAGTGATGGTTTTTACCCACGGTGATGTTCTAGAGGAGGGAGCATCTGTGAAGCAATGGCTGATAGATGAGTGCTCAGACCTGGCGGAGCTGGTGGCTGCATGTGGAGGCCGGTACTGTGTCTTCAACAACCACAACTCCAAGAACAAAGAGCAGGTTTGTGAGCTGCTGGCTGAAGTGGACAACATGATGCAAGGCAACAGAGGAAGATTCTACACCATCCAGATGCTCCAGAGAGCTGAAGAGGACATGGCTCTGGAGCTGCACAAGGAGAGGAGGCTAGTGAATGAGAGGGAGAAGATGCTAATAAAGATACAGGAGGCAAAAATTAAAGTGTGGTATGAAAGAGAACTGGAGATGGTTCAGCAAAAGAACAAGAAAGAGATTGAAGACCTAATGAAAAAACAGGAGACGGAGAGACAGATGGAGAAAGTGGCAAGAAAACGAGAAGAGGCTTTTCTACAAGAGATTGGCAAGAAAGACAAGGAGAGGAAAATACGAGAGATGTTAAGACTCATGGAGGTACAAAGAGAGGAAGAGGAAAAGAGGGAAGAACTTCTAGAAGAATTTGACAATGTTACTAAAATGCTGGGAGATCAGCTCGGATGGGAGGAGAAAATGAGAAGAGCAATGGAAGAGAAGATCCAGAGGGATCAAATGGAAAATGAAAGGAAAGATAGAGAGACAGAGGTTGAACAAAAACAGAGGGAGCAAGTCATCAGACAGAAAGAGCAAATAAACAGAGATGCTTTTCAGAAAGAGTTGGACAAACTGACCCAGACCTTAGAGGAGCAGAGCAGGAGGGAGGAGGAATGGAAAAGGCAAATGGAGGACCTTCTCAGATGGCAGAGGGAGAAGAACAAGAGGGACGGGGACATACAGATGGAAAATCAAAAAACAGGCAGACAGAGAACAGATGTTCTGCAACAAGAGCTAAAAGTCATTAAAATGACAATAGAGCAACAAGTGAGCGAAGAAAACCACAGGAGACAGCTGGAGGAGAGTCTGCAGAAGGGGGGAGAACAGAGCAACACGGAAATACAAACAGCCGAAAAGGAATGTGACGTGACAACGCAAAAGACGTCTGTCAAGAAACACAGCACAATATCGACTGTGATTGGATATGTGCAGGAGATGGGGCTAGTGGGGCTGAACGCAGCTTTACAGAGAGTCCCATCCCCCTGCTGTATACAGTGACAATATATGTACATCTTGTATTATTTTACCTTTATTTAAGATTTTTTTCCCTGCATTTGTGTGAAGGTACTATGTAGGGAGACAAATTTCTTATTTGATATATTACCTTTGATTCACAGTACAAAAAAATAGAAAATTAATGCCAGTTTGAAAGCAATTTAATTTCAACAAATGGGTGTAATTCCAGCATGTCCTAAATCACCTAATGCACAAAAATAGTAAATACTCAGAAATGACGGACATAATCTGATTACCATCACACTGCCTTTGACGGTTTGTCCATGCCTCATCTAAAATGTATTCAAATATGCTTTTACCATGAATAAAGATCTAACATTACAGTAATCCAGTGCCTTGTATCCTGTCACTAACACATAGAAATGCACATTAACTTAAATAAAACACATTTTATTTAAGTGTTTTTATGCACTGTCGATTTTTATGTGATTGTCGCCTTTTGTCTCACTTTGTTTCATCATTGCTGTTGCTTTAATTGCTACTGCTGCAGAGACAGTTACGCCCGGGGACAAATGAAATGAAAAATTCTAAATACCTTTATTGCTCATGGGAAAACTATGTGGTTTCTGTATTTTTATTGGTTACAGGGAACCTCCAGTATTGACAGACATGACCTTAGTTTTTATCTCACTTCGACTGCCGCTCTGTACTTTGGTTTAATACTTCAAAACAGGAGATTAATAACATCCAGCTCATCCAGAACAGAGCTGCTCAGTGTGGAAGGGATGCCAGACCATCATGGATGAAGGTAGAGGAGAGACTGGCACGTAGTCTTCTCCATTTCATGAGAAAAATTGGTGTCTTAAGAAAACTAACATGCTTATTTTCTTAATACACACAAATGACAGACATAGTAAGAGGTATGAGACATTTACGGAGCATTTCACGTTACCTTTACAGAAAACAAAGGCTGTGCTAATCTGGAACAATTTAATACCATATATAACTTAGCTTCATAAAGAATCTATTATACTAAAGAATTTAGATTACACCTGAGATACACCCGGTCATGAGTGAAAAATGATTATATTGAAGTATCATTTGCATATTTTTATGAAGCTGTTGTTAGGCTTGTGTTGATGTGATGCTAAAATATGTATCAACTACACTGTCCATCCTATTTTTATTTATTATTGGTTGATTAAAAAAAAAAAACACTTCCTTTTTTTATTGTCAGTTGTAATGTTTGTTTATAAGTAGATCCGCAGAAGACTAGTTGTTACTGTAGTCATGTGGAGTAAAATTTGACATGAGGCAGTTTAAAATGTAATTGCTTTTTTGAGACCTACCTTTGAACTCAGACTACAGGAACTAGACAAAACTGCCTGAGAGCAAATACTTTCTACTTGCTGTAAAGCAACTAGCCAACTAGATCAAACTGTTAATGTTGACTACTGTAGCTGATGATCCAGTTGGTTGAGATTGTTGCAATACCCAACACACCCATTGACACATCTGACATGTGGTTTGATACAATGGCTTTATGACAAGTACCAGGCTCCTTTGGGTGGTGCATCCATCACATTAGATAGGTTATGTTAAACTTTTTAACCCACAAAGACCCAAATACACACCACTGACCAAAAGAATCTACTGATCTAAAATACTTAATAATCTCAGAGCCACTAATCCTATACAATACATGTAAATAATTATTGTAAAACACAGTTCTTCATCTTTTCACGGTCATCAGATATGACCCATTTGGACGTTCAGAAGCTCTGCAGTGAACGTGGAAACACTGTCATCTTCAGTAACATTGATTCAACAGCGAAAGCCATGGAGTTTATCAATGACAGTGGATGGACACAATTGGTTTATGATCGAGTTTACTGAGAAAGACACTTTCTCAAGTTTTGTCTGTTTTTGGTATAAAACCCTCAAATGTAATCTCAGCAGGATGATTAAAGTACATGATCAGTAAAATAAATATAGGAAAATATCTGATATTCACAGAAAAATTGCCAAATGGACAGGATAATATTATGATAAATAGAGAGAAATCACTTAAGAAAGATTAAATAGAGGGAAAAACAAATCTGGGACCTGCAACAAAAGTATCACTGGGTTTACTTTATGGGTTAAATGAGGAAAATGATGGTCTTATGATTCTCTGGCATTTAATAATGTTGAAATTATCACTGAGACATGCCAATCTGATAACCAGAGAAGAGAAAAATACATAGCCTAGAAAAAGAGTTTAACTTTGTAGACTTTTGTACAGACAAATCTGCTGCAATCAAGAAAATTAATGCAGCGGATAACAATGTTTAGTAACAAATTTTAGATTAAGCCACCTGTAATATTTACGCTGTTTCTAAAAAATGTTCACCTCCTTCCATGTTTCCCCATTTTCATTCTGTACAAATATAAGTTTCACAAGCTTTAACCACAACAACACATAAAACAAACTAAACCTAATAAAGAGACACAAAGAAAAACCACTCCCACAGTATGCAATACATACTATAACCAACAATTACCTGCCTAATTACCTGTCATTACTCACCAGCACTTCCTTTGACTGGAGGCAAACAGCAGCACAAAAAGAGAGATGATAGAGCTGCAATTTTTAAAACACACAGATAAAGACAATGTAAAGTGAACACTGCAAACAGCAAATGCAGCCTTTACAATAAATACCTACTTTTTACCCTCCCTTATTTATTTACCATTCCTCCAAAAATAGACTCTGTATCACATAGAAAAGTTATTCTTTCTTTAGGGTTACCTTTGCCTCTCCTAGTGATCCCATAAAACCACCAGAACGATGGTGTAAATAAATCAAGTGCAGATCTCTATCATCCAATACAGAGGCATCTCTGGCGTCTTTGACTTTATTGCTCATTTTATTATTTTATTCATTTATTTATTTATTTTTACTATTTTGTCACCATCTGTGACAAAAATTGTATGGCTTTTCAACTAAATTATTGTTGAAATCACTATTCTTAGGCTTGTGTAAAATTCTTGGAACTGTATTTATATTAAGCCAGACGTGTCGAGTGTTGCATTTAGGTGAAGAGAAGAAATGAGACTACCAAAGCCCATTGGCCTGTTCAAACTGTCCAAAGCATTCCCTCATTTCTAGTTTTCCTGACAACGTACCATTAAGCTCAAAGGAAAATCCAAAGGGACTCATGAAGAAATGTCGTAGCGCTGACAAACTGTTGCACTAGACTGATATTTACATGATGGACTGAAACCATTACTTAAATATATGATAAGACTTTAATGTACAAACATACTGTTATATAAATCTGTCTTTGTAAGTTTCTGAAATAAGGGCTGAAAATCAGGATTGTCTTTATGGAGTTTTTTCTTCTTACAAGAAGGTCAAACAGACACACAGTATGTTACAGACTGTAGAGAACTGTATATGACAAGGACAGGGAGGGTTCAGTGATTTTAAGGAGTATGGGGAGAGAAAAAAGGCATGGGGGTGTGTGGTGGATGAAACACTATTAGTATCTGTCAGACATAAACTGGCTCAGACCAGTTTTGTATAAAGCTTTGGGCTGTGAACAGGTACAGAGAACATTCTGTAAGGAAAGAGAAATGAGGTTTTATTATAATACTTTCCTATCTATTATAATACTGATTCTCAGCTCAATTCTGCTTCATTTCTGTTCTACGGAATTTCCTTCGGGATTAATAAAGTACATTATCTATCTATCTATCTATCTATCTATCTATCTATCTATCTATCTATCTATCTATCTATCTATCTATC
>JAPQRP010000001.1:8317892-8328504 GCA_037367295.1 Apogon hyalosoma | reverse complement strand
AGATAGATAGATAGATAGATAGATAGATAGATAGATAGATAGATAGATAGATAGATAGATAGATAGATAGATATCATCGGGGGAAAAACTGGAGAAGAAAAACACCGTAAGTTATGTTGATATTTCGACTATTCTCATTAATGTGTTCATTTATAGTTCGGCAAATCTGTATGTATATTTTTCACTACATACATATGATATTTGTTCTTCCTTATATTTGTTTGCTGATGGACTTTCTGTTGCTAAGTTACTGCCTGATCGACATGTTATTGGTCCGTTCTGTTCCCGGAAGCTGGAGCTACGTCATTTCCGGTTGTGTTAGACGCGCCGAAAAGAAAAACAAATGGTGGTTGTGTTTTTATCCTGATGTTATAAAAACCACTTGTCATCTAGTGAGTAATGAACCAGCGACTTGACTATGTGGTAGAACATAATTTGACGCAACTGTTGACGTTTCTTTTAGCGTGTTATAGAAATTAAAGGTAGGTAATGCCGTTAGTTTGTGGACGGAACCGTAGACGAACGAAGACAGTGTCCTGTTCCTTAAATAGACGGAGCCGCTGCCTGTGTCTGCCTGTGTGCCGTTCCTTAAATAGACGGAGCCGCTGCCTGTGTCTGTTCGTGTGTTTGTGAGCAGCATCTGCTGCCAGGCTGTTGCAGGTTGAAGAATGAGAAGAGGACTGAAGTTCAAGCATCCTGAGGTGACCAGGCGACTTGATCTGACACAGTGAGGGGCTCGCTTAGTGGTGACAATGAGGAAGTGGGGAGAACGTGTGAAGAAGGTGGAACAACTCGCTCAGTCGTTCTCATCGAACCCTCTGACCACAAACTACAAACCCCGCCTGAGGCCGTGCCAGCCCTCATCTGTCTGGAAGCTCTTTCCTCGTCAGAGTACGGCCATCAGCTTCACGAAGAGCTGCAAAGAGGTAACACTAATCTTTGCTGACACTAGTGGCATTTTTTTCTCCTGTGCTGCTAGTTTATCAAAGAATGGACATTCTGACTGTTGACCGACCTTTCCTCAGGATGTGCATGTTTTTGCACTTGAAAAAGAAAAGTCATCCCTGGGCCAAAGGATCTACCTGGTTACCAGTTACACTGAGCTGTGGCATTATTACAGGTACATGTCAGGATTGTTTTGCAGAATATGTTGCATCATATCTGTTCATGTGCGCTTTTGACAAAATAGGATAATATGGTCGAAGTATTCAGACCCCCTTCCTTAACCCATAAAGACCTAATATTCTTTTTGTGGTGACTTCCAAATTTTTTCCTTTCCTAATGATATATCACCAGGACGATTTTCAACCTGTAAAGGAACATTCAACCCATAACTTTACAAACATTCAAAATCATCACATTCAGCAATGCATGATTTTCTGGAAGAAAGAGGGTGTAATATCACAGTCTGTAAAGTAACTGAAGGTGTTCGTCAAAAGTAAGTGTATTGGCAGAAATTATCCCTCATAGTTGCAAATGGCTACTATTAGGCTTCTTTTTTTTTTTTTTTTTTAATTTTTATTGAAAGAAGTGAGGTTTTTGCAAAAACTGAAAAATTAGACAAACACACAAACTATACATCCAGAGTGGGTGTAGAAAAGAACATTTACAGCAGCTCATCATTGCCTTGGAGCACAGGATTTCAGAGTAAAGAATCAATACATAAATAGATGAAAACACAAAAATACATTTCCTTCAGTTAGAGGATTTTGAGTCCCTGTCATAGTCATCTCAGCAAAATTGGGTCTCAGAGGCTTCACATCTCACCCATCCCTCCCAGTGTTGCACAAAATAATCTGTCTTCAAGTTTACAGTAAAGGTTATTCTTTCCATCCTATACATTTCCATGGTTATGTCTTATTTGTTGTTGGTTCTTCTTGTGTCATCCATTTTTTTGTTATTGCTTTTTTTCCCCTGCAGCTAGTAATACACTAAATAGGTATCTATTTATATTTTTGACCTCTGCTAGTATTAGGCTTCCAAAGTGGAAATGATGACTTTGATTTAAAAAAAAAAAAAAAAAAAAAAGCTGAAAAGATAAAAATTGCTCTCACATAGATAGTTTTATGGTTAATTTGGTGTTTAATTCCACATTTATTGATTGGTTATGTTGGGTTTGATGTTCAGTAATCCGATAGATAAATTGAGTTGTTAATTCCTATGCCAGACATTCTGTTTAACAGCATCCAGTTTCCTATTCCTCAAAAAAATTCGGACATGCATGGTGTTTTTTCTGTGTACATTTTTTTGGGGAGGAGGGGCAGGGTTATCAGCTCTTTCTTGCTCCAAATCATTGATATTATGTTAGCTTTTAAAGATCCACCAGTACAAACTGCACTATTTACCTCTGAAGTGTAGTGAAATAAAAGTATGAAGTTACAAGAAGTGGAAACTGAGTAAAGTTCATGAAATTTGTACTAACGTACAGAAGCTGAGTGACAGTAATTCCATTCCATTCCACCTGCTGTATTCATTGTAACCGCAATATTTCTCAGGACTTACAAACAATCCCTGATGCATTGCTATGAGGTGATTCCAGAGGGTGCGGTTTGTAAACTCTACTTCGACCTGGAGTTTCACAGGCTGTCAAACTGTGGAGTTGATGGGAAAACTATGGTGTCTTCTCTCATAGAGGTACATTTTTGCACCTTCATCAACAACATATTCTGTTCCATTCAGGTAGATTTTGTAATGTCATGTTTTATAGAGAAGCTTGTCTCACACAAGTACAGGTGTGAATATACTACATGTTCAGTTTACATTATGTTTATGTGTGTGTTGTGTGTCTTAACAGTACGTTTGTGAAAAACTGAAGGAAATTTATGGGATTGAATGTTCTGGTCAAAATGTCCTCAATCTTGACTCAAGCACAGAGGACAAGTTCAGTCGTCATCTTATCTTCAACCTGCCAAATGCAGCTTTCAAAGATAACATACATGTTGGTATGTTTAGTTTCTGAGAAGTAACAATTATCTGCAATTACCATACTTGATAGGTCATTGCATCACCTCTTGTCTTTTTATTGTAGGTAGATTCATTCATGCAATTCTTCAGCAAGTCCAGAGCAGTCCAAAAGTTGCAAGTGCTTCAGATTCTAGTGCAGAAAACAGTGGAACACGGTTTGTTTTCTGTTTTTTTTTTTTTTTTTGTCATTTAAAATGAATGCTTTCATACTTCTCAAACTGGTCGACACCATCATTAACTTTTCTCATTTATAAATGGTCTGTAGAACAAAAGCTGAAAGTGCTGGTGAGACGACTGAAAGTCCACAGACTAAGAGACGCAAACATGAAGAAACAGACCTCAGCTTCCTCCGTGTCAAAAACAAGGATGGTCAAGACTCTCTCTTTGTGGATCTTGGTAAGAGATAAAAAAAAAGATTTTTTTGTAAAGTAGACAAGTACAGTGTTAACAGGGTGTTTTATTATGTTCTTTTGCAACTGTGTACAAAAATAGGAGTCTACACAAAGAACAGAAATTTCCGCCTTTACAAGTCATCAAAGGTGGGAAAGAATGCAGCGTTCACCGTGGCGGATGACAACAAATACAGTGCCAAAGCTGGGAAAGGCATTTCTAGAGAGGAAAGCATATTCCTGGCATCCTTAGTCTGTAATGTGAGGTAAGTTGTACACAAGACTCTTATTATTGTGTGTTTAAAGCTACTGCATTAAGTTGTTCCTGTATATCATCAGTTTCACAGGTCAGAGAATCCTTACATTCTCAGGAGAAACACAAGAAGGTAAAACCACAAAGGCTCAAACCCTGAGGGGCTCTGCCACAAATCAAGGTTAGACTGAGATGAAAACAAGATTTTTTTCTTTGTGGCCATATCCATTATATTTTATAAATGTTTCAACTTCAGTATTTCAATATAATTTATTTTTGTTTTCTCTAATATCTCCCATTAATCGACAGCACTTTCACTTTCCGGCTGCCTGTCGTCTCCTCACCAGGAACT
This sequence comes from Apogon hyalosoma, assembly GCA_037367295.1. Lineage (NCBI taxonomy): Eukaryota > Metazoa > Chordata > Actinopteri > Kurtiformes > Apogonidae > Apogon > Apogon hyalosoma. Next base: position 8,324,546 of record JAPQRP010000001.1, on the reverse strand, counting down.
GGACAACTTTGTATTAACTTTGGTTAAAAAAGACGGGATACAAGGAAGTAAGTGAGAATATCATTATTATTGCTATTTTTTGTCACTTTTAGGCACTTTAACAAATTAGTCTATTTTTTTTCTTTTTTAATTTTTCTGTTGTATTTGATGCATACTGTCTTGTGCTGCTGTACACTTGAATTTCTTCCCTGGGAACTCAATAAAGTATATCTTATCTTAATATTGTGACATAAGATTAGATATACAGGGCATCCGTACATTTCAAATTAGTGTTGTACAGCAGCAAGAGCTGCTCTGAACTTAAGACAGAATTATTTTAAATGATTGAAAGAAAAGCCCAGAGTGCTTATATTTGGTAGAGGATTAAATGCACATCATTATTAGGTGTAAATCAGCAAATTTTACACAACCCCAAATTAAAAAAAAAAGTTGTGTGTCCATGAAAAGCAAATGCAATACAAATCTTATAAACCAATATTGCATTAAAAAAGAAAGAACATTGAAAACATCAGATTGAGAAAAAAGTCAGTATTGAATTTGTATGCAACAGCATGCCTTCAGTGCCTTGTGTACTTGTGTGGTATCTGCTCTTCTTCAGAACAACAGTCTGTAAACATCTGTGAGCTGAGACCAGTTTCCAGAGTTTTGTGAAGATAGTTTTCCTATTCTTTTCTGATGTAAGATTCCACCTGCTCAACAGTCCTGGGGCCTCATGTACAAAGCGTGTGTATGCATCAAAATGTGACGTACGCAATGTTCCACGCACACACTAGGATGTACAAAAATCAACTATCTGTCAAAATGTGTGCACCGGTACATAAAATTTCGACCTGCCTTGAGAATGTATGAACACCATGTAACTGTAATTTGACAGTCCCAAACAACCAAGTACTGAAACTCACAGATATACATCAAAATAATTTTCCACAAAATTTTCTGAAGTTGAGAGGGATTTGACAAAAAATTGTCTTCATGAATCTGAGCAGTTTTAATTTTCACCCAAATGCTGAAAACAAAACCACATTTAACTTAATTTCCTCATGTATAATATGCCTTAAAACAAGTGCCACAAAATGAATCCAAAGTAAACTGAAAGGTTTTCTGTTTGTCAGGTGAAGGTACACCTCGGTCTCGGCTGCTGGGGATGCCAGTCTGTGTCACTACATCTGCATCCTGCGATTGCAGTCACCGACGCAGACACTGGCGACCCTCAGTAGACGACACCCGAGGCAGATCCGTCAGCGGAGGCGGTAGATGCTGGCATCAGATCCGTGATCCTCGTCCCTTTTTTGACGCCTGACCCACAGTCGTGGACGGTGTCTGTGATGCTGCATCCCTAGTTTCCACATTTCCTGGAACAATAGATGTCATAACCTCCTGTATCTGTGTGTGTTCAGTCTGTTTAATGTTAGTCTAACACGTCACTATAAATACAGTTGGTTCTAATTGCCATGATCCAGCAAGATCTAAATCATGTTTTTATCACATGTACTTTTATATTTGGCATTACCGCACATATCTGATATATCTGAGTCTCCCATGTGGAAAGTGTCAGAAGGTGTCATTTCCCTGATGACTGAAGCCACGTGCTCCTCATGTGAGGTTATCTCCTGTGGCTGAAACAACTGAGTTTTACATCAGCTTTAATGTCGGGGCCATTTTTTCTTTAATTCATGAACTTCTAATCCTGCTGAATTTATAGCCGTGGTTACACTCTCTCGTGCCCTACTTTTTTGTTTTATTACTTTAAACCAGATGGAATATTTTTTGTGTAATTAAAAATAGTTCTTATTGTAAACGATGATCCGTTACAAAAACATCAGTTTCACTTTAAGTAAAATTATTCATCTTTAACGTTGCTGATGTTGTTTCCATTTTTATTTGGATAAAAGCTGACAACATGCCACATGTTTATACTCATTTTCATAGTTATTAATGGGAGGAGACAAAATGGTCCAATTGTCACATGCCTCTGCACTCAATTCCAAGTCAGTCGGCGTGTATCAAGGAAACGTGTGGGAACAAGCGTCCGCTTGGATTCAAACATCTGAAAATCTCTGGGCATGTGTACTTAATGTGTTTCTGGCGTTGGCCATCGTTCAGCTTGAAAGCTGTGAAGCTTTTTGTGCATGAGGCCCTTGGATCTACAGCCCATAACTATTGTTGACTGAAATAAAAAAAATGTTAACAGGCAGATGTGTTTTCTTTTGGGGTTTATATGATTGCACAGGCTGACACTATGTTCTCACAGCCCATGTGACTTTTCAGAATGTTCCCTGTCCCTTCTGTTCACTTAAACAGGCATCAGACGATGGAACTACTTTGCTGCTGAGCAGCTGCTGGTTTATGACATTGCTAAATACCGCTGGTGTGAAAACGTGGCCAGGTTCCATAAAAGCAACAACATCATGTGCGTATGTTTCATGTCCACTCAACAATCTAAAAGTATTCTCTGTATTTCTGACTGGGTCACATCCTCTCATGCAGGATTGTTGTGGATCTGAAAGACGAGGTGTGGTACCAGAAGTGTCATGATCCTGACTGTAGGAACTTCAGATCTTCTAGTATGTTCTCCTTCAGAGGTTTGACATACTCAGTGGTGGTAATGCGCTCAGACTGAACATTTGTCCTCTTACAGGCTACCCTCTGCCACAGGAGATTTGTGTCAGCTACATCATGACACTGGTGAGTTTACTTTATTTACACTGACTCATGAAGTACACGCTGTTCTCCCTAACATGCATGTGATCATGTCTCCATGTCTTTACGAACAGGATGAGGAGGACCAAGCGTACTTGATGGATGATGCAGGAAACATTGAACTTAGCCAGGAACCACACCGGGCTTCACAGACCACAGTGTGTCCAACGGAGGAATCTGCTGAGAAGTGGGGCGCCGAACCAGATGACCAGGACTATTTAGAGAGTCTGGAGGACTTTGAACAAAACAGCAGGGAGATCTCAGATGAGCTTCTGCTCATATGCATGGCAGACTTTGATTCTACGTAGAGGGTAAGATTAATATTCCACGAGCTAGACAGTTATAAAGGTGTTATTAATGCACTTTATTGACAAATTACAACAAAACAAAGCTCCCAAATCATACACAAATGTAAGTCACAAAAAGCCACCAAAATATATTTTGTTAGAGTTGACAAAAATAAGACTATCTTGAAATAACATTTTTTTTGTGGTTCAGCTGACAGAGAAAGCTACTGTACAAGTAACTCCTGCACTTTTGCCCTTTTATTGTATGAAAAACAATCAAACAAACAACAGAAAACAATATGGCTTAACCTTAACATGATTACATGTGTGCAATTATCACAGTTGACTCAAATTCACCCATTTTTCATACAGTAATGAAAAGCTGTGTTCTCAGTGAAAACTTAGTGTGAAATGCAGACAAGGATGTGGACTTAGTTTTGATGCTACTGAAATGTGGCACTTGTGTTATCAAACCGTTGGCCCAAACCTATGTACTTAACACAGAAACAGTGAGTAGTTTCATGTTGTGACCCCAAAATTTGAAATGTTATAGATTAGATTACAGAAAGCAATTTCATGATAATTTTTGTTTCCATGCAAAGAAAAACGATAACACAAAACTTCTCTCAAGCAACATGATTCCCAAAAAAGGCTCGTAACTGTTTTGAACACAGGTCTGTAGGTCTTCGTTTGCCCTACAGCTTTGAGAAACATGGGAATGCAGGAAATTAACACCAGAATATCAGGCATAATACTCTGTGTACAAATAGACTTTTCAGCAGATAGGTTATTTACAAGGTCAAAGGTAACATTAAATATCAACTTAAATAGATAGCCACAGCAATTAAATATGAATATTATATAAATTGGCAATATCTGCTTTAAAAGCGTGTTTATACAATGTGTTTGCATCTCATCTGGCAAGAATGAAAAACTGTCTGAAATGTTTAAAGCTGTGAGTGTAATTGGCAGTTAAAAGCACCGCAAGTCACATTCCCCCTTTTCTTACATGTCATTTACGTACAGTTCTGAACTAATTATCAAGTGCGTGAGGGGGATGAGAGGCTGCCTGTACTTCAACAAACTCAAACTGGGATGATACAGATTCAGCTCAAGTAATTATCCAGCTGGATTGAAATCTGTCCCTGCAAACACCGGCAGAGGTGGGGGTGGGGGGTGCGCCCTTTGACAGTATTTGGTTCAGGCAGTGGTTTTGAGATGGTCGCCCCTTACCCGTTCACATCTTAATTTTGGCGTACATCGCGTCAATCTGCTCTCTGAAGTGATTCCGAAGCTCAGCCCTCTTTGCCTTCAGGGTGGGAGTCAGAAGACCGTTCTGCACAGAAAACATCTCCAGGTGTAGTGCAATGTCTCTCACCTACAGAAGAAAGAAAAATTCAATGACCGTATGAGCATCAAAGTAGTATGAGCGACGTATAACGATGGTTCGGAAAATAAACACATTTGAATAAACATGGTTTTTGAAGGCTCATTAATAGTATGAAATCTGAATTTTAGGACTTGAAATAACTGATATTGATATAAGAATCATAATACAAACTGAAAAAGCTCTAACTCTAACCCAGTGTATTTGTCTCATTTCTAGTCCAAGTGGTCCCAGTGGTTCAGGTGGGGGTCATCCTCACCCGGAGTGCTAATGCAGTCTGTGGATTAGATTTGGCCACTTTTTTCCAGTTTAAAAAGGGACAAATAATGACAAAGATATGGTCAGAAATCTACCCCCCCCCTTTCATACTTTTGTTCATGTTTGTTTGTGCTGGGTTCAAAATGTCATATCTGGTTGTGTGCTGTGGTCTATGTGTCCGACTAACGACGCTACGACGTGTTGAAAATGTCATGTGATTGAGTTGGGGCGGTGACCATGGAGCCCTAAGGGTTCAAGGAGCAGACAGTCCAGTCAAATGTGGCATCAGTCACCTGCTCAAAAGACTTGAGTCCTGCTTCTTTGCCGAGCCTCAGGATGTCCTCGAGAATGGCATTTTTTATATCCTGAAAAAAGACTAAAATGTTAGACATCCAGGAAGAACCACGGTCTTTCTTTAGACGTGCTGATGGTGATGAAAGTGACCTTGTTGCTGCACAGTTCAGAGAAGGATCCTTCAAGTCCCTTCTTCTTGGCCCACATTGGTAAAAAGTCCGGATCAGGCACTACTATCCCCACCAGACACGCCTTCAACATTCAACAAAACAACAAACTGTTCCAGCTGTGTACATGTAGAACACTGTTTATGTTCATGTGTTTAGCACCAGTTTGTCATTAAACACTGACCTGTAAGCTATCCCCGTGAACAAATATCTGAGCTACTGCGTCACTGCGATTATAGATGGTCTCGATTTTCTCCGGAGCAATATACTCTCCTTGTGCCAACTTGAAAATGTGCTTCTTTCTGTCGATGATCTTTAGGGTGCCGTTCTGCAACAACCGCAACAAGACGATCATTCAAAACATTATTGTGCTGCTGCCAAGTACATCCCATACCCAGAGAACCAGAGGAACAGTAGGTGGAGATCGGCGCTGAGCCCGGTGGACTTACAGGAAGCCATTTCCCAATGTCTCCTGTGTGCAGCCATCCATCCTGGTCGATGGCTTCCTCTGTTTTCTCTGGATCTTTCAGGTATCCTTTGAATACATTTGGTCCTTTGACACACACCTACAGCAAAATTGTTGTTCGTTAATAAATGTAAGTGTTAAATGATGTGTCTAAATACTGTGCACCTTAATTTCAGCTGCTGCTTTGCTGTAAAGGATTTAGTGTCCTGTATTTTCATGAGGCCTCTTTGCTTTACTTGTCTGTTTCACATGTAGTTACTCTACAAAAAAAGTGTAATTTTATCTGAATGAAGGAATGTGTTTTACAACTTTTCTGAAATCACTGAAGTGCTAGAGGACACAACATTTCTGAATATGTCTGTTTTCTTTTCTTGTAAACATGTTCAATTAACGCTATCGTCCTAAACCTAATGAAAGTTGTATTGAAGTTTGTGTGGTAAAGCCAATAAATAACTTCCAGACCCACTGTATGTGTGTGTGATTCCAGAGGCATCAGTCCTCACCTCTCCTTCTCCATTGGCTGCCAGATAATTCATTTCTGCCACATCCACCACTTTGATATGATTGCACGGCAGAGGAGGCCCGACGTGACCTGAGGAAGCAAAACATGATCTAACAAACTGGGACTCTACGAACTCAGGTTTACTTTGACGGTACTGAGTGACGCTGTTACCTGCCGTCCAGTCTCCTGGCATTGACATGGAGCAGCCGGCTGTGCACTCTGTCTGTCCGTAGCCTTCGTAGAACTGGGGAGCCAGCTTGGTTTTATCAACAGTTCATTTGAAAAATAACTAGTTACAGATGAAAATGCCTGACTGTGCTCACCTGACAGCCCAAAGCAGCTCGTAGGAATGTGAGGATGACCGGAGCCACCGGCGCTGCTCCAGTGATCATGAGCCTCACACGACCGCCCAGACTCGCCTGACGAGCGAGACGGTAAAGAAACCAACACAATTATAGAGACCACTGAAACTACAGCTGTGTTCATAAGTTTACATACACCTGCAGAATCTGATTCTGTCCATTTTTCACAGAATATGAATGATAATCCATAAACTGTTCTGTCACTGATGCTTAGTGGTTTGGTGAATCCAT
>JAPQRP010000001.1:8230077-8247848 GCA_037367295.1 Apogon hyalosoma | reverse complement strand
TCTGTTCTGTCTGTTTGAGTCACATGATCCACACAGGAGTTAGGACTGGACTGGATAAACACTGTTTTGGATGGACTGTGGATGGAAGAATCCATTTTCTACGACTGTACTGGACGTTTCATGAATCAGACACTCGGAGTCTTACTGAATGTTCAGCTGTCTTCATCAAACCTCAGACTGTCTTAGTCACTCATCTCCCCCTCCACGTCTTCATCTCAGCACTAGTCCTGCTCGTATTTGCCATTTTCACCTCACCCGTCTTTCTCGTGGACCTCTTTTCACTCTCCCTCAGCCTCAGTGTCTCTCACCCCCACCACGTCCACCTCCTCGTCCCCCACTGACTGTGTGTCTCCAGGTCTTCCTGATTGGTCATGGGGATTTCTCCTCCCTCTCTGTGGTGGTGGTGTGTGTCTCTGTTTGTGTTCATCCACCTTGGCTGCTCTGTCATGGGCACTGCCCTTACTGTGGGTGAGAAGCATCAGCTGCACGAGGTTTTTTTTTTTTTACATAGACACTTTGACTCATATTGTTTTCAGTCTTTGACGTTTGTGAAAACAGGCCAACAGCCGATAAAGCCAACCAGAAAGACTTAAATAATCTCCTTCCTCCTGAGCCCTGGAGAGCCTCTGTCTGCGAAGGAGGACCCAGCCTGTTGGATTTGAGGCCAGAGGATTGTATTAGCAGTGTGACTTTAAACAGGAGACCCGTGGGACTGAGCATTGTTAGGGTATAAACAGCCATCATGAGCTTTTCTTAGAAGGAAGCTGAGATTTTGTTGTTGTTGTCCAGTCCTTTTGTTCTTCGTAAAACCTATGACATAAAGTAGCTGGTGTTATCGGCAATTTATTGTAAAACACATGTTAATGGTATCGTTTTCTAACTATTCTATCATCCATACATCTTTTGCTCACTTTGACCTGAGGGATGACATTATTTTATCATGTCATTTTATTTGTCAAGATATGTGTTCAATTGAATTGCAAATTCTCATGTGATTCCTGAAAAAATACAGGCAACAGACAATAAGAATACAAACAAAAAAGCACATAAAATAGCCAATTTTCCATAAAAGTGTCAGCACACTCCGTTCTTGCACAAAATTAAAGAAATAATAAGGTGATTTAAACATTTATATACTGTAAAACATTAAACAGACCAAACAAAAACATGTAATATGTGAATGTGTCTTATTAAATAAAATTATTCAACATTTTCTATTTCAATATTAATGAGAAACTTAACTCTAGACCAAAGATCCAGTCTGAAAAGCAACCAGTGGTCCCATGCTGTTGAGTTTTGACCTTAATATCTGCGGTTTTAACCCTGTCTGACATTTATAATCTCCATTATTTTTGGAATCTCTACTGATCTACGATAGGCAGTGGGGGATCAGACGAATAAAAAGATGCTCGTCACAGTTGCGTCTCAAACAGATAAAATCAGTCACTGTATTGGTGTCAGAGCTGTGCGTAACGGCTCTGTGTTTATGTGTGTGCATGTGTGTGTGCGTGGGGGGGTGATCTAACTGTCTGACACCTGCAGCTCTTCATACTCAAAATGCAAATCCAAGCCCACGACCCCTCCCACCCCACCCCACCCCAACCTCCGAGATCCAAGGTTACTCAGCAACGACTCTCCCAAATCTCGATCAGATTTAGGCCTAAATAATAGCACAAAAAAAAAAAGACAGAGAAGAAAGTGTCAACAGCGTTAAACTTGCAAATGCAGCTTTACGGAATTATATCAGATGTTAAGTAGCTCTTTTATGTGTAAGAATACTCAATTAGAATTTGGATATGAGCTATAAAAATGTATATTTGTTTTTAATTTAACATTATGGTTGAAAAACACTAACATAAGACAGCTTCAAAACTCCTAGGTGGCACAAAGAAACCACTGATATGTACAAGAAGGGGAAAAGAAGAAAAAAAAAACAAGTAAAAACTGGCTGAAAACTCACAATCCTTGACTTTCACTTGAAAAAAGCAGGTGCAAGGCCCTGTGTTGAAGTGCACAAGACGCTGAATCCCAAACCAGCGCTACGGCTGCGGCTGGACCTGACCTGTGACCCCACTGGTGGGAGCTGCTCAACAGCATTTCCCTGTGGGGAACAAGTAAAGTGGTGCATTATGTGTGTTGTTGTGTGTAGAGTGGCAGTAAATGAGGAAAAGCACCTGTTTCACTGGATTCCACATTTGCACTGTGATGCGCGTGGATGGAACCAGGCTCTCTGGTGCCACCCACTGACCCCTGTGGGTACTGCAACACTGCATGAGGGAGACGAAACACACGTTAGTAGTAGAACTGGTGGTAGTAGTAGTAGTAGTATAATAGTAGTAACAGTAGTAGTGTAGTAGTAGTAGTAGTAGTAGTAGTAGTATAGTAGTGATAGTAATAGTATAATAGTAGTAATAGTAGTAGTAGTTGTAATAGTATAATGGTCGTAGTCGTAGTAGTAATAGTATAATAGTAGTAACAGTAGTAGTATAGTAGTAGTAGTAGTAGTAGTAGTAGTATAGTAGTGATAGTAATAGTATAATAGTAGTAACAGTAGTAGTAGTAATAGTATAATGGTCGTAGTCGTAGTAGTAATAGTATAATAGTAGTAACAGTAGTAGTAGTATAGTAGTAGTAGTAGTAGTAGTAGTAGTATAGTAGTGATAGTAATAGTATAATAGTAGTAATAGTAGTAGTAATAGTATAATAGTAGTAAAAGTAGTAGTAGTAGTAGTAGTAGTAGTAGTAGTAGTAGTAGTAATAGTAACAGTACTAGTTGTAGTAGATGTAGTAGTAGTAGTAATAGTACTAGTTGTAGTAGTATTTCATATTCTTCCACATACAATGGAATAATGCAATGCAACGGCATAAGCAACAAACCATGTTTTATTTTTGAACAGTGCAATAAAGAAAACTCCTCCACTGAATGCAGGCTCTGTCAAATGAACCCAGATCTGTTAATATATTAATGATAGAGTCAAATTCTGGAAGAACTTCGTGTCAGGTTTTAGACACATACATGTTCCTATTGTTTATATACAACAAATTAGGTCATTTCATTTCAAGGTGTATTTGGACTAAATGATTATATCGCACACATGTACAGATTTGGTCCAAAAGCCTCCTAACAGCTTATACGGGTATATTAAAGTTTAGTTCCACTGAAAAACAGAGCCCTTCCACACACTAACTGGCATTTGGACACTTACTTTGTCCAAACATTCAGCTGAGCTCGTTTGCCCTGTCTCCTGTAGAAGTTGCCAGAGGCTGTTCTCGGCCTGTTGAACATTTCCTTCTGAGCTTGTGATCCAGTTCATGTCAGAGTAGTTGAAAGGTCAGGTGAGTGTGCAGATGGCGCTCCAGCTGACTGCTGTCTCTGTTAACAGACTTTAGACGCATGTTTCAGATCATTGTTTTAATGCAGGTGACATTAAGGATGAAGGAAAACCACGTCTTCTACACTGACCTCTGTCAAAGCGGTGGAATCCGATTGTTCTTCTCTGTTTTTCACGCATCAGTGCTCAGTCATATTTAACTCACATGTGTATGATGAGTTCTCCAAACCTGCTGTAAAACTGAAACTCCTGAAGTGGAACATGCTGTAACTACATGCATTCCAAGCAGATTCGACTGTTATTGTCTAAGGGAACAAGCTGATGAATATTAATCCTTAAAGACCCAGACCTACTTTTGGGTTGCGTTTTCCTCTACCTTTAATCTTTCCTCCATAATTTATCACCTTTTATTAGAATATTTCCCTTTGAATTTTGTATTTTTCACTGTGAATCAGTGGCTTTTTCAGCAAAATCAGTAACTGAACATAAAAACAAGCATCTACAACCACTGTCATTTGTCAAACTACATGGGTTTGTATGTGTATTGTATGTTTTAAGTGTATTGAGCTTTATCCCTTAAGACCTACAACAACTTTTTCTTTACATTTAACCTTTCCTAAGTGATTTGTCATTATTTAATATAATACTATGCTTTGCATTTTGTATTTTCCCACATTTAATTTATTGCTCCTGTAGACGTTCATAAAAGCTCAGTGTACGTTAGAAGGTTATTATTATTATTATATCAAAACGGAGAAAACTGAGAAAAAGCTGACTTTTTAATAAAAACAACTGTCTCCAACCACTGCCATCTGTCAGCTTTTATAGGTTTTATTAGTGAATCGATGTTGCAAAAAATGATCACAAGAGGCCGTTTAGATCTTAAAGGGTTAAGCTTTTTGCATCAACATAAGTACATTTATATGTTTGCTTGGTCAAAAATAAACCTTCCTACCACTGAATTACGTTGCACTGAAAATCATCCTTGACTGTTAATGCTTTGGTCTGTGGCCATAATCTGTCCTACCTACTTGTCCCTATTTCTGGTGCATGTAAACATGGAACATGCATGTATGTGTCCAAAATGCCAAAAGACTGGGCGCAAAGTGTTGGCGGCCGATGTGCAGTTAGTACTGGCTCTTTATTCCCTGGCCGAGAAAATGTCACTCATGACGTTAAAGCCCTTTGAAAACTTGATGATTTGTGGGATGTAAAAATAAAAATGTCTGAACTGTCAGGAGTTGTGCATAAGTGGAGGTTTGGCCTGTGCAGTTTGATGCTGCTCTGGGTGGGAAAGGGGCTCATGTGGACAGGCACAGGGCGCCACCTAGTGTCCAGCAGGTCTAGCTGGAGCTTCACAGAAAAGGCAGGTTTTCTAATTCTGCTTGAATAAGTCTGACCAGCCTGTGAAGGTTTGTTTCTGACGGAATAAGCCACAGTTTAGAGGAGGCTTTAGTGCGTGTTTGTTCTGTTTCATGTGAAAATCTGACATTTACAGAATATTTGTACAAAATAAAATCCCAGACAGAGAAGCAATAAAAACACAACCAAACAAAACGAGGCCACGGGTCCAGGACCAGCAGTCTGGACCCCACACTGGGTCACGTGGACCGGACCGGATGCTCGACAGACTTTAATTTCCGGTTCTGCATTTCAGAATAAAACTGACTGAACTGCTGCTGTTGACTTGGAGGCACTAATGACATTTTGTCTGAAAGATAGATTTCTTTTCCTGTCTCACTTCAGTTAAAGTGAGCTTGACTCAGGCTCAACAGGTGCAAAAGTGAATGTTCAGTCAAACTGTTGGAGAGCTCAAATGAGAATGTCAGCGTAAGTATGAGGCCAAAGCAGATCAAGAAGTGGAAGGTGGGCCTTTCCTGAACGCCTCACTACTAAAGGAAAGTCCTGCAGCTGTTCGACCTCTGACCTGGAATCAGCAGTTTGTGTTCCAGCCTAAAACAAACCTCTGTTCCGTAAATAAAATGTATTTGTCACTTTGGAGCTGAAAACACGGCTGTAACACATATTCTATAGATGAAGAAAACTCTTATGTGTGAATAAAAGCCACTTTCTGAAACATGTAGAACAGGACTCATTACTGTTCAAATGCACCACAGAGGATCTACTTTCAGCTGGACTTCTAAGAGTCTCATTTAATGTTTAAACTTCTGCAACCTTCTCCATGTGACCTACACATGCGGGACTGGAGCATGGAGGAGCAGCCTGCGCACAGACTGTCACTGGGTTATTTCAGGTGAATGGCTTTAGATTCCCAGTAAAAGTCCGTTTTGATCATACTTTATGAGACACTTTGTGTCCTTTAAACGTCCCCGGTTTGGCCGGCTCTTAACCCCATTAACATGGCGTAGCCTTCGCCTTGAACCTTAACCTCGGATATTTATTCAGCCTCGTTTGTCTGTTTGTCAAAATGCAAATCCATCACTCAAAATTCTCGCGATAAATGGCTCGGATATATTAGGGCGGATGGAGGGGCTGCGTCCACTTGGAGGGGCGTTGGGTTTCCTTGAGGACCTTGGTGAGGTTTGGAACAGTCAGGGGTCTTAAATCCGCACAAGAAGCATCCAGCCATGTCGGACGCGGTGGTCAGTTTCATGAAGGACTTTTTGGCCGGTGGTATCGCCGCTGCCATCTCCAAAACAGCTGTCGCTCCGATTGAGAGAGTCAAGTTGTTGCTGCAGGTAAAATGCCTAAACTAACAGGTGCTCATAGCATGGCTGAAGAATTACAGGTTTGTGCGTAAAGTGTGCGTAAATGTCTTCTTACTGGTTATCTAAAGAGTTGAAACTCTAAAGCAGGGGTAGATTTTAATGGAAAAAGTGAAAGTGTGTGTGAGGGGGCTCATGTGGTCCCGTGCGTAATGTCAAGGGGCACGTGTGGGGTCCTCCGTCACTGTGGACTTGGTTTTACGCACTGACCGTCTCACTGCTGCTGCTGCTGTCATGGTGATGATGACGGTGCTGGTTTAGTAAAAATGCCCTAATATTATGTTAGATAAGCAATCGATGCGTTTATTGAAGTTCTTACGACTTAAATGCTACAGATTGACCGCGGTAATATTTAGTGAAAGTGAATTTCTAAATTTAACTTGAACTATGTAACTCAATATACAGAGGATTCTCAGATGACATGAATGTGCCTGTAGACTGCTGGGCCCACAACCACTGACCACAAACGATTACATGTGGACTGAAATGACGAGAATACAAATTAGAAATGCACTGCTGCCAATAAGGTTGAAATCATTTTGTTTTCAGACACATTCCTCTTTTTTTTTTTTTTTAATTCTTCCTTATTCACATCAGTAATCACATTTGACCAGGTGTAATGGTTACTGAGTCCCAGTTACACTTTATCTACCAACAATAAATCTCATTGTCACAATCATTTCATGAGAAGAGGTAAAATAAATATTTTATTCCAACTTTATAGGATTACAGTGTTCCATACAATGCTTTTTATTCAGAGAAACAAGGCCATGGAAAAGTATGTTTCCACAGTTTGTTCTCCTAAACTCTATGACATCTGTGCTTGCAGGTCCAGCATGCCAGCAAACAGATCACAGCAGAGACACAGTACAAAGGAATCATGGACTGTGTGGTCAGGATCCCAAAGGAGCAGGGCTTTGTGTCCTTCTGGAGAGGCAACCTGGCCAACGTCATCCGTTACTTCCCAACCCAAGCCCTCAACTTTGCCTTCAAAGACAAGTACAAGAAGATCTTCCTTGGCGGCGTGGATCAAAAAACACAGTTCTGGCGCTACTTCGCCGGTAACCTGGCGTCCGGCGGTGCCGCAGGTGCGACATCCCTGTGCTTCGTCTATCCCCTTGACTTCGCCAGAACAAGACTGGCTGCCGACATCGGCAAAGGCGCCGCTGAGAGAGAATTCACCGGTCTCGGAAACTGCATCGCCAAGATCTTCAAAACCGACGGTCTGAAGGGTCTGTACCTCGGGTTCAACGTGTCTGTCCAGGGCATCATCATCTACAGAGCAGCCTACTTCGGATGCTTCGACACAGCTAAAGGTGCGCACATCTGTTCGACTGCTTTCAACAGAAAACTGGGGCATGTTTCGGAAACAGCGCATGTCTTGAACCTTTTCTCTGTACAGGTATGCTGCCAGATCCCAAGAACACGCACATCGTCGTCAGCTGGATGATCGCTCAGACAGTCACCGCCGCAGCTGGTCTGGTCTCATATCCCTTCGACACCGTCAGACGTCGTATGATGATGCAGTCTGGACGCAAAGGAGGTGAGAAGGATGCGTACTTATGACAGACATAATTGGTTTGGCGCAATTACGCACACTTTACGCATGTACACGTGGGCACTGTGCATCAACTGTGCGCGTCTCCATTCACAGCTGACATCATGTACAAGGGAACAATCGACTGCTGGAGGAAGATCCTCAAGGATGAGGGATCAAGAGCCTTCTTTAAGGGAGCCTGGTCCAACGTGATCAGAGGCATGGGTGGCGCCTTCGTGTTGGTGCTGTACGATGAGATCAAGAAGTTCACAAAGTAAACTTTCTAATCTCCCAGATCCCAAGGAAACCCTTCATCTTTCTTAAGTCTTAATTGTGATAGAGTGATAACAGCTTGTGGTGAATTACAGTTTGGGCATGTACGCTTCTGTGATAGCCCTGAGAAGGTAGGTATGGGTATACCTGACCTGAGCGAACATGCCCCCACAGAAATGTGTATATACCCCATTCTACAACGTGTCAGACGGCACAGATTTCAGTACAACTAAGTCAAGCTGGTGGTTCAGTTGTTGTGCCGATGTACAGGATGAAGCCACTACCTGTCATATCCTCCCTATGTTAAAACAGTCTCTGAAGCCCACGTGTTGTAATGTTGTGACCATTAAGATCCATGTATCACACCTCCTACAGTATTTTAATAATAAAGATTTATTAGTCTAACTTCTGGATGCTGATGTTCTGTTGTCATGGCAACACATCTTGTGAGTTTAAGACTGTACATAAAGTAAGACTGCGAAATATCTTACATTCATAAATAAAGATTTTTCTTGGTTCCAGTTGAATAAAATCTGCAGAGCAACTAAAATTTGGTTAACCGTGATTATGGATTATTGTAATTATTGATGAAAAAAAAAAACAAAACAGAACTACAAACTAACAACTATTAACTGTTAACAGTTAGATTTTCTGTTCGTCGTTCCCCTGCAGGATTTCAAAGCATTAACTGTTGGTATCGTGAACAGATGCTACAATAAGAAGCTTTATGTTGGAGGAAATGGGAGTAGGGGTTTACCAAAAATAATTACTTAAACATACTTTTAATTGAGTACAAACATAACAATTCAGAACATCATTAAATGTACAAATGACACATGGACAAAAAATGTGCAAATTTAAGGGAAATGTTGCTCACAATTAAATAAGCATAACCATCTGCTATTTCAGTCATTACTATACCATGGTAGAGAGAGGCAGTATTTCCTAAAAAATAATACAGCAAGCTTCCATGACCAACAGCTCTAGGAAGCATTATAGTATTTATGAACAGCCCAGAGCAAAATATTCATTATCTTTCAGCATCAATGAGCAGGAATAAAATCCCTGAAAGGATTGGCAAGACAGTCACTGAGCAAGTATGTGGAGACAATTGATAGTTTATGAATGTGAATAAAAACTGCTGAAAGGCAAAGGGTGTAATATTTCTCACTTGTGATTGTAAACAGAACTGTTAAAGTTCCTCCTCTACATTCGCCAACAAGGGAATGAGAATCGACAGAGAAACAGACTGAACGGAGAGTCTGTGGATGCAACAAGAAAAAGAGCTGTGAAATAGAAAAATAACATGTTATTTCCTGATTCTGTCACAGCAAATCAAGACGAAAACACAGACGGAGGGCAGGGTCTGCACATAAATACAACACCACACACTGAGGGGTGATGACTGACAGGGATTATTATTGGATGTGGAAAATGTTACACACTTGGCCTTTGAATCTTAAGTTACAGATGCAACGTGTTAAATGAAAATTACGTCACCACAGGAGGACTATTTGGTCATAGATTACACTTTATATTTCATGTTGTCAGCACCAGGCTGGCCGGGATGCATTCGTTATCTTTGTCCTGGGGACGGGTGCATCACTGGGGTCTTTCCTGGAGGATGAAACAGCCGTGGCACTGTGGTGGGCCGCACTGCTCTGCCTAAGGCCCCGACCTGCTGACAGACAGAAACATGTCTGAATACAGGTTTAACGTGATCACATCGTACAGTCACATTCAGAACACTTTTAACAGCTTCAACACAAAATTTTAGTGTCGTATAGTGACAATATTGTACCGTAGCTGACTAAAAACATCCCATAATGCATCATGAGAAGTAGTTCCCTACTTTCTGCTATCATTCATAAAATGCAATGTTGTATTTTGCAGATATCGATGGCTTCCTATTCATGGAATTAGTGTTCATTTATAAAGGGAGTAGTGGATGAAGAAATGATGGACTGATTTTTAAAGTAAGTTTCCAAGTCTTCATTTCATACAGGCAGCTGAGAGAAGGCAGTAGAGAAGCTTCGTGTGATAAATCAGCCTCCAGTTGGGGAAGTGCTGCACCGTTACACAAGATTGTCCACTGTTTTATTACATTAACCGAATCATCACATGCAAATGGGGCCAGTCTGCTACAAAATAAAATCATTAGCTAAGGCTTCAACACATATCACAAAGGTGAAATGTCCATGGATGCAGCTGCACGACATTGTTTTGCTACTGTTACTTAATAAAGACCCAAATGAACAAAAACAGTAAAATAAAGTTTTTTAAAAAATCCTCACTTGGACACTGACCTGAAGATGTCCTGCTGGCTGGTCTTTCTTTCTTTGTGGTAGACTTAAAAATGGGGTGCGAAGGACCTCCCAGGTATCCAAGTTGGCGCTGGTAGTCTGCTAGCTGTTCAGAACGCTTCAAGCCCGGTGTAGGCTTAACAGTCTCTAGCCTTTTCAAAAAAGCCTGAAGGAAACAATGAAAGTGCTGGTTTAATACAACCATGCATATATATTGTTTTTATTTGCTAAATATACCACTGCAAAGACAGGAAGTGTGAGTGAGATCGTCAGTGGTCATTTTGGTGAAGGTTTTAATGAAGAATGAATGAATGAATGGATGGATGAATGAATAAATAAATAAATAAATAAATATGCAGCTCCTTTGGCAAAAAAAAAAGGAGCTCAACAAAAGCATTTAGTGAAAGGGTGGAGATCCTACACATGAATGTAAAATGAATGTAGCAAACATGTTGTGGATAGTCATGCTAAAAAATATTCCACTAATGTAAGCCTAAGAGCTGAACATTTTGGAAAAACTCTGAAGGGAAGACATGGACATTCGAAGAAAAGTTAAAGTGAAGTAAGAAAAGAAAAGACTGAATCCCAAAACAGCATGAATTGAAACAGTAGGATGAGGCTGTCACACATGCAGTCATTCTGCTGTATGTGCTGTGCAGATCCTCCCGTAAGCAAATAGCATATATGAAGCAATGCAACCAGGAAAAACCTGCAGTCCAAAGACTGTTCTCCAAACGTTCTTAAGTCTTCAGGTCATAAAAAGGCACTGCTCGGTTCTGACGGGAACCAGGCCAGTCACCTACTGCTTTTCCAGTGTATGATAACTGTCTCTTCTAACAAACTCTTTTCAAACATAACCCGTATTTCACACTTGTGAAAGAGGAAAATCACAATGTGCAAAGAACTAGACTTGAAAGTTAAAGAGCCAGCTCTACTTGTGCAGGGAGAACCAAGTGTCTGACACGAGTGGGGTGGATACTCTCATCACAGGCAGATTCAATTACTTCACTCTAAGAATAGAGAAGGCGAAAAGCACTTGTGATGACACACAGAGAGGACAGTCTGTCCTGAAAATGACTGGAACACATTTTCTGATGATAACTACAGTATGGCCTGATGAAAAATCTGAGCCCAATAATAATGAACACGTGTTTGAGGAAACAGTAACACACTGCTGGTTAGCCAATTATCAGTCCAGTTAACATTTTTACCAACTGCTGGCCATTTAGCACCATGTCACCAGACAAGTGGTCAAGCAGAGGTAAAATATAGGGTGAGAGGCTAAAGCTGCAGAGGCTGAGCTTTCATTTACTGGGACTGTTACAGGGCTGCAGCCTGTCTGCCACCTGCTGCCATCTGTCCAAAACCCTGTGTCTGCTTTCAGGGACAGCTCTCAAAGATTCACTTCAGTTCTGTTCAACTACCTATCTACAGTTGAGGTGATACGTTTACACACAGGTATACATACATTTGAATATCAGTGAAAAGGTTACATTATTTTGTCAGGTGTTTCAGTGAAAACTGTGGATATAGTAGCCTCATGAACTAAAATGTTTCAGGCATTCTTTAAAATTTTAACTCTGTTAATTATGATCAACAAAAAAGTAGAGGAAGCATGTCTCAAATTACAACATTTCATTTCAAGTTTGAGTAAACCACTATTTACGCAGTCTAAATACCATGGGTCTCTCAGTCTGGATCAGCACACTTAATTGGAAGAGTGCTGACTTGATACTCATTGGCGTCTTCCATAAGAAGGATAGGACACAGAAGACCACAGCTGAGAGGGTTGGCTGGTCAGAGTGATCTATCAAAGCAGGCTCATGGAAACTTGAATGGAAGAGAAAATTGTGGGAGGAAACCAAGTACAAACTAGAGGGATGACCACAGCCTTGAGAAGGCTGTCAAGGAAAGCAGATTCAAGAAGATGGAGGAGATTCACACAGCGGAGTGAGACTGGAGTCAGTGTCCAGGAAGTGGACCACAAGTGTGTGGCATTTCTAGTGTCAAAACACTCCTGAACTACAAACAGCGTCAGACGAGTCTTACTTGGGCTGAGGAGATGAGAACTGGACTACTGCCCAGTGGTCCAAAGTCCTCTTTTCACATGAGATTAAATTTAGCATGTAATGTGGATTTAAAGTTCCCAGAGTCTGGAGGAACATTGTAGAGGAACAGAATTTCAGCTGCTTCAAGTCCAGCGTGAAGTCTTCACAGTCAGTGATAATCTGGGGTGCCATGTCATCTACTGGTGTTGGTCTTCTACAACATTGTAGAGCACTACATGCTTCTGTCTTCTAACAGGCTTTATGGAGATGCTGATTTCCTTTTCCAGCAGGACTTTGCACTCTGGACTCTGCCCAGTGTCAAAACTACTCAGAACTGGTTTGGTGACCATGGTACTACTGTACAGAACTGGCCAGCGAACTCACCGGACATGAATCCTAAAGAGAATCTATAATATTGTTAAGATGTCAGTCATCAGACCCAACAACACAGATGAGCTGAAGACCACAATCAAAGCGACCTGGGCTTCCACAACATCTCAGCGGTCACAGACTGATTACCTCCAAGCCACATTGATGAAGTTGTTTGTGCAAAAAGAGCCCCAACCAAGTATTGAGTGCACAAACAAACACTTTCCAGAAGTTTCACGCTTCCATATATTCATTCATTCATTCATTCATTTTCTGAACCCGCTTTACCCTCACTATGGTCACGGGGGTGACCGGAGCCTATCCCAGCTGCTTATGGGTGAAGGCGGGGTTCACCCTGGTCATGTCTCCAGTTCATCACAGGACTGACATATAGAGACAAATAACCACTGTCACATTCACACCTATGGATGGTGGGAAGAAGCCGGAGCACCCGCAGAGAACCCACACAAACAGAGGACATGTAAGCTCCACACAGGGGGGTCCCACCCCTGGTGTAGGAATCGAACCCAGGACCTTTTTGCTGTGAGGCACGAGTGCTCTCCACTGCACCACTGTGTGGCCCCACTTCCATATAATGGATCCTTACTGTAACTGATCCCATGAAATCTTCAAATATTTTGAGATACTGAATGTTTGAGTTTCCTGAGCTGTAAGACACAGCTACTCATGACATGACAATTCAAAAAATATTTCACTTTATATGTAATGATTCTAAAATATATGAAAACTTCAGTGTTGAATGAAAATACAGAAAAAAAACAATTGTTTTTCACAATATTAATATTTTTTGAGGTGCATTTATAAACCAAATGTTTGATTCAAGTAACACACTATTTTAATAAAGGGTATGTAGACTTTTGACCCTGTAAGAGTTGAAGTTACAAACTGTCTCTACTATTATTCTATACAGAGAACAGTTCAGGGGACAAGCATTCAAATCTTCAGGGTGCAAAAATTTTTTGCCATTACTGGGCAAAAAAAAAAAAATCCCTAATTACCTTTCAGCATTTTGTAACAGAGATGGCCTGAGAGGAAACAAGACTTCAGTACTTCTTGGCTCTGTTGAACAAAATCTATGCTGTGACAAGTTTATGAGAAGGTTTTGTCTGATAAATGCTGTTTTGACAGAGGTGGGGCTGTCAAAGAGGTTACATTTCTGATCACTGGTAACTATTTGACAAGCACAACTCTACTGCTCAATTCCTCATCCCAGAAGAAATGTGGCAGTCGTGCTGAAATGCCTACTGATACCACAACAGTACAGCTAGACCATGACATTAAAACAGTACTAAACCCATTTTTTGCATCAGTTCTTGTGGTACAATGGAGCTGTCTGTATGTGCAGTGATTTACTCTCATGCAGTGTAGCTTTCATGATGTCAAAACAAGAGGCTGCTATTTAAAGTTTTGCCTCATCATCCATCCTGAAAAAGAGCAAATGCAGAAACTTAAAAGTAGCACTTAACATGGACAGCATGATGTGCTATATATGCACTGATGGAAACTGTGCTAACAAAGAGCTAAGGACAAGCCAAAGAGCAACAGATTGGCTAAGATTATTATTATTATAACCTTTATTTAACCAGGAAAAAAGCTCATTGAGATTAAAAATTTATTTTTCCAGAGTGTCCTGGCCAAGACAACAGCAGCAGCAGAAGTTACACAAAATGAAAATCACAGCCGTACATCCACGCTAATATGCATAAACACAATGAAAGTCAGTACTAAAAACAAACTTAAAACTGATAAGAACATAGATATAAAAACATCACCATTATTTTAAAAGGTACTAAAATATAACAACAATGTTCCTTAAAAGCATCTCAAAGCTGACCCCAATTCAAACAATTAGAAAAACATCTACATCCACATTTGTCCTTTTCCCTCTGATTTAAAATGACTTTGGATGTTTTAAAAGAGCCCAGTTCCTATTATATGATAGTTAACATTGGATAGTTACATCAAATTTGAGTCAAATGAGATGTCATATTTTGACTTGTTGTTAGTCTATCACATATATAGGCTAATGTAGTATTAACACAAGGAATTATTGTCTGTTGCTCCAGAAAGTCTGTAAAGTTACCCCAAAAGTCAGTAATGATGTAATGATGACTATAATGAACAGCAGAACCACAGAGGATACAGAGGAGGAAAAAGCTGATGCTGGTTGCTTTAGTTCAGTTCAGTGCAGTTTTTATTAAAAAAAAAAAAAGTAAAATAAATAAATCAGTACCACAGATTACAACCACTACCACACATTTTAGATAAAGAGAAAAATATATAATGCTGGGTACCACAAAGGTTGCAGCTTGTAGGCAAAGAAAAAGCAGTAAAAACCTATGTTGCAGTGAAATGTTGTCTTGTTATGAACTTTCAGTGAATTATTGTTAAATACTCACCAGGTTCTCCCTTTCAATTCGCTGTTGTTCACGCTGTCTGTTGAGCGCACTGTGAGAAAGGCGAATAAGAGGTGAGTTACTGCTCCGGTGGCGTTTCTGTCCTGCTGCGCTTCCTGGTCTGGACCCTTGAGAAAGCCGTGACAGCTGGCCAAGGAGCCGCTGGTTCTCTCGGTCTATGCGCCGGACCTCGTCATTGGTGAATGAGTAGTTCTTCCGGTTCCTCCCTCCAGGACAGTGAAAAACCACTCTGTCTCCAAAGTGACTCTCAGAACCAAGAGAGTCTGAAAGGCAGAGGTGGAAGAAGTATTCAGATTCAGTGAAAACAGTCCAACAAAATGTCAGCATTCAGAAATTTAAATATAAGTAAGGGTATCTTAGTATTAAGTATTTTGCATACATGTACATACATTTTTAATAACGTTATAATAGTATTTATTATTATTTATGAACATCTTAGCACTTTACCTTATATTAGATTTTGTTCTCGAGCCGAATGCGACAAAATTTCATTCTGTATACACTTGTGCGTACTTGAATGACAATAAATCTTGTCTAAGTATTATCAGGAAAATGTACATGAAGTATGAAAAAGGTTGTCACTGCAGTAAATTTGGTCTCTGTTTTTCTATTGTGTATGATGTCTTGGATTCATATTATTGCTGCTCTTATGTGTATATATTATACTGATGCAGATGTCTCTGATTGAGATAATTTTAACTACATTATAACTATTATAGACTCACTGTATAATTTAATCCACAGCAATACATCATATCCAATAAAATCATACATATATCTCTACAAAGTAAACTTTTCATGAGCTAAAAAAAAAAAAAAAACAAAAAAAACAGCTCTATTTTCAGCTGTGTAACAATGCATTTTCTGGCTAGGAAGGCTTCTGAAGAGGTTACACTGATTAAGAAGGTATAGAATTCATTCATTTTCTGGACCTGCTTTATCCTCACTAGCGTCATGGGGGGTATAAAATTTTCCTATAAAACAAACAATGCATCCTTCAATTTATCACAACATTAATGTTCAAAAATAGCACATTTAAGCCAGGATAAGAAGGATATACTATAATCTGAAAAGGAACTGCAGATCAAGATAAATGTAGTGGAGCAGAAAGTAAAATAAATCTCACTGAGATAGGAGTAAAAAGTATAGTTTCAAATAATATACAGAACACTAAAGCTACGTAAGTCAAAGTACCACAAACACAAAAGGATACGTCGCATTTGTCTGTTTTATGAGAAGCAACAAATAACTTTTTTATTCCCACAGAAACCATGATTTAAGTGTGTGGGTGCAACTACAACAGGTAAGAACCTTATAATACAATAAACTAAAATCCTTCAGTCAATTACCTATACTACACAGTCTACAATAATTCTTTCTTGTCTGGCTTAAGATAGCGAGCACTAGACCCCTGTTTTTTGCCAGAAGTCAAACAGTTGCCAAATCAGACTCCCTGGTTGTAGCCAGAAGATATGTTAAAGTGTGGCATCCTCTTTGCCTGTAGGCTTGAAAAGAAAATTCTGGGGCGTTAAAGCTTGAAATGGTTGCTGCCTTTTTGCTTTACACATTTTGAACCTATTGTTAAGGATGATGTAACAGTGTTTCAGGGTTGACAGATGTTATGTTTTATATCAAGGATATTGTTTTTATAGTCTTGTGACTATTTCTGTGAACTGTTCAGAGATTTTGATGTCATTGTCTTTGGAAGGTATGTGTCTCTGCCCCTGAAAATAATGCAGTAAATGAAAAGAACAGCATGGATGTACTCACACTCATCAATGTCCTGATTTGAGTCGTCGTCTTGAGGCACGTCACTGAGGCCACTGGAGGGCATACTCTCCTGCTCTTGCTCTTTAACCGTCCCATTTTCAGTCTCTGTGTGGTTCAAATCCAGTGACTGCAGACGACTACTGTCAGGAGAAGAGAGGGGACTCACATCTGTCACTGTGTCCTCTGAATCAGAACAGAGGGGGCGTGAGTCTTGAGATGCTGCTAAGCCCACTCCGGTTCCTCTCCCTTCAGCCGATAAAGGGTTGTCGGGCCGGGGAAAGGTAGGGGAGTCCACACTGCTTCTCCCACTGCTACTGCTACACGAGCCATCAGAGTCTGAGTCTGCACTGGCCTCGGCTGAAGAGGGACACGGACTTCGAGGGCGCCGGCTTCTTGTTAGTTTCTTAGGAGACCTTACGTTCTTAAGTTTTGAACTTGAGTATTTTGAATGTGATGTCTCTTCTTCAGTCTCATTTGAACTCTCGTCCTCATTTCTGTCTTCCTCTCTGGCTAACAAATTGAGAAATTTTCCACTGTAAAAATTGTGTTCTTCTCCAGTATCACCATGATGCAAATTCTGATCACATTTAGAGTCAGTTGATGACGTTCTGAATGACCTGTCCCTGTCTTTTTCCTCAGGCTGATGGCTGATCTCTTTCATTCCAGCTCCTCTGCTGGTGTCGTTTTCCACAGGCTTCAGATATTTTTTCGTCTCGTTACCACCCGGGTGCACACCATCCACTGCCTTTTCAGTCTGCTTTGTTCGTAGCTTTTCTGGCGCTGGTGGGTTCTCCTCAGTCTTACAATTCTTGACCATCTTTTTCCCTCCATCTCTGCTAACGCTTCCATCATCACAGTCACTGTCAAAAAATGAGTGATCAACTTCACCTTCTAGTTCACTGGGGTTGAACATGGCAGGCTGTGCTTCCAAGGACACACATCTAAACTGTACCTGTGGGGGGGGGGGGGGGGGGT
>JAPQRP010000001.1:8164892-8184044 GCA_037367295.1 Apogon hyalosoma | reverse complement strand
ACATTTTCATGTCATTTTACTGTATTTACACTAAAACAAACTATCATTTCACAAAAACATGAATAACCTGAACAAATCTGAACATTTTAAATGTCTGGAGTGTAACTTTACCAATATTCTGCCTGTTATTAAATGTGTTGTGTATTTGTAGATCCACTGGGATCTGTACACTATAATGTACATGTATAAATAATAAACTGAGACAGAATATTGTTAAAATTGCACTTAGTTTTCTTAAGAAACTTCAGTTCGTTCGTGTTATTCACATCATTTTAAAGGATAGTTGGTAGATGGAAACATTTTTATTGCATAATTTTGCTTTTTCCGCTCTAAAACACACAGGAAATATTGGAGTTGACATTATTTCTATATTATTGTGTTATTATTTCACTGGTCCGGCCCACTGCAGATCAGATTATGCTAAATGCGGCCCCTGAACTAAAATGAGTTTGACAGCTCTGTTCTATCAAGTGTAGTGTTTTCTTTATACAACCACATAAGCGGGTTCATCATGTTTATGTGAGTTTGAGTTGAGTCTGGACAGATGTGACACGCCACGGTCACCTTTATGTTGTTATTGCATATAGTGCAATAATACCCTGACGCAGTGGTAAAAGTGGTATTTTCAGTGGTATCAGCATTTTACCTTCAAATATCAACACAGAATATAAACATTACAATCTAATAAAAATTCTAAATAAGTCCTGTTCAGTTCCCACTGCTTTGTGGGTGGGCTGACATTTAGACACTGAAAGCAGAGTTTTATTAAAAGCTCAGGTTCAAGTTTAGTTAAACACGTTAATGCAAACCAACACCCTGTTTAAACAAAGATACAAGTAGAACAGGATGCAACTAATCTGTAAAAAAAAAAAAAGTACACATAATGGCTAGTTTTATTATGTGTAGCCCAGTATAAATAGCATGTAGCACAAAACCCTTCTTCAAACAGCATCAGTGGATTATGTAACACAGTCCAACAACATTGTGCAATAGGAGGCGTTGTATTCTAAACAGTGAAAGGAGTTCCTGTAGTGAAAGTCCATGTTCTGTGGAGAACATTTGATTCAGCCAGTCAGATGCAGCTGTGAGTTTTGCCTTGAGAGTATGAGCTTTAAACAGCCACATCAGCATTAAGATAGATGAGCAGATAAGGCGTCGTGTGGTTTAAAAGGAGCGGCACAGCCTCTGGGTAAGGCACTCCCTCCTGCTGAGTCGACAGTCCACCTCACAGTCCACCTCAAAGCCATCATGACCTTCAACGGCAACTGGAAAATCGATCGCAATGAGAACTATGAGAAATTCATGGAACAAATGGGTGAGTGATCACGGGCAGAACTGTTTTTAAAGGCCCTTTTTCTGAGGTGGGATTACTGTCTTCTTTTGCATTATAACTGCATTATAATCCCATTACGCAGAGTGATTACATTTAGTTTTTTAGTCGATCAAAGGCACGTAGGCACGTTTGAGTTGGTAATAATAAAGTGGCCCAACTAGGATCAGAAATGCAAACAGTGCCTGGCCTGTTTGACAAACAAACAGAAGACACAAACAAAGGCGTTAACTCTGTGTTTGCCATTAAATCCGGGTATTTCTCTTGAGCGTCTTAAACACGTTTCTTGTGTCTCTGACAGGAATCAACATGGTGAAGAGGAAGCTGGCTGCTCATGACAACCTCAAAATTACCTTGGAACAAACTGGAGACAAGTTTCATGTCAAGGAGAGCAGCAACTTCCGCACCCTGGAGCTCGACTTCACCCTGGGGGTCGCCTTTGAATACAGCCTGGCAGATGGAACTGAGCTTTCAGTACGTAGACCTGACCTCACACGACCTCAGCATCAGAGAAGGAAGGACCCAGGCCAAAGTGCACCCCCACCCGGGTGTAGTCTGGCCTGGGGGTATACTTTGGCCTGTGCAGTCATTTGGTTCAATACTTAAATGTACTGGTTTTTGCAGTTTGCTATAAAAAACAGCTCATCATGCATACCTTTGTTGTGGTTACTGGTTGCGATTTCACCTTAATAACACTAACGTTGTCGGCCATAAACCTGCCAGCCCACATAAGCTGACAGATTTATGGCATCATAAACAGTTACCCATTACTGATTTCTTCCGCAGGGCTCCTGGGTTATGGAGGGAGACATTCTGAAGGGGGTTTTCACCAGGAAGGACAACGGAAAGCAACTCACAACAACCAGAACTGTCCAAGGAGATGAACTGATACAGGTGGGCTGGATCTACGTCTGCGCAAATGAATCATCTCACATGTTATTCCTACTGCAAAGCAGATGGAACGTCACAAAGATGAGGTTGATTTGGGTATTTGATAGTTTTCCATCACAGTAACTACATGTAACTTTCCCCAACAGACCTACAACTACGAAGGCGTGGACGCAAAGAGGATTTTCAAGAGAGCTTAGAGAAAACTGCTCAACTGTTCCCAAAACAGCCAAGAGACAGACTTACATACAGTATTGTGTTGGAATGTCCACTCCTTATGCCAGCGTGGGACTATTGTACAGACACCTTTACAGTGTGCTCTCCACCTGTACAGTATACTGAACTATTTTCAATTGCACTGAGTTTTGATACTTGCAATAATAAAGTCAAAACTATCCGTTTCCACGTGTCTTCTTCCTGCGTTCATACACTAATTCCATTGACAACAATAAGAAACACAGTTACAACTTAAATTAGTGATACAGTAATTTAATCTTTATTTAACAATGAATAAAAATAAATATATATTATCTACAAAAATATAAGGTGTTGACAGATTTTGCATGTTTCTTTAAATTGGTCTGTACTTCCACAAGTCATGAAGCATTCACTGAAGCACCAACAACTTTATTATGTAGTAATATCAGGCCAAATCTTAACCACACACGGAGGTATGACAATAGGATTCAGTGACGACTGACTCTACACATCGGGCCACTTCAGCATGTACCTTATCCAATAAAACCAGTGACAGATATGGACGTTCGTGTGTTGACGCAATACAGCGTAACTGGATTCTGTGCCTGCAGATTCAGCACACGACACGTAAAGACATTTAAGATATAAATTGATGCATTGCCAACTGTGACTTTATGGGACAAATCAGGCCTCTAGAGTATTTAAAGCTTTAACTGAAAACTATTAATAGAGGGTGTAAAATGGAAAATTCTACGCTTTCAAGCACACACACACATACAATAACTAGAGTTTAGCAGTGGAAAAAAATCTAACTATAAATTAAGGCTCTTTCAAAATAGGAATCAATAATCAAACAGTAAGTTTAAATGCACAAAATGTTCCAGTTTCTGCCCTTGTTCTGTAAAAGACAAACTCAATAATGAAATAAATATTCCACTAATATCACATGCAGCTGTGCATACTCTGATCAAACTATTCCTTCAAACACCTTCTGGAAAAGGGTCAGCTTTTTGATATTTGCTCATATCCTCTGTTATAATGTCCAACCGTAGGCGTTTTTCCTTCTGAGCAGAAATATCAAATCAAATCAAATTTTATGTATATAGCGCCAAATCATAACAGAAGTTATCTCATGACACTTTACATATAGAGCCAGTCGGAACCAGACTCTAATTAACAGAAACTAAAAGAAAATATGAACTTTCTTTTTTCGAAGCATGCATCAGTACCAGCAGAGGGTCTTTGTCTCTACCCTGTTCACTGGAAAACAGGAGGCTATATGTTGTAACCTGATAAAACCTTCCAATGAGATGCATATGTTGTCAATGTACTGTACACACCAACAAAGGATTCTCATAAAAGCAGAATAAAACTTGGATATCCCACGTCTTTGGTGGAAAATGCTTTTTTAGGAAAAAGGCCTAATTCAGGACATCCAAATAGAATATGCTCTTTATATAAAACCTCTCAAATTCAGAATATTGTAAGAATAAAAGTGGAATATCAACGTGCATTTTACATTTTATTGGAGTGAAATTTGAAGACTGAGAACACTTGGATGTCTCTCTTCTTGCTGCTTTGTTCCTATTGGATGTGCATCCACTTTGAAGGTTGCTTCCCAGTCTGAAAGAGCCTTCAGGAACACACTGGACTGTAAAATCTATAACACACAAGCACACGCACGACTGACGGTGCCCACAGAGGAGTGTCACCAGATATGTCACTGTTAGCATTGCATATTCATATGGTTTGCATACATCTGCTCCACCTCTCCACATTCGCCTCTTTTCATCTCAACCCTTGCAGTCTCACTCACAAACATGTCTCTCCAAAAAACACCAAGGCACTCTTGATACAACTGAAGTTCAGAAATGTACCGCACCATGTGTCAGATCAGTAGAAAAGAAGTATTATCGACAACGGAAATAAATAACAGGAAAAACACAGTTAACAAAATAAATAAGTAGCCACATAAGAAACCACATAAACTCTTTGTAGGTGAGGCAACATGAACATAATCCGGTTAATCTGACTGAGATTTCTAGAATTCAATTAGACTTACTTATTCTGTCAATATACAAAATTGGAATTAACAATAAAAACACAATAATTATTTACAAATACTACAGCACAATCAACTTTTTAAAGGCATCCTTAAGTTGTGTGACATTGTGTTCACTGTGTCAGATCAATGACTACCGCCACCACGGTTTCTGCTGTTTTCCCCTTTAAATTAAACTTTTGCAGGTAAGGGTTTACACAATAAAATACCAAATTCTTCCTTTGGTGCAACAACCAAAACACAACAGACACAAAGAGGGCAAATTTAGTGACTCAACATGGGCAGAATATTGAGAAAGACAAGGTAGACAAAGCTTATTGAGGACAGAATGAATATACAAAGGAAAATGCATGAAATAATGCACTGAAAATGGCTACGTGTTTTAGAAAACACTTGGCAATGCTCTTCATAATAGTCGCCACAAAAGAAAATTTCTGCTAGGCCTTTAAAAATGAACATCACAATTATATGTCTTCTTTGAAATACTAGATACAAGTTTCCAAAGTGAACAAACCTGCCTTTGAAGAAAGCATAAAGTAGGATTGAATCAATGCATAGTATGTTTGGGTGGTCAGTCAGTTTGTAACATATGTTTGCATTATACTTTTTACAATTAATGCATAAGAAAAATGTCAAATAACTGTTGTTACAAATATGATAGAATTCGAATATAATTAAATAAAACCCAATAAAATGTGTTTGTTTGACTCACAGTCCAATATATGCTCATGCTCATGCTAGTAGGACTTTTTAAAGGCCACATGCAGGTTTCAGACCATTATTCTAATAAACAATACTTGTGTTGTGTTGTATGGTCAACAATAGGCATATTAAATATATTGGCATATTTATGGGAATACCTGCAAAAACAGACCTGCTGAAATCTGCCTACATTAAGAGGAAGACAGAGAATGCAATTTGACATCACTTGGAGCTATAAAAAGGAGTCGGTACAACTGGAGGGAAAATACACAAGGTTTTCAGATTGTACATAGAAATAATGTCCTGAATGAACGAGAGCTGTCCCCACTGCAGAACGTCAACAGATAGCAGGATTTATCCACTCTGTGCAAAAGTCATTTCAGTTGCATTTTGAGGAATTGAGTATTAGCATCAAATATGTATCGACGATCAAAGGAAAATTAACATCTGATACAATGAAGTAACAATAACCTTTGTGACAAAATCAGTGCAGCCAATGACGCTGGACAGAACGGGACAGCCCTCAGTCATTCATTAACAGGAAAATGTTGTGAAAGTACTGATAAATGATAATGGTTGACACAAATGAACAGAATATACAATTGCAATATGTCTTTTCTGCTGACCTTAAGCCCTCGATGTGGATAAAGTTAGGAAGCTGCCTAAAGGTGAATGACAGTGTTCTATATATTAACCCTCCATTAGCAGAGGTAAATGAATAAATGAATAAGCCCCTACCAACACACTCAAATCACCAGAGCTCATTCCTTTTAACTGTTCACTTTATCTTCACTTGGCTCAGCTTCATCATTTATGCCACATTTATTATTCTGGTCTGGTTTTCTATGAAATATGCAGAAGTATTGCACAAACAAAACCACAGGGTGATTAAAAGTGAATAATGCAGATTCAAAAAACATTGTGCAAACTGAAAACGGTGCCTGTTTTGGTTTAAACAAACTCCAGCTGCAGTACTGTTGGACACTGGAAGACAGTATAGGCTGTACTCGACGACCTATCCAACAATGTTCAAAACACTGTAGGTTATGTGACAATACTTGTGTGACAAGGTTGCATAAATATATTCCACTGAATTTGGAGCGGTCAGGCTTCAAAACGTTATCATTCTGTAAACTCTTTGGCATCCAGTTATTACTCTACTGACCTCTGTCCATCTATGTAAACAAAGCTTATCAGTTAACCCTCATAAAAAACCACGTTCATCCAGTCCTTTGGCTGACACTGGGTTCCATTTTGCTGTGGGTTTATTGCTATTATGGCCTGTCAAGAAAAAAAGAAAAGAAATAATCTTTTTAAAAAATAGTTTTTATGCAGGCTCCAAAGTTGCTAAAAAGTTAAAGTGCAGACCATGATGCTGCATTGCTCCCAGTTTTGTTCCAATTCCTCAATTTCCATCTCTCCTGTTTTATTAGATGTTTCTAAAATGCAGTGTATACAGATTTTGAAGGCTTCACATTTGTGGAAATGGCAAAATTGAAAATAAATAAATAAATAAATAAATAAAATCCTCAACTTTGCAAAAAAAAAAAAAGACCCAAACAAAAAAGGTTACTTTGCTTGATTCCTTGGTCCTTCCTGTCATCACACAAAGAAGGAAAAAGTAGAATTGTTTGCTGCTTCTCCTCTGTTTAACACAGTCATATGTAATAAAGCCACTAGCACCACCTTCTGACGACACCGTCTAAGGTGGTTTATTCTCTCCAAACTGGCTGATGATTTTGGGTTATTTTTTTTGCAACTTTTCAAAAGTTTGTTTCAAATTTACTTAATCCACTGTCGTCTTCTTTATGATTGGCTATGTAATAAATAGAAAATGCCTGGAAAAAAATCCTCAATACATAACAATTCGCACATACTTGTGAGCTTATGTGAAGTTTGTGTTGGAGTCTGTCTTTTACTGATGTTCTTTGGACTCCACTTCTAAGCTGTTTGAGAAGAGGAGAGATGAGAGGTATGGAACGAGCTTGAAAGTCCTACACAGAAGTCAGGTTCAGTAATCCACCCCAACTCAAAACAGAGTCCAAAACAAACTTCATGTAACCACACAAGCACACACAAATCTTACCTAATGAAGCTTTAGTGGAGCTATTTTTGTTGGAGCTATTTGTGTTTATGGTGAAAAGCCAACAAATATGGCAAACATTACTTTCATCCTGTTCATTCTTTGAAGCAGGCGTTACGTCACTGTTGTTTTTTCAGTACTGGGGGCAGTGCAGCACAATGCAGACGCAAAACTGAATTATTTACCGCCCTTACAGAGTCGACATGGTTAATACATTAACAAAGCAGTCACCTATTTACACAGCCAGCGTAACAACATTAGCATTTTTTGAGAAATTTTTTTTTAACAATATGCAACAATCAGTTTTTAGCACGTCAATAATTCTTTCCGGTGTAAAAATATCCAACTCTAACCTAAGGTCTGAAAGCAAACGACAAGAGACTTACTTGTATCAGGTCTGGCTTTTGGCACCTCTTGTAAGTGTGTGTCTGTAGGGAGTGCATGAGTGGCATCTCTTCGCTCGTTCGCAACAACTGTCCGTGGCACTGTGGCAGAGAGGACAAGAGGCCTTTGGTTGTGGTACTTCAGACGATATGTTTCTGTCATACAGTTGTCCACATTGAAGTACGTGGTCAGAGAAACCTCTTGAGCCGGCACCGCCTGTTCCACTCTGCATCCAGTTAGTCTCTCTTCACTCTCACATGACGACGGGGTACTCCTCTCCGGATCCGAGCCCGATTTGGAGCTTGCATCTGAGAATGTTCTGAGGCCTGAAATGTCAGGTTTCCTGTGAGGACTAACGTAAGATGAGGCCGAAAGACGCGGGCTTGACGGGAAGGGTTCTTGAAGCATCCTCGGACGAAACGCGGTGTGACTCGTTTCACCCTGGTGAGGAGAACCGCGCTGGGTGGGTCGGAGGTGAGGCGACCCTGTTGTGCCAAGCTGACGCTGATTGTTCAGTTGAGGAGGTTCCGCCGTCACATTGCTCGGAGGATGGTACGGGAGGGTTCTATGAGGACACTGGGAATCCGAAGTGACAGGCTCGCTGTTGCTGGAGCGGTAAGTGCCGTCTCTGTCCTCGGGCTCAGAGAGAGCGAGATCATCGGAGCTGTTCCATTCTGAGCTGCTGGTTTTGGCAATGTGCCTCAGGACTGTACTTTCTCCAGTGTGCCCTCTACAGTTTGACAGCTCCTGCTGCTCACTCTGCCTGTTATCTGAACCAGTGGAGTCCCTCTCTGAAGACGCTGCTTTTCTGGAGGTGCTAGACGTGTACTTAGATTTTCGTCTACAAAGAGGATACACATATTTACTACATACAGGAAAATAACGACAAATGTTTTCATATGACAGCAGCCAACAGACAAACTGCTTTTCTAATTTAGTGCCAGTGTTATTACCGCCACCAAGGAGGTTGTGTTTTCATCGGGGTTTGCCTGTCTGTTAGTTAGCAGGACAACTCAAAAAGTTATGGAAGGATTTTGATGGAATTTTCAGGAAATGTTGATACTGGGAAAAGGACCAAATGCTTAAATTTTGGTGGTGATCAAGGGTGGGGTGGGGGGGTGATCTGCCTTGGCTGAGGTCTGCGCTGTCCGAGTGCTTTTCTAGTTACAGATTCATTTATTTAGAGTTTTCATACCTCAAACTTGGACTGCACTTTAGATGTGAATGAGACACTTGGTCATGGTTCTTTCCCTGAGGTTTGGGTTGATGTTTACCTGTAAAATATTAAACAAGACAGACAAAATTTAAATGAAAAGAACATTTTCATCCAGCTGTAGCTCATTCATAATGCCCGGGTAGAGTTTCAACCAGGAGAACTGAGCACATTACTCTAGTTACGTCTCAACACCAGCTTCGAGGTAGTTACAGAATATAACTGAAAGTCCTTCTGTGAGTCTATGAATCACTAAATGGTTTAGAATAGGTGTGTGATATGTTTACAGATTACAAACTGATCTACTGACCCCAGAGTCCAAACTAAACATGGTTTAATTAACTGTTCTGCTGAAACTGGAACTATCTGCCTGTAGAGCTCAGATTTGACCCAAACGTACACATCATGCACTTACTTTTAATTCTAAGTTCAGCATTTCTGTCTTTTGGTATTTAAGCATTTTCTTCCTGATGACGTCCTTTTATTTCTGTCAAGCACACTTACTTTGTGAATGAAATGCACTACAAAAATAAACTCACCTTTCCCTCAACAGTAGTTCTAACTGCAAGAAGTACCTGTTTTACAGTCTGCCTTTGAGCAGTTTTGCACTATTCTGACAAATCTGGTACTATAAAGGGTTCCGTTAGAGATATTTATAGATATTCTCTGACCTAACTTTTTTTTTTAGAATAAAGTATGGGTAGCTTGTGCAGTATAAATAGCAACACTACTTATAAAAACTGTAGGAAAACAGACCACAGGACACAAGATTTGAGCAGATTTAAACAGCGGAGTGTACTGAAGATACGATCACACACAGACTAAACACACGACAAAGACATTTACCATAAGGATGTCTAGAAAAGTAGAGGATTACAAAAAAGAAAAAAGGGTTACATACGTCATAAGATTAACAACATTTCTTTCTATTTTACAGGATCCCAAAACAAAGTCAGACTTCTTGTAAATCGCTAATTTCTGACCTCGTCATCAGATTTATTTTTCTTAGAATTTCAAGATTAATATCACAGATCAAATACTTCTTTCCCATAATCTCCGCTAATCTTGATCTAAGCACGAACACACAAAACAAACAAGAGGAAAGAGACTATGAGGCTGTTGTCGTCTCAGTACACAAGGTGGCAGCAGCGGAGTGTTAACGTCTGGACATTTTCACAGCAGGATGAACGGGTTGTGTGCTCGCTCCGTACACCAGTGCAGAGAGAGGAAGCATGGTGCTGAATTCCTTCCCTTTAAAAATAGATGTGTTATTTTTTTCTTCGCTGTTGCCCTGGAGAGGTCCATGCAAGGATAAAAGCTTTAGCTCTTGGTTGGAAACACTGGCTCTAGATGCACGGAGACTCCATAAAGTATCAAGTGAGGCACATTCAAAGTACCGCATGAAACAGAAAGATATTAATGACAATGCCAGTAGCCGTGTCCAGCTGTGCTATCTGAATGAGCTTTGTAGGATTATCATCAGATTAATGCCTGTGCAGGGCTGACAGGGTGAGGAGGTTAAAGAAGCCAGTCCAGGCTTAGAAATGAACCAAGAAATTAATCAAACAGTAAATGAAAAAGAAACACTGTCATCTCTTACATTTTTAAGAACATGGTTTGACAGTGTTTAAACACACTGACGCAACACAGAAAACAGCATTTGGGCAATGCATCCAATTCATTTTATTAATGAGGGTTTCAGAAAATTGCAAAAAATGTCTGAATCGCAAAAGTGACAGACCTTTCTTGCACAATAAAAATGCAACCTGTTTGCTTCTTGTTGTACATTAACTGTCAGTGTGTTTCTCCAGTCATATATAGCATATCGCTTTAGTACAGAAAGAGTATTTTTGAATCATGTTTTGACTTCAGTTCTTTTAGCCACAAAAACAATGAATTAAAATTAGAAATGGTCCATTGAAAAAACTGATAAAATTTTTTTAGTCAGTACATAATTTATTCTAAAAGAAGTTGCAGTCAAACTACACTTACAACTTCACTGATCAAACATAAGCGTGAATAACATATTAATGAATAAGTGAACAGAACACAGAACAACTAAACACGGCAAAATGTGTGTGACACTTCAGCTATTGTCTGTAACACACACCCAACATACAAAAATGTTTATATCACTATAATATGAAATCTGTGAAACTATGTTTTGCGCAATTGTTTTGGTAAAACATCTATGACCAACGTACCGACTGTAACAGAGTTCAGAGAACAAACACGTCTAACATCATCCACCTTTCGCAGAACATGAGCTCAACTTCATTAAGGCTTTAAGTCCCTCGTCATGTTTTTACATTAACAGAAAGATTCAACAACATTTCAACTGACTGTAGAGAATTACTACAAACACCTGCTTGTCCTCAACATTAATGCTTCAAACAAACCATGATACAATGCACAATGGCACCTTTGCTTTTTTGTCGTTGTTTGTTGTATTGTAATGCTTTTAATGGAATTCTTGCTTATTGCATGAATCCATTGGCCTATCAGCCACGACACTGATAAAAAATAAGATTTATTTTCATCACCTCCAGGTTTCAGAGGTTATGACAGACATTGGCTTCTATATGACCACAGACATTTACTAAGTTAATTAAGCAACAATAGG
The DNA here is from genome assembly GCA_037367295.1 of Apogon hyalosoma. NCBI lineage: Eukaryota > Metazoa > Chordata > Actinopteri > Kurtiformes > Apogonidae > Apogon > Apogon hyalosoma. Next base: position 8,172,561 of record JAPQRP010000001.1, on the reverse strand, counting down.
AACATTAAACAAACATTATTTTCAGCAACGCTGGCTTATTCTATATGCTGATTTTTTTCTAACAGTGACAGATGGAGAGGAGACAGATGTCTTTTGGTATTAATTTTGTACCTACTCTAGTGTTGTACACTGTTACAGAGATACAGAAGACCTTAGGCTCCGCTCAGACTGCAGCCAAATGTGTAACAAATCTGATTTTTTTCTGATTCAACCCAGACCACTTTCATATCTGGTCCTAAATCTGATACGTATCTGATATTTTCCAATGCAAGTTCAGTCTGAACGGCCAGGTCGCATTTATTTGACCTTTACGTCACTGAAATGCGACAAATGTCACTATTCTGCATCCCAGGAGTGTTACTTCCGTAAACACGGTGCGGGTCTGCGCGGTCACATATTACGTTAGGACCTCTTTTGCGCATGCAGGTCACTTCAGGGTCGCATCCAGTTCATACTCAAAACTAATAGAAGTCGCATTTAAAGCTCTACCGTATGATGTGGCATTTTTACACTTTTCTTTTGTCACCTTAAAATGCTCCTAATAAGTGTGTGTCAAACTAAAAATGTTAAAGAAATCCACCAGGTTTAGAAGCTAAAAAATGTTTAATTCTCATATATTTCTGCTAAAAGTTTATTTTATTTGGTCCAAATAAAATAAGTGGCCGAGCCTGGCTGATCCTCCTGTCAATCATCTGTTACCCAGTCCCACATCAGATACCGGTGCCTCTGAATCTGACGTTTCACTCGCTGCTCCTCCTGTCACTGACCGCAGTCTGCTGTCGAGGGATGTGAGTGGACGGGATTCAAATGCAAGTGTTGAAGGGAAAAAACGGACTTAACAGAAACAACAACCAAGGGAACAAACAGAAGAATCCGACTGCAGCAGCAGAGTCCGTGAATGAAGGATGGAGAGAAAAGTCTGGGAGTCGGGTGGACTGGACTCTGCAGACAGGTCTGCACAAAGCTCAGCTTTTACTCCATGTACACGGCGTCACACCATGCAGGATGATAAATGTACGGACTATGAAACCTCAAATGTCCACGGACAGTGGGCGGAGTCAGCGCGCTCACGGTCCGGCCCAGTCCGTCCAGATGATGAGGCGCAGTGAAGACACTGACCCAGCGCCGCACAGAGCAGACTCTTACATACAGGGTGTGCAGATGGAACAGGAGCAGGTGGAGGATGGGTCTGAGTGATGAGGGAGGGGTCCGTGGACACGCCAGAGCGGACCGCACCTCCGCCTCTACCTCTGCTTCCACCGCACGTCAGGTGAGAGGAGGGGAGCGTCAGAGCAGGGGGAAGTGGGCGGGGCTTTGGAGGGAGGCGGGTTGTTCATGTTCAAATTTTGACTCAGTGCTGTGAGAAATGCCAGATCAGCAGGTATAGATTTAATGTGGAATATGAACGAGCGCAAAAAAAAAAATCCAAACTGTGCATTAAGACCTGTTGTCTGAACGTAGCCTTATTTGCTGAAATCCCAACACAAAACATCTATTTTTTAATCGGTTAATTTCAGCTGCTATCACGGTCATCCCTATCTGAGTGACAGAGTTATCCAATATGAACAAACCACCAGCTCCCAGCCCCAAACCCGTTCTAACATGCGCTTCACACAGGTACAGACAAATCGGCCACAGTGCATCTTCAACTTACCATTGTGTGAGGGTGAAGACATGTTTGACTTTGCATCCCCTCCTTTTGGGTGCAGCTGACTGGAAAATAACATTTATAGAATAAAGATTATTTGTCGCAAGCAGTAAATGTAAACAATACATGCAAATACAGTTCTCTACTTTCTGTGAGACAGAATGACCCTCAGGACTTTTTGGATCTAATATATAAGAGGGGACACTGTTGATCATAGCACATCACATATTGCCAGAACACATGATCTGGTGCTGGTTTTCAAGCAATTCTGATTTATTTTTACACACAGTAATAAAAAAGGTGTCTGGGTATCTTTAAATAGTGCAACTTTATTCATCTTCAGTGAAAACTTTGCAATTCATGTGAATTTTTGTTGGATGTTGATGTTAAACTCATTCATATGGTATTATTTCACATCTGACATATCAGCAAATAAATAAATGAACTGCACTCCAGAACAGCCGGCCATCTAGCTGGTCAGTAAGTTTCAGCTGCTGTCATGAACGTAGGCAGCCAAGATCACGGTCAGTCAAGCTAGCGTTATCTAACTTGACCTTGACAGGCACAGATGTTAACGACAACTTTCACAACATGAGGATTGTCTTTAACTGTGAGGCCAAAAAACAGAAACGCACACAGTGATCTTGAGTTACTTGGAATGGGTCTAGCTGGGTAATCTGAGTATAATAAACTGTAACTATCTGCAGTGTGTGACAGCAGAACTTTACCCACAAAGCAGTCTGCATTCAAAGTACATGTGTTTTACCTTTTCAACTGTGCCTCTGGTGTTGATCTCTGGTCTTTAACAACAAACCCATCAACACCAGGGGAGTCTGGATTGGTGGAGCCACTGCTGAGTCTATCGCTGCTCTCGTAGCCAGATTCTGTCCTTTGGATGGTCCAGGTATCACTACGCAGCAGCGTCTTAGGGCCACCCTTGAGCCTGCCGCCCTTCTGCTGGTTGGCCCTGCTCTCGGAATCTACCGAACTGTGGCTCTCAGTCTCAAGTCGCTGCTCGTCTTCATAAATAGTCATCAAACACTTTTGCTTTCGATCTTCCCTGTTGCGGACGTATTCCCGCTCTCTACTCTGTTCACCGTGCACCCTTTCCTGGGATGAGGGTTTACTGCGGCGTGGGCTGTCATGCTGCTGCTGACGACGCTGCTCCAGTTCATTCAGCACCGTGTCCACGTTTAAAACCTCCCGGATGGGTCTCCAGGTGGACTTGACTTTATTGCGGTTCCCTCCACTTCCACCTTTTTCCCAGTGCTCCTGACAGCTATCCTGATCATGGCGACTCGGTGACGTGCTGGTTTTGCGGCTGTGCCCGCCGCCCTGTGACTGTCCACGAGGCTCCTGGGACGCTCGGCTTGAATGGTTTGATGACTTCTCAGTGCGTGGAAAGCTTTTGGACTTTTGCTCGACAGGAGGCCTTGTTCCGTTCTCTGGGGGAGATGAGGATCTTGCATAAGCCATCTCTAAAGAGAGGGGACATGGATCATTTGTGGAGCTACTTATTTGTACATGTTCCGGTTTTTTCAACATTTTGCTCTAGTTAATCTTTAATTTTGTCGCTCTGCCGTCAGCGTTTCCTTCATAACTATAAACCAGATGCGGTGCCTACCTTTATGTTGTGATGGATCCGTTTTTCGATGCCCTCTGTCCTTTTTTGACGTTTCACTCGGCTTCTGCAAACTCTCCATGAAGGATTCTTGGAACTTGTTTGGGCTCCCAAGGGGATGTTTCACTGAAGAACAAAAGTATTAAAAGGTCAAATATACGATTGCTCTAGAATGAGAAACATTTCACTACATCCCTGAGAACCAATATTAGACAAGCTGATTAAAACTGTGAAAAATGCAGTGAGCTAAGGTACCAGTTACTCCACATCATCTGAGAAATGTAGTAAAATGAGCTACAGTAACATTGTAAAAGGTAGTCCACGCCGTCACAGGCTGGGTCATTTTTATACTCAGTAACTCAATATTAAACCAGTGCTTGAGACCAATAATGTCCGATCTCTGCTATAATGTACGTAGACTCTATTCTAATTGTAGTGATTCTTATTTTTCATATTTTATATAGATCGTTTATGTATTGCACATCATCTGGCCATTAAATGTATTTGCTTCTTTTATCCACTTAATTGTTTTATATTTTGACGTAAACTACTGTTTATTACATTTTAATATTTTCCCCTAGAGATAAAACCTAAACAAAACTGTACTATATCTGGGTCATATGTTTCCTCTATAGCTGTATCCACACACTGTACATTTCAAATAAATCATTTTTATCCACCACCCTTTAGTGGTGGATATTTAGAGGAGATATGCATTAAATACTGATCATTATTAAAAACTACAAATGTAGTGATCTTTCTAACTTTTCCTGTATTTCTTCCCTCTTTCCTCACATATGTATTTAATTTATTACTGCATGTAATTTAGTCTTTTACTGTCCCAGTGCTGCCTGCAGGTAGATGGTGAAAGCATGTCTGTATCTGGTGTTTAGCTGTTGATAGGTCACTGCTGAATTCTTGGTTGGTGATGATTGTAGCTTATTTGTGAATTGTCAAATGTAAATTAAGAGCATTTTCGTCTGGAATTTACACAATAAACTACATGAATGCATATTTTCCTGTTTTGTTTTTTTTTTTCCAGTTAAACTTATTTCTCTTCTAGGTCACGTCAGGTTCCATCACATAAAGTCCATTTTGTGTGTCTTCTTGTTTAGATTCTCAACAAGAATTTGTCCTAAATGTTAGTGTTTTAAATTATCTATATGACCGTTATGTTGGAGGCATCGCTTACTCATTATTGGTTTTACTCTACTTCACAAGCTCTGCTAAACATGAAGTGCAACACGATGACTTGGAAAAATTAGGTATTTTTTAAGGCCACTGTATCGCCTGGTCAACAGAAGAGATTAACAACTAAGAAGCTATTTGATACAGAAAAGAAAAGTTACCTAGAAATATAAAGTACTATGTCACTACTTGTAGTGATGCTATTGCCCATATATACTGTATGTCCCCAAAAAAAAAAATTACAATTGGAATTTCTGCATTGATAACTTTAAAAATAGAGAATCAATCAACATGCAATTTCAGGCCATGAAACTCTAACTCATTACCTACATCTTGCAGAAAACCCTATTGGATTTGCTTCAGCGGTCACGGAGACATGTGGATGTGTGTAAAGCATGTCAGAAGTGCCTTCCCTCCAAGTTTTACAAGTTGTCCACTGAGTTCACGCCTTAAAACACAAAGTTGTTCATTGTGTTCTCGCACAAAAATATCTCTTGAAAAGCAGGAGTTAGCTGCTGACCAACCAAACCGAATTTACAGTTTGAGAACTGGATCGGTAAGAATCAAAGGGAAATGCTTAACAGACGTTCGCTTCTTAGGGAGTGAATGCAAAATGATAACTGACAGATCAACACATCTGTCAACAACAAAACCTCACACACGTACACACCACGGATATGATGTTATGCACAGAATTTGAATTCATTTGTTCGTTGTCCTGTCAGTTGTGAGCTAAATCTTTTCCTTCATCTGATGCCAAGAGCATCCCAGAGCTGGGAGGAATCGACCCCATGACCTGCTTTACACACATCCACATTTCACTGTGACACTGAACCAAATTAAATGGGGTTTTCTGCAAGATGTAGGTAATAAGTTATAGTTTCATACCTGAAATAGCATTTAGATTGTTTAATTATGTTGAAAGTTATCAGTGTGGAAAGTCCAATTGTACTTTTTTTGGGACATATGGTATATAAAGAAATGTGACTTCACATATAATAGTGTATGCTTTTGCCACATGTTACACGACCAGTGAAAGCCCTCCAGCTTATGCCAGATTTACACTATGTGTTGTGAGCGGAAAAGAATTTCTGAAAAAGTAAAACTTAACAAAAATACCAAGAGCACAGACCTGTTCCCACTCTTTAACACTATGAAAACCATGAAATACTATGGTTTAAATCCTTCAGTAATCTTAATTGACTCTTTTTGATTGATTATGACTTTACGTCCAAAATGTACTTTAAGTGTATTTTTTCCCCATTAGATTCTTCCTAATATAACCCTTCATTCATTCATTCATTTCCTGAACCCAGCATTTCCAGGCTGAAGGCAGGGTACATTTTTTTGTATTTTGCTTAGTGTCCACATATTGTTAGCATGAATCCAATGAGACAAAAGCAAGTATGTTCATGTAATTTGTTGATTTTATTATTATTTTCATTAGTTATCATACCATTTGCCTGATTTTAAAGTTTTGCTACTTACAGTGAGTGAATCTACCACTAAATGCAGTGGTGCCATCACAAATATTAGTCCAGTTCTGCATGTCTCCAAGTATTTCTTTAAAACCACTTTTTTGTAGTGTACAGTAAAGGAATAGCTGACATGCTATTAAACATGTTTCTTAAATGACACTAGTTACACAAACAGGACTGAGAAAATATTTTTTCCTAATTTTTCCGAGACGGACCTTTGTAATAAATAATAACGTATGGTATTAGATTCAGTGTTGAAAAAAGATTTTAAAGAAGTGACAACTTTCCAATCAAAGCACGTCCCTGGATCATTACTGTTGAAACCACAAAATCAATGGGAAAAACAGAGATAACATCATCTGTTCAAATCCGTCTCCAAATCAGCACCTTCACCTCACAGCTGCCACTGTTTCCTCTTCTACTGTTCTTTTGAGGATGGCTGCTGACAGGAAATGTTTGATAAAAAAAATAGATTATGATAAAAATAGCGATCATTTTCTGTTGTGTTTTCTCAAATGAGTGCTGATCTTAAAGCATCAATGCAAAATCTGGAAGTTCAAATGAAGTAGTTTCTTAAGATGAAAATAGTGAAGCTAAAAATAAAAATAGTACAGAAAAGGTGATGGATACATGATGTTCTGTTGTTGCATGGCTGGGTGTTACAGAAGTGAGAAGGAAAAACAGTGAATAAGCTGTAAAATGATAGATGTACATCCACTGTATTCAGATAGTGTAACCTGTTTACCTGACAGAACAAAATTATTCATTATTTGTGTTCAATGAAAACACTAATATTGTTGGCTGAACATCTAACAGCCTTAGTGTTGGACATTAAACAGAATGAAGGTGACCTACTGTCATGTCAATGCCACGCGTATAACATTTCACAATAAGAGTCATATTTAAGCCTCAAACAAAAAACATTACTTACAACTATTCCCACAGAAATAAGAATCCAGTCCCATGCCAGTCATATTTACTGGGCACGACACTTAACCAAAGCAAACCGTCCCAACGAGCAAAGTGCCACTGCCAAACCCCCCGAAACAAAGCAGATAAAAGAATGGAGGTAAACATGGGCCATATCTGGAGGAGGAGCGCAAACTGTGGGGCAGGAACATGAGTGCGTTTGGCCACAGGAGCAGGGATTATGGAGGGAGGCGTGGGTGGTAATCTGCGTGCAACAGAGGCATCATCCTCATGTCAAGTTCAAGCCAGCGCACGACAATCTTTCTGTTGGCGCTACAACAAGCAGCCGCTCAATCCAAAGCAAAAGCAAAACTGAAAGTTATGACGAGAAAGCATTACCGTCATCACATTTATTTCGTTTCCGTTTGATTGAAATTATTCAGATGCTAAAGTGAGATTTTTGGGAAGCATTTTATTTAGGAGGCTGGGCTGATGTACAATGAGTTGTGTAAATCAAATTGTATAAGCTGTTGTGTATTCAGTTATGTAAACTACGTAGGGTTGTGTTTTATGACGATACACATCACATGGCTGGAAAACTTCTGCCATTTCATATTATGCTTCATATTCTGGGTCAGAAATCACACTTTTTACAGCAATACATTAATCCTTTAGATGACTTTATAACGCCACAGTGTTCCATACTTATATTTGGTATTTTTAAAAATCAATATTTACTTACACTCATACTAATTTTATTTTGTGCAACATTTCAATAGTTTAACTGGTACAAGTATTGCATTTTTAGTGTGTGTGTGTATATAT
>JAPQRP010000001.1:8149106-8162826 GCA_037367295.1 Apogon hyalosoma | reverse complement strand
AAATGGTGGGTCCCATTACTTTGTCAGGTTTGCCCCCCCCTTTCTGGCACCCAGCCCCTGGTCTCACCTGCGGGGGTGGGGGGGGGGGGTTGACAAAACAGCAAACAGTCTATTTAAATCATGGTGTCAGACTCATTTTAGTTCAGGAGCCACATTCAGCCTAATGTGATCTCTAGTGGGTCCAGTAAACCAGTGAAATGGCACCAGTAAAAAAATAACTGTGAAAAAAGGAAAATGACATTATGGAAATGTTTACATCTACAAAGTATCCAGTAAATATGTGAATAACACAAACAATTTCAAACAACCTGAAATTTCTTAGGAAAAATTACTGCAATTTTAACAATATTATGCCTCAGTCTATCATTTAGACAGACAGACAGACAGATAGAACATTGTTAAAATTGCACTTCATTTAAGACACTTCAGTTTTTTCATATTTGTTCAGGTTATTAACATTTTTTGTGAAAGAATAGTTTGCGTTAGAATAGTTTGTTCCATGCAATTTAACATTTTTTTTTACACTTAAAAAGGAGAAAAATTTGGAGTTGTCATTATTTAGAGGTTATTATGCTAGTATGTTACTGCTCTGACCCACTTGAGATCGAATTTAACTGCATATGGAACCTGAACTAAATTATTTTGACATCCTTGATTGTTAATATCTTCAGTCTAATGTTTGCGTTTCACACATTCATCCCATGGGCCTGACTGAACCCTTTGGCGGGCCGGTATTGGCCCACAGGCCGCCTGTTTGACACCCCTGATTTAAATCATGCAAATAATACTTGATTTGTGTATAATGACTCTGTAAAAGTGCCTTCCTGTCTTACCCCACATAGGTTCAAACGTGGACCGAGAGACTTAATGACATCGTCTGTAAGATCAGACTGCTCCGCGTCCCAAACGAATCCAATCGTGACGATCTCTGGACAGTTCATGAGCACACGGCGGATCTTGATACTCTGACCACAGTCACTCTGCAAATTAAGAAGAAAAGAAAAAAAAAATCAAATGTAAGCTCCAACACTTTTATATAAACCAAAGCAATTATACACTACAATTGAATATTACAAAAAACATCCCATGGGATAAAGGTTTTAAGTTATTTTTGGGTGAGTCATTCAGTTACTGTCTCTCTAACAAAGAAAAAAACAGTTTCACCTCAGTTGAAGTGGCAGAATTTAGCATAATTTAATACAAAGACCTGAGGCAAAGGGAAAAAGCTGTCTTATTTAGAAAGGAAATGTGGAAAAATGTGAGGAGAAAAAAAAAAGGAGAAACATTTAAATGAGCCACTTGCGCATTGCTTTTGTCTATTTCTGGCACGTGTCAAAAGACAGCTGGGCTAAGTGGTTGCACTCAGTTGTCTAAATTGTTCACTTTCAATTTTGCACAAAACCATGTTCACACTCAGATACACTTGCTGCATCATAAGAAATAACATTTCTGGGTTGTTTTTTTTAACTCCAGGTAATGTGTTGCTTCCTCATTTAATTCAGCACCTTTTGATATGAGACCATTTACATTACAGATACACCCGCCTCTTACTGAAAAACAAAATGAATATGACTTATCACTTTAAAATCAGGGCAATTTTAGTATCTGCTGTATCATCGGCACAGCACCACATCATTCACTCACTTCTGGAGTTTGCAACTTTTGCAAGAATGCTGAGTTAAAGGAACGGAGCTGTCATCTTCCAAACTGATGCACACCGAAAAGGAAGACAGCAGCAGCAAATACAGATGAGAGAAAAACAGTGGATAAGCTCTTACTGCTATTTATATCCTAACACTAGTCTGGCACCGTCTCCGTCCGGCCGCTTCAAGTGCAGTGTGACAGCAGAAAGCACTGAGAGTTCTCTGCAAAGTGGCAAGAATAGTTTTTGGGATCTGTTTTACAGTAAATGCAAACTGTTCTGCTCAACATTAATCATTAATGTCCTGTAATGAATCCACCTCGGAGTTCACACGACTGACATACCACCTATTTGTTTTGGAAAAAACTCTTGAAACGACACCAGTAAATGACGTACCGGGCAGCTTCGGAGGTCACCCGTGTTGTTTGCTGCCTGCAGCAATTCTCCAAACATGTCCGACCTCAGCCGCTCGCTCTTCCCCAACATACGATCAACCTGTTGGCTGAGTGTGATCAGACAAAGAGTTCAACGTGTTACAAGGAAAGTTTCCATATTTCTTAGTCAGCTACAGATACTTGGAATTTAGGTGTGCATTCAGTTAAATACATTTAGTCAAATCTATTCAAATTAGTGCTGTCAAATGATTACAATGTTTAATCAGATTAATCACAGGGTTTCTTTGGATTAATCACGATTAAATATCATTTATTTTCAATCTACATTAGTCGTATTTCATTTTGCATGAACAAACAGACTCAACAAAGAAGTGAATATATCTGCACTGAACAGGTTTATGAAACACCTTCAACAGTTTCAACTAAACAACTGGAACCAAAACAACTGGAACCAACTGTTCCTTCTTGGTTTTGTTTGTCCTCATGTTTCCATCCAGAAGCCAATGTGCTGTTTGTGCTCTTCCATCTTTATGGGTCGGTTCTGTTCCTGTTTACTGGACAAACGGACCCACATGTGTTCAGTCATTCTGCTGCAGATGGGTTCATTACATTAAAAGTTTTAATCAAATTAATCATGATGATAGATTAATCTGCGTTAACGTGTTAATTTTGACAGCCCTAATTAAAATATAAAAATTCCAAAATGACTTTAGTGACTGAATTTACACATTTGTGATTCTAAAACACATCTAAAGCAATAATAAAACCTATATTAGGTGAGAAACAAAACGTTCCTTTAAAACTCATTGTATCCATCCTTTTTAGAACTGAACACACTCTATACATGAAAATACCTGCGTGAAAATGTCTACAGTCACAGTGAAAACATTAACATTTACTGACAGACTCGAGGTTTCAATACTGATAGAGAGGAAGGAAACTGAACTATGATGCGGATGCTTACAACTGCAATCAGATATTTTAGGTTCACTGAGACTAGTAACCTTGTTTAATACTTTAATATTTAAACCAGGATTAGCACTTCGACCTGATTTTTATATCCCGGTTTTAAAGCCGTGGCACTAAATCAAGTACTCACCATAACGCGGTGGTTGAAACGTAATGAACAAACTCTGTGAAAGGGTGTGGATCAGAAGATGCACCACAACAACGACACACAAACTGAAAAATAAACAGACAAAAAATGTTTAAATGTAGATATTCTGACCTGCATATTCACATGGCTGTTCATGAACAAGAACATTTTCCTTTTTAGTTATTTATTCACGTTTATACTTTCATTCATCACATGGCACTGTGTCGTACCTGCTCATACAGCATCATTGCAAACTTCTGATGGGTAATGCAGGATTTGGACGAGCACACATCAGTGGCTGTGTCTGAGGCGATGTGTAAATGAATACGCTCCAGGATGTTCTCCTGTCATGAAATAAATAAAGTAGAGGTGAATGCAAGGTGAGCATTCAGTGTCAGCTTACACTGTTACTGAGAAGATGTGTCACTTAAAAACAAGGACTAAACAAACTTCAATATTCGAAAACCCTCAAAGTTCATTTTGGTTTTCTTTGGTCACAATATGTAACAATATGCAATACGCTCAAATATGTGACTAAAACATATGCTTCTGCTTTTTGTAAAAAAAAATGGATGTATTTGAATAATACAGGGCATTATAATTAGATGGATGAAGAAGGACTGAAACTGCTATGTGTCCCTTCTCAAGTCAGTGACAAATAAAGAAGTGTTTAAGTACAAACACTAGAAAAAGACAACCAAACTAATTTGACTAAATCTAAAATGCTAGCAGGGCTCACAGACAGACAGACCAAAAAGCACCTAAAAAAAGCATAGATGGGAACTGTAAGTGCTGATGGAGTCTAAACAGACTCCACTTCATTTGACACAGAAGCAGCACCACAGGCATCATTTATCCACAGTTAATGTGGTGTGCTCTTCCTTATATTATATTAAAATTAACTGTGTTGACGTACGAAGCACTCAGCAGCATCGTCCATCAGGCCAAGTTGGAAGCGCTGCTCGTCTTTAAAAGTTTCAGCTAAGGCGTTACGCAGGCTGTCGGAGGGGAGAACACGCTCCCTGCTCTGCTGAAACTGGCTGAATATACTCTGAAAAACAAAACAAAGAAAAAACAACAGCAATCAGTGACTGATCTCAAACAGCCTTGTTCCTCGTCTCATTTAGGAGTAATCTTCAAAGCAATAACATTTTGTGGACAGTAGAAAGTGAAACTTTCAGACATAAGGGTGGAAGTGCAGTGAAGAACAAACCTTTAATGCACAGAAAATGCAGGCATCGCCGAGACAAAAATGACCCGAGAGCTGCCTCAAACTTCTCCTGAAAATATCCAGCTGCCATAGCACCTGTGAACATTTAATAACACAACATTCATCATATTAAGTCTGGGCACAAAGCAAAACTCTGAGAGCTGAGCTTCATAACATAATGTGTTCAACATGAATAAGATGCAGCTACAGATGCACTTATCGATGAGACAAACCATGCAGTTATTTGTAGTTTCCGATTATTTGTAAAAGACAAAACACATGCACACATACGTTTTGGGGTTGTCCATCTTTAAATAAATTCTGGTCTGAAATCTTTGATGCTTTATCAACAGTAACAGGAAAGAAAATGGTTCCTAATGGATTTCCTGCTCTGTTTGGTGTTGTGCCTGCTCCAATCACATTTCCCTCTGTTTAGAAGGACTTGATTGCATTTACATCTTTATTGGCCAGGGGGCTTATTTTGTTAAAGTGGAAATCCTCATCTCCACCAACCTTCTCAAAATGGATCAAGGAAGTACTCTATTTTCTCAAACTGGAAAAAAATGTGATTGACTTTAGCTGGAGCCGCCAACACTTTTGAACAGACACGGACTCCTTTTCTGATCTGAAGAAAACAAGGGGTGGGATAAAAATTTCTTCAGTGATTGTATTTTTCATATTGCAGTGATTTTTTTCCGTTCAGCGCATCAGACAAAGGAAAGCCCGGCCTCAGCCTCTCAGCAGCTGTTTGTTGGAGTCGCTACAAAATGAGAGCAAGTTTTTAGTTTAGATTTTACTCCATAAGACCAAAACAATTAGTGACTGAGCTGAAAGTGAACAAAATAAACCCGAAGACAAAAAACTAAATTACAATAGTTATGACTGATATAAAAATGTACCATGATAACAATAATCATTATTTTATTGCTCAGACCTACTGCTAAGTCATTATTAAAGTGTGATGCCTGAACCTGCTGAACAGTGTATCTACACAGCAGTTCACTTCAAGTCGAGCGATAGTACCGTCAAGTTCATTGATGCAAACGCTATCAGATCTACACAACCTCAAAAAAAAAACAACAAAAACATTGGTAATATTGTTATGGCAACCATCAGCATCAGACCCAGAATTTGAGGGTTGGTGTGACTAAACTAAAATCATAGTCATGGTTAATTTAAGAAGAAAAATATCTGTTCATATGTCTGTTAACTAACTTTAAACTTCAGGCATCTACTGCATCCAGGCTGGCTGCTTTTGAGTCATTCTTCTGCTCTCAGGTGATCCGAGCAGCTGTACAGATGAATTATGGGACTTATGCAATATGATAGTTCTGGAATAATTTCACTGAGTTGTGTATCTTTACTTGCAGATTGTAATTTCTCACCTGAACAGCGCTGTTGAGGAAACAGCTGTTTTGGCCGGGCTCGTTCAGCAGGCCTTTGGTCAGAGCCAGAGACAGCATGCTGCCGGGCTGGTAGGATTTCTTCAAGCCTCCTCCAGGTTTTTTGAACATCTTCACCCATGACATGGAGTTAGAACCTGTGTGTGTGTGTGTGTGGGGGGGGGGGTAGAATAATCATAGTTCTGCATCTTCTGTTTCATATTTGCATTATTACAGAAACAGAATAGAATTCAAAATACAGTGGTAATGTTCCAATACACTTGCTATCTGCAACATTTAACAAAAGTCTGCCATAAAACAGACTTTGCAGTCCCAAATGCATGGCACTGTGGAGACATACGTGTCCTGGATGAAACTCACTCCATTTTGGACACAGTTGTTAGCACTACGTCACTAATCCAAATGGCTGATTTGTTTGGATGTCAGGTATATCACATCCTCTACCTTCTCCAGAGTTGGGGGGAGACTTGTTGCAGCTGGACATGCTGGGAAGTGGGAGCTGGTGTGCAGGTCTGGCCATGGGCTCGGTCCATTTCATCCCCACGCACCCCCAGAGCGTTTAGTGGAAAGCATGGTGAGAATCAGCCGCAGGGCAGCCTCAGCCATGAGCCTCTAGACATTGAATGACAACTGGACAAAATCTGTGGAGCCCAGAAAGAAGAGAGGAAACTCATAACTGGGCTCCATCCGAATCTGAATCACAACCTCTTTTTTGTCATTGTACAAGTACAACAAAACTGAGGCAGAGCGCTCCAGTTCAGTGCAGGAAAAGACAAGGCACAACAAATGACAGTAGACGGCACACTTATTTACATTAGAAAAAAATTTAAATAAAAGTATTGCATCGAGCACTGTTTGTAAAAACATATAGAATTAAGTAGCGCAAATAGCATGAGAGTAGTGCAAGTGACATTGGAAATGGTGCAAATGTCATGGGAAAATAAATATTGTGAAAAGATAAACTAATATGGAAGACTGTAAACATTTGACAGATATTGCACATATTAAAGGATATGATGAGATTATTGCAGTGAACATCAGTGTTTCTGCGGGTGTTCTATTGATGCTGTGTTGGGTTATTTATTATGGTGGTAGCGTTGGGAAAGAAGCGATCCCTCAGTCTGTTTAAGAGAGTACAATAAGTTACGTTTTTCCTGAACTGCCAAAGGAATCACTCAACGATGCATGAGACATTTAACAGAATTTTTGGAGCTTAAAGGATCAGCTTTGGATTTGAAAGTGTGTGGCCCTTAAAAAAGATGCTGGATAGTTATGTATGTCTTCCATGTTAGAAGAGCATCCTTACGAAGAGACAGACTAATAGGACATTAGATTATCTATCTGTATCTACAGAACTGGGCTCTGATAGTGGCCAATGGATGGTACTAACCTTTTCAGATGGAATTATTGAACAGTTAAAAAAATACAAACCTGGAAAAAAAGAGGCCGTAGAATCACCTTCGCTGGATCTTTTATGGTTTGTTGTTCAGTTTCAGATTTATTTGAGTATTTATTATTTTGACTTTGATATTCAGTTTCTACCAAAGTCATAACTGGGGATAATATTGGCTGAATAATAGGTTATGAGCTTTTCCTGCCCAAAAATATCCTTATTACGTAGTCCTTTAAAAAAGCTCAATGGGTCGAGCTCTAATCCTTACATTGCCTATTTATGAAATCACTGGTTTTGAAGTCAAATACAATTCTTGTGTGCTGTTCTTCAGAAACATTATTTTATATACTAAAACAAAAATAATCCCAAAGAACGACACAAAAGGAGGGTGAAATATCCTTCTAATACTGTTGGCCACAGACACATACCTCTTTTTATTCTTATTTCTACACATCAGAAATCACCTCTGACCTGGTGCAGTGATTACATACTGAGTCTCAGTTACACTTTATCTAAAATAAATCACATTGTTGAAATCATTTCATGAGCGAAGGTACAATTTTTAATTTTTTTCCTAATTTTATTGGCAGAAGTGTAGTATGAAAAACTGCAATAAGATAATAAATGATCATCTTTAAAGTTACTCAAAGCAGCACTTATATGGTACATCAACACTTTGACATCACTGCTATGATTAACAGTTTTATGCTGATTCTTGATCATTCTAGTACCATGTCTTATTTTCCTTTTAGAATGACACAGTATAAACTTTAGGCTAATAAGTGTACCATACAAATAAAAACATCTCAAATACAATATTAAAATTCCTTAACACATAAAGCATATCTCTAACTTTTGAAACCATCTTTTAAATGTCCGGTTTGGTTTACATTTGTAATTTCTGTAAATCCATTAAGATACTAGACCAGAGACACACCATATGTGTGTTCAGTTGCATGTTCAACACTCTGTCCTCCCATGTAAATACACCAGTAAATATTTTAGTGAAAAATACCAGTGATGCGTTCACTTGTCTGTGTTTGTGGACCACAAACATCAAATGCCATCTTTGTAAAATATCTGCCTGTGTTTTGGAGCCTCTTGATGTCAGTGTCCACATGTGTTTCTGCACCACCTTCTCTGACACCATGTGATGCCATTATGGGCTCACACTGTGTCAGAAGCCTCCATTTTTCACCCTAGTCTTCATAAAGGGACACAAATCGACAGTCGTGCTCCCTCCTGCACCGGGGTCTTCGACGGACGCCTTCCCCCGGTAGGAGACGCGCTGCCGGGGCTCCAGCGGCTCCGTGCGCTTCTCACGCAGCCCGGACGGATATGGAGCTCACATTTTTTTTTTTTTTTTTTGCCGCAACTTGCGATGAGAAAACAAGTGCTCTGCAGACTCACCTTAAAGGGAAACGAAGCCCTGGATGTTCGCTTCCGACGGAGGTGCAGGGCGCTCCAGCTGCCAACGCGCAAATCCCACCACTTCCCTCCGATCCCTGGAAGCAGCTGCTACAAATGACTGCGGACACGGCCACACGCACGGAACGCACTATCTGTCATAGTGCAGCATTCGCAATCCGTCCGACACGCACATTGGCTGCAGTCCGAGCCTCTGTTGGAAACCACAAAGACCCGGCTGGGACAGAGCTGTTTCGGTGAAAATCGTCCCTTTTTTTGCACAAACGGGGCCAGGGATGGCCTGTGCCAGAATGACCGACGCGGATTAGTGATGTTTAGAGACTTGGGAGGTCAAACTCCGCCCCTAGTGTAGCCTCAAGTCTACTGCCGCTGCTGTGGAGCACTCCTCAATCCCTGCACGGCAAACTGTGCTGGCGGAAGGTCAGACTTCCAACTTGTCATGATGATGATGAGAGAAGACATCACATGACTGCACTGGTTTCATAATCATGCAGCAGTGTGGGGTCTAAACCCTGCTGCCTTTGGAACTGTTTTCACTCAAAAATGTGCAAAAACATTAAAGAGACCCTTTTTTTTTCTTTTTTTAATCTGGATGTGGATTGAAGTCACATTGTTGTCATCAAAAGCCACATGAGACAGCACCATCACACTGATTCTGTTCTTCTTTCTTCAATCGTTACCCGATGGAAAACAAAACAAAGCACTAATCTGGTCTCAGATACTGTAAATCTAGTATTTCTATTTCTGTGCCTCTTGTGCTGCAGTAAACAGGACATGGAATCACAAAATGGGGGCAGATGGAGGGCCTGGCAGGGGAAAGCCTGCAGAGCTGAGCAGGTTTTAAGTGCAGACAGGAGGACTAAAAGAGACTGATGGTGCATGCGAGCCAGAGTCAGCAAAAATGACACTGTGTAATTGGTGTCTCTGTCCCCGCTTTCCTCCACGTCAGCCTCAGATCCATCCTGTTTTGGAACAGAGGATCAGTGTGATGTTTGGGTAAATATCATCATGATTTAGTACAGACGCTCCAAAAGTACACAATCCGATGATGCAGCACACTCAGTACAGTACTGAACGTCTCTGGGGCTGATGCCAAGTGTTTTATCACCTGCTGCTTTTTCACTTTCTTTAAATATAACGTGTCTGTAAACCTTGACACATTATTTACAGATCGCTGTATTAGTGTGAGTGTGTGTGTTTAACTACAACATGTGCGCCAGCCTGTGAAAAATGTGTAAAATCCTCTTCGTGAGTTGTTACACTGATAGGTTCACACTGGTTTTGAGGCCAGAAATGAAATCTGTTCAATATTAAACAGACATTTGCAGCGTCGCAGTCAAAGGACATGCATTTCAGTGATCCTCTGACTGCTGCTGAAGTCACTTTTCTGAAGACACTAAGAAGATGTTTTTGATAGTGCAGAGGCACGACATGCACAAAGGATCAGCGGAGTGTGTTGTTGCAGGACATGTGTATGTGAAGGTATTTGAAGAGGATGGATGTGTGTGAAAGCAGCAGACTTCTCTGATCTTACTGACGTACCTCGGGGATTTGTCCAGAGGAAGGCACTGTGCTGTGAACTTGGCTCCAGTAATAAGGCAGAACCCTCCCTCTGAGACGAACATGCAGTGTTCTTTGCACTGTTTAAAAAGGTAACGTGATGTAAGCGTCGCTTTTCTCCTGCTGTACGTAGTGAACTGTTGCAGATGAACTGAGCAGCTCCAGTGTTCTTAAGTTATTTTTGGAGTCTTTTTTTTTATCTACTTGAGCCTTTCTAGGTTTTTTGTTTTTTTTTTCAGTGTGTTTTATGGTCCAATCCCTTCTGAAAATGTACTTGGACAACTTCCATCTTCTGTAGACCTTTAAAAAAGACTGACCTGTAGAAGTCAGGAGCCTGTAGCACGTACACTCCTCTGTAAATGCATTAAATAAAAGCATCACTTAAAAGTGACCTGCCTTTATATGTTATAATAAAACTGAATCTGAAACTTAATGATCCAGAGTCGACCCCCTTGTCAGACTTATTGTTCCGTCCTTTTGTGGCATGAGGGAAAAATGAAAAATGTCACGTTTCTTTTCCTTTTTTCCCCATATTTGTTCAGTTAAATGGCCTGACGCTGACATTAACATGACAGGCTAATGGCACTTTCCTTATACGTATATGTTACTTTCAGATCATTTTTATTATAAATACACCCAATAACATGCAAGATTTTTGCAAAAGCTTCTTTTTTCCTTTCTTTAATTCCCTACCTTCAACAGGTTTAAGCAATTGAGGATTTTTTTTAAAAATTAGTTTACCCATAAATTTACCCATAAATCCAACTTTTCCTCATAAAGAGCGAATTCTCATTTTATTCCTGCCTTTACCAGGTTTATTCCTTCAGTTGTGGTTCAGTCATTACTAAATATGAATTGTCAGTTTTTACTCTTCTGCCATCTGTAAATGAGTTGCATTCTTTATTTACATTACATATTCAGCAGTTAAATAATTTACAGTTTGTTTTTCAGTACCAGTGGAAGCTGTTGCAGCACGTTCCTTTTTTTTTTTTCTAACTTGTTTTTCCTTTGGAGACAGTGAATATACAACAAACACACTGCTCAACCCAAGAACAAATACATGAAACTGTTTTGTCCATTGTTTGGGGATAAAAACAACACAGCTGTGACCATAACTGACATCATCGAGGCAGCGGGTAAAACATTTTGGTGTACAGATGACATGACATGTATTTACAGGTCTTCAGACTCTGGGACTTTCATGGGCTCCACAGTAATCGTGGGTAGAATCAAATGGGTGCCTTCAGATATCCATCCCTGGGCTGTCCTGTTGAAGGTGGCCCGCTTTATCCCCGGTTCCTGGAGTTCTGGGTACTTGGGTGGGTTGAGGTCCACTTCAGGCAGTTTGAATGTGATTCCTCTGGGAGCCTTTTCAAAACCACCATAAGGAGTGGCGACCCTGCAACGTAGATGATATACTCCAGAATGTACTCTATACTTTCTCATACTCTGCACTAAAACACTGTGCGATGATGGTCGTTTTCTCACCGGTTAAAGCATTTGTACTCTGGAAGATCTGGTCGCGCATCAGGTGCAGAAATTTGCAGTTTGAGGGTTTCAGCAAGGTCAGGGTCACGGAGGATGGCCTCCTCCCACGGGGAGTGGTAAACTTTACCCATAGCTGTGGTGTTGTCCGCTGTCGTGTCTGTGATGCAAACAAAAGCCATCATACGCTGGTGAGGTTTGGTGAAAAGGGAAATACTGTGATAATTATGGGCAGCATTGTGATTTCAGTCTGACATAAAAAAAAAAAACCCAACAATTTAAAGTAGCAAAAACAGTGTTTTTTGACTTTTATTCAGTATGTTTTACACTGTGCCCTTCTCTGTTCGTTGTCACTGAATTAAACCTTACACAACGCAGCTGACATGTTATATCACATATATCCGTCCAGATCAGAGGTGGGTAATCCCAGCTCCACAGAGTCAAAGTCCTGCCATGTGTTGGTTCTACCTGTTCGCTTCACACAGGTGATTCCACTAATGAGCCCATCTACCTGGAGGAGCAGCTGTGCTCATCCAAACGGGCTGGTTCACTGAGACATGACAGGACGTTGACTCTGTGGACCTGGGGTTACCCACCTGTGCTCTGGATCCACCTATATCACAACATTTAAATCGCAGCCTTTTGCGATTCTATATTTTCACGGCTGATACTACAAGTAGTATTTGATTAATTAAGAAAAAGGTGAGGTAACAGGCCTCCTGCAGGAACCACTCATACTATCCATTTGTTCTTTATTGTCACATAAGAACAGATTATAAGACTTTCAGGAGAATAAACTGATTCAGAAGAATGTGCTGCTTGGCTTTTTTTCATACTTTTCTTTCAGGAAGATGATGTATGGGCAGTCTAGGCCTGTTGAAAGAAATGTGTGTTTCTGTAACCTGAGTTTTTGACTAAATGATTGTGTATTTCAGTAGCTTGAAAACGTGTTGAGGCCCCTACACACTTCTGCGTTCATCATCTGTATGTGGATCATTTACATAGTTTTCTGACGCTACAAGCCTTTGCTGAATCTGCAGTGACACAAAACTTCATAGAGTTACACAGATCTGTTCTTGCATGAGGCTCCATGTGTAGCAGATTGCCTAAACTTCTGACAACATGGTGTGTAGTCAGGAGTTTTGGGGGTTAATGCGGAGCTGTTTTTTTTGGGGTTTTTTTTCCCTTTTTTTGTGAGGCTAAGGTTTTAGAGTGGATAGGATTATGAACAGAGACAGTGCTTAGAGAACACTGAACACGGGCAGACTGAGTTGTCCATCATTACATTCTGGGACCTTAAAATAGCACATACTTCAAGCGTGCTCTCATCATATAATATGTCGACAGAGGATGACACCCTTCAGCAGCATTTCAGACTAAAGAGAGCTCTTTTAGTTATGTAAATGAAGTCAATCATAAATAGGGCACTTTTATTAACTAATAAAACCATGCAAAAATGTGTTGTTTTTGCTAGACAAAAGCTAGCTTTACCTCCGACAGTCTTCACATTTAACATCCCACTTACCTCAGGCAGTTTTGCACATGTCGTATGCCATTTACCTCTGACAGTTTGCACAATTACAGACATATCGGACATTTATGTAAATATATATTTTTCTCTTAGTAATTGTATTTTGATGAAATTTTCCAGAAATGTTGATACTGAAACAAAGAACAAATGATTAAATTTTGGTGGTGATTAGGGGGGTCTGTCTTGGCAGAGATCTGCACTCTCCAGGTGCTTTTCTAGTTTTATATATATATATATATACACACACACACATATATGTTTGTGTGTGTATGTATGTATGTATAATGCTCTTTTTCTTTTGCAAGTAATTTTTTAAATGACACTATGTTTTGGTTGTTTTAATTCCCTAGTTTAATTATTCTATTTAAATTTTTTATACTTATACTTTTATACTCATCTTAAATTCTTGTGGCATTCAGTGTGGATGGTAAAGATTTTCATTTGTACAGAGATACTTGTTTCTTTACTGAGCACATGACAATAAAAGGCTTTAAATCCTTTGACGCAGTTGTTATGACTGCATGGCACCAGTTGTCATTAATGGCAGAATTACATAACTAGTATAGCTCAGTATAGC
>JAPQRP010000001.1:8130033-8144660 GCA_037367295.1 Apogon hyalosoma | reverse complement strand
AAAGAAAGAAAGAAAGAAAGAAAGAAAGAAAGAAAGAAAGAAAGAAAGAAAGAAAGAAAGAAAGAAAGAAAGAGCATTTGTCTTGGTGCAGTAGCCTTTGCATAATCGTGCAAAAACTGATATCAGTGAAATCATGAGCTCCCCGTTGGAGGTAATTGCTGTGTTGCTAATTTTGCATTTCGTAAAACCCCCATCCCTAAAAAACCATTTCAGTATTTTTATTGACTTTCAAAAGTTTATTTGAAGTTTGTGTCAGGAATGTGAAAAATACAAACTTTTATTGAAGAAAACTGTCAAACACACGCTATTCATCCATTTGAAGAAACAAAGCTACAGCGTCACATAAAAAGTCTGAGTCTGTGATAAAAAGCTCTGTTGGCACTTCAGCAACACACAATGATTACATGAGTCCATCCATCTTTTTTATTTAGATACAGAAGTACATACTGTCCAATCATCGCTACCAGGTGACGTCATGTTGACACTTTCTCTATTACTTTCAGTTTATGAAGCTTCTTTGCAAATAAACTGATGGATTTTTCGTCACTGCATTGTTAAAGTCACTCCAAAATTTGCAGGACATTTTTAACTATTTACTTGCTATTAACCTGCCACTGCAATACAGTGCAAATAAGACAAAACACAGATTGGTATAAGATAAATAAGTTCAGAAGTTCACTGTGTGATCAGAAAGTGTCTAAACCGTGATGGTGAATAGATGAGTGAAAAACCTCTTTGAGTGCCTCATAGTTTACCAGCCAACATTTACAGAATTCTGAATATTTCAGAGAGCAACAACACTCAACTCAATTAATCCACAAAACATGTCTTTCATAACATCCAACGTACGAGGAGCTACCGCACATTCAGTTTGACTTGCTTAGCACATTGCTAACTCATTATTATAACTGACTCGTGTCACATTCTGAAAAAATCACAGACATAAATAACCTCTTCAACAGTTGAATATCTCATTAATGTGCTGTGCTATTTCATTGGTGACGCAACACAAAAGCTACATTAAGTTGTTTTGCTTTCAGACCAAGTGCTCACTCATGTTAGAATCACAACTCAGTATAATTTACAACTCACTGCCAACCGTCTCTTTTTATTTCATATTAGCATGCTTTGTGCTTTTCTGACATCACCACGTACATTTCTCTGACATAAACCTGGCTCCGTCTCAGCAGTATTCACCTCTGTGAACTGCACTATACAGGGGAGAGTACTTTGTTGGACTGGAGCCTTGTACTATGTATCCAAGGCTCGCTCTGCTGGCAGGCCTTAGGGGTTGGGCAGGTCTAAAGGGAGGCCCATAGAAGGCTGGTTTCTCAGGTAAAAATGTCCTGCTCATGGATGGGGACTGAAAAGCCGGGGCTGCATGATAATGACCCTGACTGACAGGTGCAGGATCAAGAGACACCCTGCGCTTCCATTCATCTGGAGGCTCTGGCAGAGACCTGCGGTGCCCTGCAGCTTTGACACTGGAGGCGACAGATGACGGGAGACTCTGAAACACAAAGGCTTCATCCACTGACCCAACGGGGCTCCTGGATGCTGCCTCCCATGGAGTCGGTGGCTTGTAGGTTTTTTCTTGAAAGGATGTTTGCCTCTGCAGTGGCAAACCCGACGGCTGGGCTCCAGGTGCGCTCAGCGGTGACAGGAGTCCAGGAGAAGGCATAGAGTTGAGCCGCCTGGGCAGACTGAGAGAGCGGCTTCGGCCAAACCCCTGAGAGAAAAGCACATGGAGTCTCCAGTGAGCGGTTGAACTGCAGCGTTTCAGACTCTGCTGCCACCCTCTGGCTTCATGCAAAGCTGAACAAACTAGAGTAAAAATTAAGACTTAAAAATACACAAAACTGTCCATGGTAAAGTAAGAAGAATGATAATGTGTGCTTACCTGCTTCCTGTTCAAGAAACAGAAGATAAGTGGGAACATTACTACATTACACACACTGAAACATAAAGGGTCAAATTCCTGAGTCTGTTTTGTGCCAAGGGGGAATCGATCCTAAATACATATATATATTAAATTGTATTTCTCTTTACTGCATTTACAGCCTCGATTTAAACAAATACTAAAAGATGACATTAAAAACATCTATCTGAAAGCCTATTTTAGACACAAACATATTACACTAGACCTAAACTGTTGAAAAAAGGCTGTCTCTCTCTCTCTCTCTCTCTCTCTCTCTCTCTCTCTCTATTTATGATGTTAATTGCCTGTCAGAAAAAGATGGCAATAAAGTTAAAAAAAGAAAAAAGAAAGAAAAAAGGCTGTCATTGTTGCAGTATGGAGCATATTTTTTACAGTTTCTTTTTGACTGTGTAATACACACAGACTTAGTTTTGTAGCCATTTATAGTGAGACATCAGCGCTAATGTCTGCATGTATGAGTGGTTCTTAAAATCCAGGTGACTGTTTTTTCATATACTTAATTTATTGTTCGCATGTATCATAAAAACACAAACTCTTGAATGTTACTATAGAAAAATATTTGCCTGTTAGATGCTACAGATGTTCTGATTAATAACACATTGTTGGCTGTGGCTAGTGGGTAGTTTGGTTATGTTTTTATACTCAAGAAATGCTCAATACACTACTTTTTCCCCTGTACACATCTGTCTGGATCAGTAAAACAGATTTCTCTGATATTACATCCTTACAATTACAGTAAAGTAAATCATGATTAAGAATCCTCCCTCCAGGAAATCACTGGTGTGTTAAATTGTCTTTTAAGAAGGGGAATATCATGGTTCCAAACTACTGAAAACAAAACATATACATGGGTATCCTTCAGCAATATAACATTTCCATCATCTTAACCGTAACAGCCAATGATATTAAAAAAAAAAAAAAAAAGTGTTGAAACAAGATTCAAAATTCAGTGTGTGAGCAGTCAGTGAAAAAGAAGATGTGTGTGATTTGGAGAAGTGATACGGCAGCTCAGGCAAAAAGAACGGAAGATCAAGACACACATAAGAAGAACACAAGTAGGAAGAAAGAGAAATTTAATGGTGTGATTGTGCTGAGTACAAGAAGTGCAATGAACAGTGGAAGACAGACAGAGACACTTTCCTTTTTTTAAGCTTGAGATGCTACCTGTAGTGAGATTCAACAGAATACTCTGCAGTGACTTTTTCATGTTTTATATGAACAATGGGTAGGGTAGGGAAATTCAACAACTGGCCATAGCTGACAAAAACATTTAGATCATCAGGGTTAATAATCACAACTAACATTAATGATTTGGTTGTTGTGAAACTATCAAAGATTGGAATGAGACTGAAGGAAATGCAAATTAAAGAAGTGCATTTACAGTTTTCCCCAAAAACATGTAATGATCACAAATATTCTGTAAATACAGTCACAGTAATTAGATACTGTTATTCCAGATGATAGAACATAATTTAAATGCAATAAATAAATATAATGCTACATTTTAATTGTTGTGTGTGGCTTTGGGGGCGATGCTACTGTGATACAATGCTGCTACATAAATATGCATGTCACGCATCCGATTTCATTTCTTACATAAAAACACTAAAGGAAGAAAAACAGCTTCTACACACATTATTGCACATGTAATAACACTTCCTGAGCATCATTCAACATTAGTAAGTCTCACATTTCCATTTTTAAGCACAAATTCACCCCCCTTGGTTCAGGAAGTTGGTGTTAGGTGCTAATTTTTCCACTTCAGTTGCATTCCTTTAACAACCTTAAGCTTTGTCAAACTTGTGTTGTATATTGAACCTGATTTACTTCAGTTACCCACAAGATATGTATGCATATATTATATATTAATTTATTTATTTATTATATACTAGCTATGTTGATGTTTTTATATTATATTTAAACAGTGCAAGAAACTATTTTTTTTTAACATTTTAAATCTTAAAGTGACACAATTTATTGCCACCACTTCACAAGTTGCAGTAGTTGTAACCTATCATCTCATGCTGACTTACACCAAAACATGACCATACACAGCATCAGTACTAATGGGTCATAGCAACAGGCTTCCACTGTTTGCCTGTCATTACCGGTTTCTTAGCGGAAAATTTTGGCCGAGGAGCCATTTGACGTGCGCCTCTAGCAATAATAGAAGCAGGGGAAAATGCTGCGGCTATACTGTCACCGGTAGATGAATGCTGGGAGGATGCGCTTGTCGGGCGGGCAATGGGTGCTTGCTTGCTTTTCGTGTGATGGGCAGCAGGAGTGACAGTAAGCTTTACATCCAAGTGCTTGTCATTCACTATAGGCTCAGCTGATCTTGCGTTTTGGTGGGCAGAAGAAATTGGGGAACTTACCAATCCAGAAGACTTAGCAGGGGCTTCTGACTTTCTTTGAGAACCAAGCTCAGAGACATTACTATGAGAGTGAGAAGGTGCAGATTTCTGCTTTAGGTTTTTGGTAATCTCAAACTTTGAGGGTGGTTTGGGGCTGGGACTTTTCCTCTCAGTGTACTCCTCATACTTGAAGAGTGATGAGTCCAACTGGTAGGGCTGATGTTTCATTATATCTAAGCTGTTGAGGTGCTTTGGGGGTGCCTTAGGTTTCTGTTTGGTCTTGGGCTTGATTTTGGGGCTTGTGGAAGGGGGCTGTTTAGCAGCTGATGGAGGGTAGAAAGGTGCAAGGAGGGGATTGTATGCTAATGGAGGCGGAGCACGAACATTGGAAGAATACCTCCAGGAGTTGGGGAGGGATGAGGAGGGGGAGGGGGATCTTGCTCTGTTGGCGTGCACTGTTTCAGAATCAACCACATACTTCTCCATTCGGGACTGTCTTTTGGCAAACAGCGCTGCACCCTTTCCTGCCATAGTTTGACCATCACCAGCCTTACTACCACCTTTGGCCTGGGCTGGTTTCGATGCGTGGATGTATGCCTTTCCTTGTGGTGGGCAAGAGGCAACTGAGTGTGGAACACTTTCTGGCTTATTCACCAAGCGGGAAGGCGAGTGATGCGGGCTGTAAGTAGGACTGCGGGCCTGCATACTCACAGGAGATTGTGGCTGCTGAAGGCTCCAGTTATTCATGGTAGGCTGAAGATGAAGCTGAGAAGGGGAGCTGACAGGTGCCCACGCATTGGTAGGTGTTTGAAGTGTTGCCTGTGTTTGATCCTGTGCCCAGCGGTTGGCCATCTGTTGAGGTTGAACCCAATCATGTGGCTGTAAGTAATGCTGACTATGAGGCCCAGCGGGACTGTGAGAAGGTTGTGAAACCGGACTTCTTGGTGGAATATAGGGCTCAGCAGAGGGACTCCTTCTCATCCAAGGTGGGCAGTTGGTAGGTTTTGGAGCTACTGGAGGAGGATTCTTGAGTTTTACCGCTCTGGGCTGCATAAAGTTGCAAGCTTCAGCCCCTAGACTGAAACAGTCTTCCTCTGACTCAATGTAAGACCTTCTGTCCCCTTTGTTTTGAAGGAAGTGGAGCTCTGCTTCCTGCTCCAGTGTTTGTTTATTGCTGCCTTTTCGTTTTGACTCAGGTAGGATGCCGGTCTTAATTGCTGGCACAGATATTCGTTCATCTCTTGAAGCTATAATGTCTCCTGTTGGGGACCAGACATGCGGGCTAGTATTAATAGGTACAGGTACTTTGAATCTGGTTTCAGGCTTCTTTGACACTGGAGCGACGCCAGCCGGCACGGCAGGAACTGTTACACTAACTGTTGCACTAGCTTGAAACCCAAAGGGCTTTGCAGTTCGGTTTGGAACCAAGGGTTTTGGCACATTAGACTGAAGATTTGTCTGTTGAATGTTTTCTTGGTGCTGCTTGATATCTGAATCCATGTAGTTGGCCTGATCAGTATACAAATACGTTTCCTTAGTGTCATAAGTATTCTGTACAGCTGCATGTTCTGATTCTGCTGACGCTTCCACAGGTAATCCTTTACTCCTCAGTTCTTCATGCTCTGACACAATTTCATCCATCCGTTTGCGACGCTGAGCAAACATCAAAACACCCTTGCCTTTTGTCTCCGCTTCCATCTCTTGCAGACTTTCCCAGTTCAACCTCAAATGATGCTGCTGATGATAAACAGAGTACTCCTCTTCTACCTCAGAATCACTTGTTGCAATAAAGTTGTATGCAGCTGAGGTAACTTCTTCAGCTTCCTCTTCTATTTGGTCTTTGTTGTCAAGTTGGTTTTCACCAGTTCCGTAGCTCACGAGTGTGTACTTCTTGACCCTTTGGCGGCGCTTTTTAAACAGCAAGGCGCCTTTATTTTGAGGGTTTGGTGCATCAGTTAGAAGCAGAGCAATGCGCTTACATTTGGACTTAGTTTCTTTGACGTGTCTTTCTGATAGGCTCTCACTGTGCCCTGAGACAAAAAAGACAGAGAAAGGAGTGGGGAGGGGAAGGGGGGGTGAGGGTGGGGGATGATAGCACAAAGAACAGTAAATAAACTGTCAGGCAGTGTTTTATTCACACAGTTTTCAGCTACAGTAAGTTTGAGAAGCACTAGGCGTTGAACTGATTGTAACATTAACAGCAAACAATGGATGACATATTTTTAGCACTTTGGGATTTAATTTAATATTTTCATGTATGATTATTATTATTGCAGCCAAGCCACTAACAAAATTAAAACAGACAAATAAATAAATAAACTTGTTCCTGCTGAGGCAAGCACACTAATAAAAGCACCATATTTACTTACAGCTAACTTAGGGGGTCCGTGAGGGAAGGAAAGCAAGGAGCTCACTTTCCATTGGAATCAAGTCTTACGATTGGAAAAGGGATCGAGTGACAGGCCAGAGGGTGACACATGCTGGTGTCTGTCAAGTCAGTTTCTGCCAGCCTCATCATATGGTCATATTTTATTCTTATCCTGCTCTGACTATTAAAGCCATGGGAATTCTCCCTCTAAGTCCGCCTTAAATAGAGCCAATATTACTGTGTGAAAATAACTTGCAGCCATAGTGCTTTGCTGAAGTTATTTATCGATTAAATAAAGTCTCTTGCTTCATCTGACACCTACAGTGCTAGAGGTAATAAAAGGCGTGGAACATAAATGCCTCATCTTAACTTGGTTTTTAGCTCAATAAGTGCATTTAAAGCTAGCACAGTTGAATTAAAAAAACTCAATAAAACATCAAAAATATTCTTAACAGCCTGTGAATATAGGACTGCATGCTGTACAGTGTGCACTACTCGCTTCATACAGTATGCCCACGTTTATATAACATGTAAAGGTAGAAGATAGATACTTACGTGTGTACCTTGCCCTGTGCCTGTCCGGTCTGCACAGATCTGTGTCAGACTCTGAGTTCCACTTCTCTGCCTGCTCAGCACCCTCATTTGAAATTCCAAAGAAGACAGAAGCAGGAGGTGCTTCACTACTCCCTCCTTCCTCTGAAGATTGAACCCTCCTGTTCCCAGTCCCTGGGCTCTGCCTATTACTGGCTCCCAGTGGTTCGTCTGTGGTCAGGGTCAAGGCCTGGGTCATATCAGCAGTACAACCAAGAGAGGAAGAAGAGGAAGATGATGGAGAGTGTGGGAGTGACATCTGGGCGCTGAGATACCGGGGGTCAGGGTGCTCTTGGTGTGTGGACAGTGATGTTAGGGATGCACTAATGACTCTTGATTCCCTGAGGTAGATGTCGTCGTCGTCCCGTCTGTACGAAGCGTCCTCTTCACTGCCGCTCAGTTCAGGCAGGGATTGGTGCTCACTTTCTGACTCCCAGTGTTCCCTGCATTCAGTGTCAGACTTGACATGAGCAGGTTGTGGGTCTACCGGCTGCTCTTCCTCACTGGCATCATCTTCATCATAGGACTCAGAAACATAAAGTTCTTGGGAACCGTCTGACCCCGACCAGGGAACCATGTTGTCACTGATGTCTGGGTCTTCAGCATCTGGTTCCATCTTTAAAGATATTTTACAGAGTCTGGGGTCTCACCAAAGATACCTTGAGTAAAAAAAAAAAACACACACACACACAGCAGACTCATTTTAACGGTAGAGTGCAAAAAGTATACATTAGTACACATTTATTAAGACTTTCAGTTTGTGAGTACAATTCCCTTGGATGTAATCTACTCCTACATGAGCCATAATACTAGATTAAATGGTTTGCAAAGGTTCCGGACCAAACATTAAAAACATCTTGCAGTAAACAACTATGACATGCTTTTTTTTACATTCCAATAAAAAAGGATTAGTGATATAAAGTACCATTTGTAATATATTTATCTAAATTATTCCTATCCCCAATAGGAAGTGCAGCTTTGCTTTGGCATTTTCATCAGGACTGCCATCGCTCTAAATGGAATGGTATGTAATATCATGGGAGAAACAGCATTCACTTCCAAGAGTATAAGCAAAACAATTGGGTGGCTGTTTTCCGAACTCCTGTTTATACAGCAATGTCTCTTTCCCTCCGCTGCTCTCATCTATCACTGCAGCAAATATCAGAGCTGCGATTGCTGTCAGCATTTCCATTTAAGAACTAAATATGACAAAGTATTTGCTTCATGCATAGTAGAAATATTAAGAGTCGATCTCTCTCCTTCACACTCCAGTGTTTGTTTTGTTACCAACTCCATTACATCAACAGTGAATCTACAAGACATCAGATGATTCTGCCAAGTTATGCCATTACTGGATTACTTTTTATTGTATTTACTTTACGTTCAAACAACAATTGCAGCCAAACTGATGATTACAAACTGATTATATTGATATGAACAGATATATATGCCTTTGTGTAAAACTGTGGAATATTTAGATGTTATTGCAATCGCCAAATAAATGATGAGCCCTCTACTGTTTAGAAAGAAGAAAAAAGGACAAACCGTGAAAGCCACAAACTCTGGAATCCAACATTTCCCAACATCCACCAGAAGATGGAGACATGACTCTGAAGATGAATATGACCAGGCCACTGGCAAGTCTCAGAAAACATTGTATTGTATAACTTGAGCACCTTTGCCCATAAATTTGGAATAAAATCTTTATTTTACCTCTTCTCATGAAATTATTGTGAAAGTGGACTTATTCTTGACAGAGAAAGTGTAACTGGGACTCAGAATGTAATTACTGGTCAAAGGTGATTACAGGTGTGTGTACATAGGAATAAGAAGAGGAATGTATCTGCCAAGAAAGCTATTCCAACTTTAATCGAAACAGTGTAGATGTAACCCTAAACTTCACCCTTCACCCCTAAAGAATCTCTCCATAAATATGATGCCTCTGTGATTCCAATATCATTTCTTAAACAGATTATAAAACAACACCACACACCTTAACCAAAGCAAGATGCCTTTTTGTCCAGTCTCCTCGTGCTGTATAATCATGATGCATCAAAACAGAGAACTTATTTCAGAGAGAGGCAGAACACACAAGTGCATTCTCTTAGTAAGTAAATCACAAGCAAAATGAAATAAACTTCACTCTTTACTAGTTGCTGTACTATAGTATGACTGCTGGGTGTGTATAACTGTGGTTTAACCTCGAAGTCAGCCTAAATTATACTGGTCAGACACACTAACAGACTGAAAAATGGCTTTATCTTGGAGAGAGACTGAAGCATCCTCCACACAGTCCTGGATTAGAGAGATGGCAATGTGTCACATTAGAAAAGTTAACCTTTGGAATTAAGGGTAAGGCGCAAGAATTCAAAGAGCTGTGGACACCCTTAATGGACTTTGTCAAGCAACAGCAATAGATTATACTCACCTGTAAAGCTTTTGTGTGACAGCTTCCCTTTTTTTCCTTTGTGTGCCATTATTATTGTTATTATTATTATATTTTTCTCTTACACAGTTTTTGTGCAATTAGTGTAGTATGTCTTGATGTGTTGTGTATATTTGTCTATTGAAAATTAATTAAAACAAAAAAAAAATCATACTGATAAATTTCATAATTTTGCCACAATATATGCTCAACTAGACTGTGAGGGCGGATATGAGAGAAAAGGACAGTGCAGTTCTGGATCTGGAGACACTGTCTAAAGTTCACATTTTGACCAGATGGTGCTGCTAGAGGGAAGCAAAATTGTTCTCAGAAAAGTTTATGTGAAGTTGACGTTCTTTCCAGTCCGAATCAGTCCACAGTTTAACCTGTAAGGACCCAGTGTTACTTTTGTGGTGGTTCCCAAATCAATTTTTCTCTATACTTAACTTTCCTTAAGTGATTTATCACCATTTATTGTAATATTATCCTCTGTATTTTGAGTTTTGTCAGTGAAAATCAGGTATTTCCCACATTCAATTTACCAATTATGTAGATGTTCATAAAAGCTCAGAATAAAGTTGAGGTTTATTATATCAAAAACAGAGAAGCTAAAGAAAAAGTGACTTTTTCAGCCAATCTGTCATTAACTGAAATAAACCCAGTGTGTCCATCCACTGTCACTGATCCAAATCCATGTGTTTTCCTGGGAATCAATGTTGTAGAAGATGACAGTGTTTCCACGGTAACTACGGAGCCTCTGAACATCCAAATGGGTCATATCTGATGACCATGAACAGATGAAGAACTGTATTTACACCAATTATTGACATGTATTGATAGGATTAGTGGATCAACAGGGATTAAACAGTTTAGATCAGTCGATGGTTTTGGTCGATGGTGGATGTTTGGGTCTTCATGGGTTAAAAATTCAGATACTTGTATGACCTTAATTCACCAGTCTTTCTCATTTACATACGGTTTTCACGTGTTATTCGAAACCTTACCCTTATCTAGGAACAGAAAATGTGATGTGGAGACAAAGTAGTATTATTTTCTTTGAGGCCACAAATATGTCAGAGCAGACCAAAGACATTTAAGTGGATATTTTGAATTCTTATTTGATCTCTTTAGCAGGTTTATCCAATATCCAATCATGCATGTAGCTGGTGCACAAGACTTTTGCTGTGCTGTTTCTATACATAGGTCCTCCAAAAGTTACAGACTGCTGAGCACTGTGCTTCGAGCCCAGGCTTCTCTTCACACTTGGTTCCATTTCGTTTTAACACTTCACCATCATCAAGACTAACTTTGGTGCTGTGGGAATTTTTGTTTCCTAGTAAGGCATAAACTTCAGTATGTTGATTCATCACCATGGAAACAGGGAGTCAGCATCCCTGACAAATGACTGAACTCTTGGTCTGTAGGATGACCCCTGCAAGGTCTGAGCTCTGGGAGATTAGATGTTTCCATGTTATTACATAATTAGACTGTCTTACTTTAAGCATTAATGAGATTGCATTGCAGTTTCCACACACACACACACACACACACACACACACACACACACACACACACACACACACACACACACCTCTGTACTATTTAGAGCAGATGTCTAATGTATTAATTAAAAGAAATCAACTCACATACTTTAGTGTTATTTAAATTCATTTTGCAAAGTCTATTAGTGTTTGATGTCAACATAATATCCTTGGCTCTTTCTTACCTTTGTTGGTATGGGGTTTTTGTTGTTTACTATTGTTGTTCTGTGATTATTATTGAAATATACTGTATTTTAAGTTCTGCAGACTATCAGTTAGATAGTTACTGTGTAATATCCATCAGTTTTCCAAATCTGTTTACTATCTGTTATTTACATTATTAGGACTCTAAACAGATGTAACTTTATCATTAAAGAAGCAAAAGTCATGTGTTGTGTTGTATAAATGTGAGATGGGGGTGAGGTTTAGTAGGTTTTCTTCTTCCCATAACTTTTATTACTAGTGTACATGACAATTGCCACATTGTCTTGATCACCTCTATTTATCAATGTATTTGCTCTGATATTAGTTCCCTGTACACATAAAAGTTTAGTTTTTTCTTCTGCTCGAAACAAATCAATGAATGAAATTAATGAATAAATAACGACAGTATTTAATGTGTGAGTCTTAACACTTTTGAGTGTAACACTACTTACTGACTATGATGCTCATAAACAAATAATCTAACAAACATGATGCACGTTTCATTGTATAATTCCAAGCCATCAAAGATATTTACATGCAGACTCCATTGAGCTGCATGTAAATACAGATCAAAATAAACAGCTGAATAAATGAATGAAATGCTGCTTACCTGCACTGATACCAAGGACACACCAGCAGGAGAGGAGAGGAGTAGGTCTTCACTTGAAATGGAATTCCTTGCCTTGACTTTATCCAGAACTTTATCTGGTGTGAATCCCTAAAGCATTAAAAAAAAAAAAAATGCACCTTGTCAGTCAGTGAGAAGTGTTTTAGGTTTCACTTGCATAAACCAAAAGTCTGGGTCCATGAATCCCCAGTGCTCTGGTTTCTTACCCACCTGCTCACTGTGTCTCCTTCTATGTGACTGTTTTTAAAGTGAAAAAAGACGGTGTTTCTGTCCCAGCCCCCCTTAGACACAACTTAGCTGCTCATGCAGCAGCAGAAAGTCAGAGTAACTATTAATAAAATGTGTTCATTCAGACATAGATAGTTTCTTGAAGCTTTGTATCACTGTAGATGTTATCTTTATAATAACAACAACCCCTGTTTCCCAGTTTATTACAGTGAAAACCTGCTTTATTCAAAGATGGTCAAAGATTCAGAGATGTTCCTTTCCATGCACTATATTAACAGGTTGTATTGATCATCAGTTGTGCATTGATGAAAAAATATGAACTGCCCTGAAGTTACTGAAACGCACTGAAATTACATATTGTGAAGCTGCGGTACAGTAAACAGATGATGTGAGGCATCTGTTCTTTTGCCCGTAAATGGCACTTTCTAAACCCAGATCCACAAAAGTGGTATGGGATTAAGAGCCCTAATATTAACATTTATTCATCATTTTGAGTTGGGTAGTACTTAAAGCCTGTATCCCTTATGTTTTCCACTTTAAAAAATCTTGGCAGAATTAGATTATTAGGTTACAATACGGATGAAAGGTCCTGGTTACAGTTTTTTAGGATCATGACCTTTTCATGAGAAAAAATGTCTTTTTACTCTTTAGCTGCTATTGTTAGCACTGTACAGCTATGGCAGCAGTTGCATATTATTTATACAATGACCAAAAAAGTTAGTATAATTTTGTTTTCAGAAACATTCTTCTTTTTTTTTTCCTGTTTAAACACATCAGGAATCATCTTTAACCAGGTGTAATGTTTAGCAAGCAAGCAAGCAAAGTTTCTTTCCATAGCACCTTTCACAGACAAGAGAAGTCACAAAGTGCTTCACAAAAGACAATAAAATACAAATAGAAAACACAGATAAAATCACAACCACAAAAAAGGTATAAATTAAAATAAAAATGGTGGTCATGTAACAACCCTTAATCTACTGTCGTTAGAACGCCTGGAGAAACAAGTGGGTTTTGAGTTTACTCTTAAAAACATCAACAAAGTCCAAAGAACGTAAAGAGCGTGGAAGATCCTTCCAGAGCCTCGGTGCAACAGCCTGGAAGGAGCGGTCTCCTCGGGTCCTGAGACAAGCACAAGGGACCATAAGTAGGCTGTGATCCGACGACCTCAGCCTCCGAGAGGATCACGTGCACATCATCTGCCGTCCCAGAGCTTCCGTCACCCATCACAGTTCCACACGGACTCCTGCCACAGCACCACGTACTCGGACTGTCATCCACAGGTTTTATGTTTCTGTGTTCATGTTTATCTTTTAGTTCAATAAACCCCTTTACTCCCTTCAGTTCCAGGCATTGGAGTTCACTCGTTCACCCCGTCATGACACTACCAGGATGATTTTGTCCATAAAGTGTGAGAAAAACTCTGCTACAAAGCTTTTAGACAGTACAGCAAGAACAGAATATTTCTTGATAGAGAGGTAAATCTGAGTTGAGGGTAACTATCAGTGTACTCAACAAATGTAAGCGCTGAAGTAATGATCATATAACAAATACATTTTCATACTTACTTAATATGTGAACCTTTACCTGGAATCAGGGCTCAGGGGTTAAAGGGTTAAAAGGATTTTATTGGTGTAGTGATTGACATGAAAGTAGCCAAGAGCGTTCAGTAGATTTTTTTTTTGGGTCTATTTTTTTCCAATACCTGCATTTTAGTTTTGAAGAGGATTTGACATAAAACCAACATACTGACAGACTTTTGCCAAAGAGCTTGAAAAACATGGATACTTTATAATATATGTATTCTGCAAATACTACCAAGAATCAGGAACTCCAATTATTGTGCGTACTAGAGTGCAGAACTAAAATAATACAGCATGTCCTGTCTGCACACACATGAACTCTGCAGCAAAAAGCACTGGTTGATATTAAATATTAAATGCTGTCGTCACAAACCTTCCTGTTACATTTTTACTTTGGGACACAGACCTCCATTTATGGGGACAGGACTGTTTCACCAGTTGCTCAAAGGATCCTTTAAATTTTAACTAGACTGGCTGTCATTTGTTTTGTGTCTGAGTAGGTTCTCATTTGCCCAGGTCATCATTTTTTGTAGTTCTTCTCAGTTCAACTGGACTGGTTTGGCTCTTTTGAAAAGGTTTCTTTTCTCTTCCAAGAAACTGCTTTTGAACTGGACTGAACTGAACTGGACTGAACTGAACTGGACTGAACTGAACTGAACTGGACTGAACTGGACTGGACTGGACTGAACTGGACTGAACTGGACTGAACTGGACTGGACTAAACTGAACTGGACTGAACTGGACTGAACTGGACTGGACTGAACTGAAC
>JAPQRP010000001.1:8097508-8110223 GCA_037367295.1 Apogon hyalosoma | reverse complement strand
TTTGAATCAGGTGTGTTGGAAGAGGGATACATCTAAAACATGCAGGATAGTAGCTCTCAAGGACCAGGGTTGGGCACCCCTGGTCTAGGACATGAAATAATTAACCTGTGTTGTCTTCCCGGAGCCTGTTTCTCCAACAAGGACAAAGCTTTGATGACGTGTGATGATGTCGGTGAAGCTTTCCTTGTACTCCCACACTGGAAGCTGTAACCTCTTCTTCAGGATCTCGTAGTAACGTGGTGTGTGTGGCAGGTTGGTGAATGGATTAATCTGCTGGTGCACAGCCATCTGCTTAAGGGGAGGCAGGCCTATACCAGCAGTGCTGTTAGAAGGGGCACTAGAGGGCTTTAGGTCTCTATCCCGATCTCTGTCCCTGTCGCGGTCCCTATCTCGGTCCCTGTCCCTGGAGCGATCCTCGCGGTCTCTGTCACGGTCCCGGTCTCTCCTGTAAACATGGAAACAGTACGTCATTATAGCCACTTCAATTTGAAACTTATCATTATAATTTAATATAATATATATAACAAGTCAGACAATGGATTTTTAAAAGCCAATGATTACACTAGCTTCAAAAGAAGAAAAAAAAAGACGCCAATTACTCGGCAGAAATCCCACAAAAAATTTGCTATTCCCTTGGCCAGCCCCTTTTTGGGGCTGGCCAAGGGAAGATTAACATCTAGATCAAAAAATAAATTTAAAATCACCTTTTGAAGGCATATTTTGAAAGTACATTACTTCTAGTGTCCAGCACAGGTTTTATTTATTTTTTTAGAACAATGTCTTAAGATAATACTAAAATGGCATTATATTCAACATAAATGTATGTTTGCATTCTTTGTCCATCAGTGCAATTCAAAGCATAACTTTGATCCTCATCTACTGGACCAATATTACACTTGTGATAAGTTGTAAGGTCAATTTAAGAACATTTTACTACTCTTATTACAGTTATTACACATAATAAACTAATATAAATATGTTACCATGTGTTAAAATGGTTTATTAAGGTATTTGACTTTGTAGATATTATATATTCAATGTATACACAAATAAATCTGATGAAAAAAATATTGAAACTTGTAATTCTTCTCCCCTGTCCATCCGTCACTGAAACTCTTAGCAAAACTCTTGCTATTTTATGGCCTTATATATTGAAAAAATACAAACTGTTTACTGTTTTGCCAAATAGAACCGCCTAGATGACCAACGGTACAGATTTGACAGTTTTATGAAAATTGGAGCCGTTCTTTAAGGCAGGTTTTATACAGTGGTCAAAAAACAGAGTTTAATTTTCTGTCCATCTGTTACCGAGGTTGTTTTTTTTTTTTTTTACTATTTTTAAGCCAGAAAATTAGGTTAAAACATGTTTTTCCAATCACACAAAGTGCTCATTATTCCCTCCAAAATGAGGTATCATTCAACTTTCTACCATAAATAGTTGTGAAAGGGCAAACAAAAATGTAGAAAGGTTGTCCATCTGTTACCGCTTGGCCAGCCCAAAAAATAAATTGCACAACTTTTAAAACTATAATCTGAAAATGTCAATCACCTGGATAACTTTTCATTTTTAACAGTAATTACTGGACAGTACTGGTACCAAGTTCTCCCAATAGTTTTTCAAACAGCTTATGTGCAAATCTAAATGACTGATTAACCTTGTGTTATGCAGTAATTACAAAAAATAAAAGATACCCTTGTTGTTGTTTTTTTATCCATCTGCAATGAAACAAATGCAGAGATGTTACAAAGCTGCTTATGTCATTTATTAATGACAGGTTTTCTGGTTGTAACTGTGAGGTTACTGTACTTTCTGTGTTACGTTGTAAATAAGTGCCTGTTTCTGACCTTTTGAACTGTCACCTGAAACGAACACCCCGTATTTGTGTCCGATCCCTAACGTTCAGATGATATTCGAGGGGAACCGACGTCAGCGGTCGAACTCTACTTGTTCGTGAGCGCTTTTCTCCCGATACTCTCTGAATGAACCGTGTAACTGACCAAGCCATTATCACTGTCGTAAGTAATACGTAATTTCAGACAAACCAAGTTAAATGCACACTATTCCAAAAACTCAATCAAAGGCGATGTACAAATGTCTCAATGACAATAACACCGTGTTCGGTTACGTTGTCTAAATCTAAAGTTTCACTTAATTAATTAATGGCTGCTACGATGATGACTCGGTTCTTCATAACGCCTTGACAATTCTTTGTTTACGCCTAAAACAAACTGACATAAGATTTGTCTATTTTTTGTAGCCAAAATGAGCCCATGCTATGAAGCTAAGGTTGCTAGCACTTTGCTAAGTAGCCGTTAGCTACTGACAGACACACGTGCCACAATGGAGAAGGCTTCATCTGCTAGCTAAAGCCGCCTTCACTAGCTTCACAGTCTGTGCTAGCTACAGCAACTTTAACACCACTTAACAGCAATATACAACACTTTACACATCACCAATCACGACAGCATCTAAAATACCAGCACAGCAGCCGCAGTTGTCATGTCTTGGTCCTCATAATACACCCATAGTGGTTGTTAGCCAACTTCACTAGCATCAGCTAACAGTTAGCTAGTACCTAATCGGTTAAAGCAGACATGTTCACCGCAGAGCACCACTTACCCCTCGGATCTCTTCTTACTGGAGGAATAGTCATCGCCCAAATCTAGACGATGTCTTTTAGACATCTTTGTTAGGAAAATGTAGCTTATTTGAAGAACAGCTACCGCAAACTGCCGGGCAGAATGCAACTAAGTTGGGTTCCTGATTCCTGCGATTGTGTGTTTTTCTCTTTTTAAAGTTTGCGTCTCGGCTCATACTGAACCACACTATCGCCACCTGCTGGTTTGGAGACCCAGCCTGTCATTCTACTGACGGTTCATTTATGATAATGCACCTTTAAAACACAATACAAGCAGTACTGGTGACCCTTAAGGACTGTCGTGCACATTTTCATTCTTTCATTCTGGAGAACTGGTTGTGTATATGTATATTTTGTTATTTCCAGATCAGTGTCTGTAGTAAGTCTAAAATACAGCGCGTACAAACAAGCGTTTCACTCATACTGTTAAGCAAAAATATATATATTTACCATTGAAAGTCTTACAAGCTGCAGTCACTCTCATTAAAGCATAATACATGCATTTTATTATATCTGAGTGTCAGTGTGGTCTTTTTCCTTGGAAGTGATCATTTTTACTAGTCTCCACCAGATGGGGTTACTCTGCCTTAAGCATAAGGTCTTAGAAGTAGGCCTGTGTGTTTGTGTATGGCTGTAATATATCAGTACAAAGATGTGCTTTACATGTAATGTTAAAAACAATTCATATGTTATGTTTCTTCCATCTAAAAACATGGTGACATGACAAAAAATGATATTAGAAGGGTTAAAATGTTTAAAAAAAATAAATTAATCAATGAAAATTTGACATCAGTAATTAGGTTACATGTAGGTGGAAAAAACAGCTCAACAAAACTAGAATATAATATTAGATTACAATTTTTTTTTAATACCTACCTTATGAAAAGTGCATTTTATGTGCTTTGTGGTATGAGTTTGTGTATTTGAGACTGCACAAAAAATAATGAAAAAGAAAATCAGTGTTGCTTCTAATCATTGACATATCCCAGTTTATAATAATTCACTTTGCATGTAGCATTTCATTTTAATTTCATGTGTTTATTTGGCAAACTAAAATGATAATTAAAAAAAAACAAAAAAAAAAACAAAGCAATGAAATCAAGAAGTCAGTTATATATGCACCCATCATCAATGGTCATTAATCACAGAATCACGCAATTATTCTCCAACTGAATGTTTTTCTATATTGACACAATTTAAAAAAATATATATAGAGTTCTTGGTAGGCCATGTAATTGTATAAACTTATTTATCCTTTTAATAATGAGAGAAGTAACAAAAGAAACTTAAAAATAAAAGGATCATTTTTTTTTAATTCACAGTTTCAAAATCTGGAGCCTATCCCATCACGTGACCTTCAGGTGTCAGTATATGTAGGGGTTAATGAAAGAGGAGGAGTTTGGGCTTTGATTCGGACCGACTCAAACAAAAGGAGGATCTTTAAAAACTGCTCAATTTTACTGAGACGACTAAAGTTCAACAGGCGCTGCTGCAAGGAGAAAAACGATAAAAGGTAAACATGCGCTTCTCATGATTAAAACAGAAGCAGCAGCTTGTGCAGACCTGTGAGGGATCCACCCTCAGTAAGCAACGCCTTCTGATCCGCTTATACAAGGCTTTCATCACAATTTTTTTTTTTTTTCAGGACCCATCAGAAGTCAGAGCGTTGATACAAAACATCTGTTCAGGAGTGAAAACTTTGGAGTTGTGGTTGTTTCTGGGATGCTGAACATGCGTCCATACTGGTAAGTGGACATCCATGTCAGTGTTTGCATGTACACTGTGTTTTCAAAGGAACAGACTGCGACATTAAATCTGTCCCAGTTTCTAGGCCTTGTTTTGATCCTTATGAAATGTCGTGATATTTAGTCAGAGCTCTGTTCTGTGCAAAAGTGTTGACAATACAGGAGTTAGACATGCGCAGTGAGGAGTCCTGTGTGGAAAAACACAAAATGAGAATCAGTGTTGAATAACTGACAAAGTTACATAACTGTCCTTATAATCAAATGCCTCTGGAATGCAAATGGTCAGTAATATTTTCTTGTACATGTTTGACCAACTGTTGACTGTAATCCATGCTTTATCCTGTGGAGCACTGTTGAATAGGAGGTAAAATAAGCTCCAACGGGAACTTTACAATGTTCTATCAAAAGTTCTCATGTAATCTTACATTGTAACATAATAAAAAGTGGTATTTTACCCGATGAGTAGTTTTACACTGAGAAACACACTTTTACTGAAGAGAAGGGACTGAACATTTATGCAATCAGCATGTAGTTTCAACTACTGCCTTCATCAAAGACTGCAAGGATTTAAGGAGACTTTATCGTCATTCAGGGACAAGTACATGGTACGCAAGAGGAGCAAAATTAGTTACTTGTGTCTTAGTAAAAGAAGGTAATGCCAAGATGAGAAACTATAAACTTTAAGAAAAAAAAAAGTGAAGTTGGATAATTAAAATCCATTGAAACACTCAGGATAAATGAACATGAGGTTGCAGCAGTGGAACAAGTAGTAGTGTTTAGTTGATCAGTTGTGCAAACACTGAAAGAGTCTTGTGTCTTCAGGAAATAATCTATTCTATTCTTTAAACTGGGATTTACATCTGGACCAGTCACTGCACACTTAACTAGAACATACTGTACCTGCAGAGAAAAAAGCACTAACCCTCTCCAACAATTCTGAGACCTATGAACAAACTCCGCTCTGAGGGACTTTGAGTTTTTCAATATTGGTATTGGTCAAGCATTTCCTTGTCTTTCAGGTCAATATGTGCATTGGGAACAGCACTGCTGGTTCTCCTGGCACCCTGTAAACAGTGTCTCTCAACTAACGGCAACACTGGGGCTCCACCAGAGGTCTCGCAGCACAATGGGACTTTGTATGCCGCATGCAAAATGAAACCCAGCAGCTCCCTCGCCGAGGGCCTGCCTAAAGTGTTCGGTCAAGTGCTGTTCAAGCAGGATCACCCTCAAGGCAGGCTCTCAGTCCTTCTCCGGATCAGCGGTTTCCCTAAAGATGAGGGGTCAGAGGTCAGAGCGGTGCACATCCATCAGTACGGAGACCTGAGCCGGGGCTGTGACTCCACCGGAGGCCACTACAACCCCCACGGCGTTCATCACCCCGGCCACCCAGGAGACTTTGGCAACTTTGAGCCCCAGCAAGGAAAAATCAGCACAGTGATCGAATCTGAGGCCACGCTGTTCGGGGGTCTGTCTGTGATCGGAAGAGCCGTGGTGATCCATGAAAAGGCGGATGACTTAGGACGCGGTGGGGATGCAGGGAGCCTGCTTCATGGAAATGCAGGACGCAGGCTGGGCTGCTGCGTTATTGGGCTTTCCCCCCCAAATCTATGGGATATGTACAATAAGCTGCACAACAGGAGGAGATTTTAGAAATACAATCCTGTTGCTTTTCATTCATTACCAACTTTAAATTCTATTGTTAAAAAGAACAATTTGATGACAAGTTGAAAAATGTGTTTTCTGACATCACACTTTTTCAAAACACTTCATGTCAAGTCCTGTTGGATGTGGTGTCACATTTTACACTTAACATCACACCACAGTAATCTTTGAAAAGTGATTTATTTGCAGAAATAAATTTTGTTCACATATAACACATATCTATGGCTCTGTGTAATGTTTTTTCTGCTGATTGAACAGTTTTTCTCCACAAAAACAGAGCAGGACTGCTGTGCTGGTAATCTAGGTACTTTAGTTTTGTGTTACAGAGGAAATGTTCAGTTCGTACTATGAACAAAGGTTCGCGTCACTATAACCTGACAAAGGTTTGTAAGACAAATATTTGCCTCTTGCAGTCAAACAAAAGGATGGAGTTAAAAGTGTTCTCTTAGACTATTCTTATATCTGTTCATGCAGCATTTTACTAGATTTGGTCAT
The DNA here is from genome assembly GCA_037367295.1 of Apogon hyalosoma. Classification (NCBI taxonomy): domain Eukaryota; kingdom Metazoa; phylum Chordata; class Actinopteri; order Kurtiformes; family Apogonidae; genus Apogon; species Apogon hyalosoma. Next base: position 8,103,682 of record JAPQRP010000001.1, on the reverse strand, counting down.
GTTTGTGTTCTAATGATTAAATAAAGGAAACATTAGACAAGAAAAAAATCACATTGTAGGGAAACATGAGTTTCTGTTTTACAAATGAAATAAAGATTGATTTGACATTTTCTCTGTAGAAGGATTTCAATTTGAGTTTTTGAAAGTGGAGAGACTGAAAATGAAGGTGACACTGACAAGCACTGAAACCGTTGTTTTAGGAGAGAGCCAAGTCCACCGGCGAAATGATCAAATGCAGGAGAATCAAAATTACATCGATAAAGAAATGACACCTCTCTGCTGCAGTGTTCGCTACTTCAGATGCTACGTTCAGAAGCCCTTGTGGTTTACATTTGTCCCCATCTCTCTGCTACATCTCCACACCTGCGATTTTGAGACGGAAAAATGCTTTCTGCTGTGGAATAACTTGCATACATTTGAGTCCAGCCTTATTCCTCAAAGCCTGACATTCTTAATGTTCTTTTTGCTGAAAATGTGAATAAGTAGCATGAGAACATCCTCTCCAGAAGACTAGTGTTTTATAGCAGCACGTTAATGTTTGTCTTAGGATATTTAACTGGCACATCAGCCATAATAATAATGAGATTTAAAAATGTCACGATAGAGACAACGGTATTTTAAGAGCTTAAAATACACTGCTGCCAGTAAAGTTGGAATAATTCTTATTATTCCTATTTCTACACATCAGTAATCACCTTTGACCTTTTGGAATGATTACATACTGAGTCCCAGTTAACCTTGATCTGTCAAGAACAAATCACATTGTCGCAATAATTTCATGAGAAAGTTACAAATATTTTATTCCAACTTTAGGAGCAACAGTGCACTTTGAAAGTGGTATATTAATTATAAAATCCTTCATGTAGTCTCTTACTTTTGAATATTATTACACTTATTCTATATTTTGATTAAGATGTAATCTCTTTTAAAAACATGACTGTGGACAGTTTTCATTTAGTAGTGATTTCAGTACAGTAACACAATATCTGCCAATTGATGCAGCAGCTGTCACTGGATTTCATCATTCATAAAAATAAATACCCTATGGTATGAACACATCATTCATCTGTGCCTTTTGTAGGCTTCATTTCTGTGCTTTCTAACATGTGAGAGGCTGCTGGGTCTGAATCCTGTGTCTCCTGGTTTAACTGGACGTCCTCGTCTGCTGAATGAGTCTGTGTACATGCGGCTCCAGAAGCTTCTACCCAGTCAGTGCATTCATCCTGCTCATCTTCACTTCCTCCCGTTGGATCTGTGCTTTCCGCAGGTCGCTGCAAATGACAGCGGTCTGACTGATGTGGTGCGTTCACTGTCTCTGCGGTAGAAAAATCATTTTGACACATTTCCTTGTCTGACTGGTGACTTGATAAACCTGCGGTTTCCACTGTGATCGGGGACTGGCCGGCGTCAGGACGCTGGTCACTGTTTTCAGTCTGAGCGTCGGTGGGTGGTTCCTCAGACGGCTGGTTCTGCTGGGACATCTCATTGCTAAATAGCGACGGTTCCTCCTGACAACCCGGAAGATCTGGCATTTCACTGTCTTTATTCTGACCTTCTGTGGAGCTCTCCTCATTGGGAGGTATTTCATCTGACGCTGCATCACCTGTTGGGAACAATTAAAGCATAAAAAGAGCCCTGTATAGTGAACAACATACAGCACATGTATGAAGTACACAAACAGCGTATTCACCATCTTGTGCACCACAATCTGATGACTCAGTCTGTTGAGGGTTCAGGATGATAGCATCTTTTCCTCCTGTTAAAACAAAATATGATTCAGCATAAGCTTCAGAAACCTTGTCATCTGTGTGCCAATATTTAAAGGGGTTATATGTAGCACTGAGCAAAATACGAAGCTCATTGTTGACACACATCTGTGTTATGGTATCATCAAGTTTCTTTTCTCCAAAATCTCATGTCTGCTTAATTTGAGTTGATCAAAATAAAACTTTGTCTAATAATTTTCACGTGCTTAATTGACTGATAAGCACTTCATACACTTAACACTTTACTCTTCATAAACACTGCAATGATGATTTTAGGTAATTTTTAAAATATTTTAAAGAAGAAATACTACATATAGCCCCTTTAAAAGTTGGACCAAATACAGGTGGACAGAAAATAGAAATGAGAACTGATTTTAGTAGTTTGTCAGAGTGGTTAAGAAAGGAACATACTTCCACTAAATCCCAGAGACACATTATAAGTCAGGCCTCCAAGTAGCAAGAAGCAAAAAAGTAAGAGAAAGGAAAAAAGAGAAGAAGTTAATTTAAGAAGCGTACAGAACACAGTTATGGTGTTCATGTGTTACTATATTATGATTATCATTTCTACCTGGCAAGCTCCATAATCCAGACATCTCCAGGGTTTTTAGTTTCTTCTCCAGCTCCGCTACTCGATTTCCCAGAATCCTAAGAACCAAAGAATAAATGAAATCACATATTCAAATACCAGTTTTTGTGTAAATGCCTGCAGGTTCAGAACTCTAAAGAGTCTATATATAGAGGGAATGAGATGCTGTACTTGTTGATTTGACGCTGGTGCTGAATCACCATGTTCTTCTCGTGGATCGTTTCGAGCAGAGCCGTAGCGAGAGATTTGAGGTCTGAGATGGACTGGGGAGTCACCGGTAAACTGCAGCCGTTTTCCTCAGACAGTAACAACTCCTTCACTGCAAACACATCACCAGTCCCAGTTTTACGAAAGATACTGACATGACTGATGAGGTTTTCACTGAATCGGAGTGAGCGCTGTCACATTTAGCAGCTGACAGAAGCACACTTTTATTAGCATGTGTAAATTCTAACATTTTATTGAGCTAAGGTTGTGTGAGGATCTCAAAAATATCCTTCAAACATCAGTCTGACCTTGTTTAGCAGAGAGCACCCCAGTGAGTGCACTGCTGTTGGGTTTTCCACAGATTTTAGAGTTCTTTCTGCACTCCAGGGCACTCTGAAAACAGACAGAGAGCTAAGGATGAGGATAACATTTCTTCATTTCACATTTCTTTACATTTATGGATCATTGGCTCCTTTTAAAAAAATACAGGGTGTCCATAAAGTCTCTTTGCAATTTAAAAAAAATATTACAAAAAGCAATTGTTGAGATATGATCAGATTTGTTCTATGTACTTTAATCTCATTGGTCCATTTTTCTTCAACAAGTGGTCAATTACTACAAATGTTTCCCTTGACCTTTTGACTGAATATGTGTCACCACAACTGGACGACCTCCAACCAAACATCCTTTTCCAGGTAGGTGGTGCACCAACACATTAGGGACTGCATGTTGGTGGGTTCCTGAATCAAACATCTCCAGATCGGTGGATTGGAAGGGATGGTCCAATTCCCTGTTTACCTGCTTCACCACATATCACTGCCCTGGAGTTCTTTCCATAGGGTTATGTTAAAGATATCGAACAAAGTATCAGAGACGGGACATTAATGACCTGAAGCAAAAGCTCACTGATGTCACTGATACCATTAATGAGGCTATAATAGAGCCAACATGGAAACAAATCCAGTACCGCCTTGATGCGCTTCATGCATCTAATGGCGCCCAAATAGAGGTGGATTAAATGAGGCAAAAAACTTCAATATCTACTTTTCATTTTGTAATAATTCTCACAGTTTTTTCTATTCATTTGCTTTTGTAATAAATGTATTAAATTGTGAAGAGATTTTATGGACGCCCTGTATTAAAACTAGTCAAATGACTAGAATGAAACATTCATTTTCTAATTTTCATTGTAATATGGATAAAAATGAGCAGAAACCTATATTTACCTTGTATTTAACCAGATTTGTTTTTAACAAGTTGACCTCCTCTTGTAGTTGGTTGAGCCGCTCATGCAAATATCTGTAATAATGTTTGATCAAAAGCCACACTTCAGAGATAAAGCCCTCACATCTCATCTTTCTCATTCATTCACAGTGGAAAAGGATAGCTACAAAAACATGATATGACATTTGAGAAATGACTCGAATACTATTGGTCTGCGGCCTCGTACCTACAACCGAATCACAGTCGTGCTGATGCTCAGTAGAACACCCCCCCTAAATAATGAAATATTCATAAAAAGACCCACAAACCTGTTCTCCATGCATAGAGCGTCTATGTCTAACATCTGGATCTCATCGTTCCCCACGATGTGATTCATTTCCACATTGAGACGATGAGCCTTCTGCTGAAACACATTGCGCTCTGCTCGTATGTCTTGAAGCTCATCTGTGAGTGATTTCACACTGTGCTCCAGCACCTCACTCTGCAGCAACACAAAACAGAAACTGTGATTTATGCCCTCCAAAGGCATTTTGTTTGTCTTTAGAGGCATAATATTTTGTATGTCTGTTTCTTCATATTCTACACTAAGTTTACGTCATGTTTCATTATTTTTGACACAAACCTGCTATAAATAAATGAAGTTGTGACCTTGAAGTGTTCCTGTACAGGTCATACTTCTGAAATTAATTGTGCTTTGTGTATTATAGCAAGAAAGGCAAAAATTCAGTAAAAAAATACAATAAAAAAGGCCACAAATGCACCACACTGGACCATTTTATTACATGAATTATGCACAGGTCAGAACCTATGGAGAGCAGTTCCTGAACCAGCACTGAATCCAGGTGATGGAGTGAGAGTAAACAAGCAGCAGTCAATGAGCAAGACTGAGTGGAAAGCACAAGTTTGCGATTGTTGTTATTGTCCTAAAGACGCGACCTAGCGCTGGCCGATAATGTGTCATGTTAGACTGGTGTCTGCTGCACAGGGTCAGTGACCAGTCCATTGCAGCCCAGATAATCGGATAATACAACGGGTCTGCGTCACTACCGATGCTGGAACGAACTAGCAGGAGAAATGCTAACTCAGAGGGGGTTTCACAGTTTTTTAGAGACATTACAAAACTTCTTAAAATAGCTACAGCAGTGAGTTTTCCCCACAATTAAAACTTTATAGCGTTACAGCCTCTGCAGGACCCGTATTATCTCCATGTTTAATACGGTAGCCATATTATACACACATTAGATTTATATTGTTTGCTGTGTCAACACTTAAATACAATAATATTAATGTATCATGTCACAAGGCTGCAGCTCCCGTCCTCACCTGCTCTCTAGCTCTCTCTAGCTGTTTGACCAGATCCTCTCGTTCATGTGCTGGAAAGTGTCGCGCTCCCACCTCGTCGTCTCCGAGCCTCTGTTTGGTGATGGTCATCCTCAGGAGCTATGGCATCCAACACATTTCAACATTTAATTTCAATATTCCTCTGTACACAATCTACTGTGTCAATCCAATTTTATCCATTCAAAGGCTATTGTAGATATAAGATCCATGGTGTGTTAATATTCAATAATAAAAAGACACACAAGTGAACTACGCACATATTTCAAACTAATTTGATGTCATTGTAACCGTACCTTATTATCACCCTGAGCCTCCGCTAGACGTTGTTTCACTTCCTTCAACTCCTCAGAAAGCTGCTGACTTTTTTCTCTGGAGTCTCTCAGTAGCTGAGCTAAATTCACCTGAATAAACATGAGCGAGACCACACTGATTTAAACCAGCTGTTAAATGTCCAGCAGCGACAGGATATGACACAGACGAGATCTGAGAGGATGTGTTTCATTCAAGGGCTCATATTGATCTAAACCCACTTTTCTGAGTCTGTGGCTTATTTATTTGTGTATTTGGACCCTAATAGCTCAAAAAGTTTGAATTTGAACCCTCCAGGTGCTCCAAAGCTATCTTTAGATTCATTCCGCTAAAAATCCAGTGGATTTCTCCAACCTGTTTGAATTCCTGCTTGTTACGTTTTATAACCAGTTACATCATGACATTTACACATATAAGGTCCAGACTTCCAATGAACATTTCGCTGAGTATGACATAATTATTCTATTTTTTTTATTTGTGTTTTATAATTTTTTTTCTTCCTTCTGTTTTGTATTATGTTTGTCTGACATAAACTAAATTATTTACCACCAGCAGTCGTTCTAGTAAAAACTGAAAACATGTCCAAACTTCGAGCCAATTACCTAAAATGTTCAGTTGTTGGTTGTATTAATGTACACAAGTGGCTGAACGGGACAGAAAGCACAGCCAACAACCTGGAGGGGGCGGGGCCTGAAGTGGCTCCTGTGCATTTAAAGGGCCAGCGCTCCAAAGCACCTTTCT
>JAPQRP010000001.1:8066991-8082846 GCA_037367295.1 Apogon hyalosoma | reverse complement strand
GTATATATATAGGCAGAGCTGCAGGTATATTGGTCCGGCCCTTAACAACTATCAAAGTTTCTCATGTGGCCCCATAAGAAAATGAATTGCCCGCCCCTGCGCTACCGTCAACTCTTCAACAAAACTCTGTCTTTTTATGACTTTTTATTGTTATTTTTCCATCACAGCTGATTCTGATTGGCTGAAAACGCTTCACACACTCACATGCTGCAGCTCAGACACACGGAGCAGGCCTGATGTTCACTGGGTAGTGCTGTCGGCTCACATTCACAGGGTTGAAGGTTAGATTCTGGCCAACATTAGGCTTTAATCCTTTAAGCCATTTCAGCAAATATTCAGTTCACAGCAATCACACGCAGTCTCTTCAGAGACAGCAACTTTTTTCTAGCACTTCATACTAGAAATATATGTTCTACAGCTCACATTAGTCTGGTTTCCCACTAATTACCTGGCTTTGTAAACACATCTAAATCCACCAGAAATCAGTATTTCCTTTGCATTTACTCTGATCTAAATGCCACTTATCGTTATTTCTCACAGAAAGAAGACAATGAGGTTGTTGGTTGTCTCAGCAGGGCCTAACAAGGTGCTGACCTTTGCTGGAGGACCAGAAGTCTATGAGCATGAGTGAAACCATATACCCATTGCCAGAAGGCAGCAACCGTACATGTCTGCCATTGCTGGCATAATTCATGACAGCTCTGCATCTAGCATTGCTGTTTTTAGGTTAGAGTATCCCTGAAACACTCAGGACACGTGCAAGCTGAAACCAGATGATGGCACTGCAAACATCTCTTTGCTATTTCTTTCTAGACAACCATCAAAGTGTCATTAAGGAACTGGGAAAAAACAGCATAGATGTATTTTTTACTTTATTTTCTGGAAAGTACAAGAAACTTAAAATAACTCATTTCACACATGAGCAGATGTCTGTCAGTTGTGACCTCTGACCCCAGTGAATGTCATGTTACCACACTGTGCTCATGGCTTCGGTGTCTGTAAAATTTTATGAACACAATAAAAAATTAAAGTGAATTTTAATGAGTTTTTTAGTCCTGTGACTTTTCCTCACAAATCAAAAAGCAGCGTCACTTCACAACGATATAACATTAATTAAAAACAGCTGAATTACGCCTGAATCATAGATTTAGTCATAGAAAATATGTGTTTGTACATTTGCTGTACATTCAGTTACAGGTCAGGTTTGCTGTTGAAGCTGCTGTCCATTTTAAAAGTCTTTCACATCAGCGCCATCTCATGGTAGCATCACACTGGTCAAGTGAAATACTGCTCTTGAAACACAGATTTGCATGATCTGATGTTTGTATTTGCATTCGTCAGTTCTTCTTATTCTCTTTTCCTTGTTTTGTGGCCGTTATCTAAACCCTTGTCTTTAATCTAAGCTACAGGTTAGATGACATGACAGTATTTTGTCCCTAAATAATCATGATGACTACACCATCCTGAGCCCCTGGGTCAGCATGTGAACGGAATACTCACTTAACAGTGGTCATTTATCCTCCTTAAGTGAATTGTCATTATCGGTGGTTTAGAGTAGCGCTCTAATCCTTTACATCCCCTAAACTAGCTCACATGTGACACTTTCAAACCCAAAGATGACCTTTTACCCTTTGAACCACGAAAGCCTTTTGGGGTGGGGGAGGGGGTGACGGGGTAACCTGGAGAAGTGCAGTTTCTGGCTGCTGGTGACTGCTTCACAGCAGGTGTTGAAGCTCTCAAACTTCTCTAGTTCCCACTCAGGAGCAGAAGGCTCAGTAATCAGTATCAGAAAACGGACCAGTCCTGCGCAATGGCACGATCTCACAGGGAACATAAACATATCATCACACTGCTGCACATAGTGGGTCAGTCTGCGTTCACAGTCAGCCAGGGGACTTAAAATACACAGCACACTGGTACCTTTAACTTCACTGCTTTTTATCATTTACAAAAAATATACACACGTTTTAAAATGTGGCATTCTGTTACTGTCTGACAGTTTCTGATCTAACTCAAAAATCCACTCATAACTGAATACATTTGGCTCTGTGAAAAGTTCTGCTGTAATAGAGTCAAATATCCCCATGGTGGGATCAATAAAGTCTTATCTTATCTTATCTTATCTTATCTTATCTTATCTTATCTTATCTTATCTTATCTTAATAAACTCAATGTGTTTTCCATCAGTGCAGTTCTACACTTACTGAATTTTATGGATTTATAGCACCTAAATGATAAGTAAATGCTCTTAAAAATTTAGTTCAAGTACATTTTTACAAACTGTGACATTTAAAAAAAAAAAAAGGGGGGGGGGGGCACATTCATTTACTTAACATTTTCCCCACATCAAGCTTGGCATACAGTGTTTAGTCCTAATAATTATATACATTAACACATTAATAGATTTTATTGTGATGGCAAGGTCTGTTTGAAACTGTTTGTCTATTTATTAAACTGATAAATCTCAATGTTACAGTAAATAACAAATGTTTAATGACAAACGACAAAAACTGATAAAGCAATTGATAAAGTTAAAACATTTACAAGAGGTTGGGTGCATTTGGGTACATTAAATGAATCTGTAAACCAATTATAATGTAGTTTATTCCCCCAGACCTCATTAAACCAGAGTTTACAAAGCACACAGAAAACAATGCGGCAAATAATTTAATATGTAGATTATAAACACAAACTACTAAAGAATAATTTAACAATAATTTAAGGATTTAATGATGTTATTTCATGGCTGAAATCCTGTTTCAGTGTATTTATTACTTAAATACCATTTAATTAAATTAAATGATGTTCAAAGAATTGCATTTAATATTGAGCGGGCCATTTTATGTAGATTTATTATAAAGCTATTACGATTCCACAAATATTTTTTTTTTCTGGGTGTAAAAGTCATGCCTGTGTTGGTGTGTTTGTACTGTACAAAGCTCCGGTATCGGGGTTAATCAAACACTGAAGTGGCCCATGTGGACTCACGTCAGCCCTGCGAGTGGACAAACAACTGTTGGACCAGCACTTGTCAACTCAAAAAATCTGTCACTGTAAAATCAACACTTGTTAACGCTGGAAGATTTGCTGTGTTACTCTTCAAGAGTTCTGTGACGGTGAAACATTTATTTTTAGAGCAGGTACATATTGTGTATCAATGCTCAGTGGTGACGCTGTTCTGCATCAACAGTTGATGTGTGAGGGTGTGAGCAAGGGTTGAAAAGGTCTTCGCATGGACTGTTCATGCCGTTGATTAATGGTGCTCATGATTTAACACCTGCTGTTTTAATGTAGCCTCTGTAAGAAACTGATCTCAACATGCTTGCGTGAGTGCTGTTCCCATTTTAAATAGACACCTAAATTTATCATCTTTGTGGAGGTCAGTTCGACCTGGGTTTTCACGCTGAAGAAAATTAAGGCAATTTTTTCTGAATCTCAGAAAAGACCTCATGTGCACTGGTGTTCAAACAATGCTAAGTATAATACACTGTCGCCCATAAAGTGGGAATCGAATATTTTTACCTCTTCTCATGAAATGATTAGTGGCAATGTGATTTATTCTTGATAGATAAAGTGTAACCAGGACTCAGTATGTAATCATTAAACCTGATCGAAGGTAAATACTGATGTGTATAAATAAAAATAAAAGGAGGAATGTATCTGAAAATAAATAAATATTGAAACTTTGCGGGCCACAGTGTATATCCACATGAGTAACATCCACATAATGTTCATTATAGTGTGCTTTCACATACTGATTATTGATATTTATGTAATACAAAACTAATCAGAAACATAGGACAAAAATACAGCAAATCACAAAATCAGCGACTGACTGAAAAAGAATCAGTATCTGAGGAAACATTTCAATCTTATTAGGTATTTTCAGTTTTTAGATCTGTTAATTGATATAAATAAACATTACAGTCATTAAATGAGGTACCAGTGAGGGACTGAGGACATTATAAGTGACTATTATTACTATTTTCAATAAAATATCAGCTGTGTTTATTTTGTCATGCGCAGTGTGTTTACACTCAGCCCTTCTTATATGTGTGGTGTCTATTACACATCATAGTTCTGTGCTGATCCAGACTTTCCCAAACTTAGAGTCAGGACCCAAAATACGGGAAGGACCAAGTTTTATTGTCATGAACTGCCAAAACAATTCAAATGTATAATAATGCAATTATATATGAATTAATTTTCCAGATTAAAATAGAAGAGCAGCATTATGTTATTTCTAAATTGCAGCAAATTACATTTGTTCAACATTGTTTTGATGGCAGAGTTATTAAAATGTGCATTTTCTGACTTTTCAAAGTTTGGGTCCCTGGAAGATGTCAGATAGCTGTTTAGGGTCATGAGCTGAAAAGGTTTGGAAACCACTTCTTTAAGCCTTTAATTTAATATTTATAGTGTCTATAAATCCTATATGATGTAACAAAAGTGCTGCCACTCTCTAAAGTTTTTACGTTTGTTTTTTGTATTATGTGATTTGTAAATATTTTCTGTTGAGATGTTGCTGTGTTCGCCTCAGAGCCTCCATACCTCGTCTTCTAGATAAATGCTTCATTTCCAGTGACACTGAGGTTAAAAGTTGGATTTGAAGGTGACAAAGGGTTTATAGCGTGGCCTCTGTCCTTGATATTGCTGTCAGTGTGCCCTCCACATGCAGCAACTGTTGGCCCGACCCCTCCCTGCTGCATTCCTCCATGAATCTGGGGCCCTGTCCAGAAACAACACATGTGTCTTCAACACCTCCACACAGCTACACACTGCTCTAATAAATGGGTCAGGATAATACAGGACGCTTGCTTCAGCATTGTCCCTGAAAACCAAACGTTACTATCAAGTATATGTTTGCTTCCACCCGTTGTTTCAGGAGGTCCTACTTGGTCCAGGACTGTGAAGGCGAAGGGGCTCATGACAGATTCAACTGACACCAATCTGTGGTGCATCTGCAGACAAACTGATACAGCATCCTTTCACTGTCTGGCACCAGTTGGTGGGGAGCATTTTTCTGTGTCATGAGTGGGCAGCTGTTTCAAGCAGAGAGCACAGCACTTAAAGTATTCTCGAGTTGAACCAATATCATAATTGCTGTGTGTAACAGGCTCCAGCTGAGAGCAAACGCAGTGGCAGAACTGTTTAACACAAATTTCACTTACTGGACAAAGTACATAAAAGAATGATTCAATTCAAGCTTCTTTACATTATGGTGACTGAAATAGCCTACTTGTTTAAAGGGGTTTGTCACAAATAAGCTATCAGACAAAAATGTATAATTTATAGCATTTTACTTAAAAAAAAGTTTATTTCACTGTATAAACAAGTAACTACATACGACTCCAAAGTGCATTTTTCTACCTTTAGTTTGCTGCTTTAACAACAAATTTACATTAGTATATTAATACATTTTTCTATTGATTAGTTCTGTTGGTGTTTTGTGTTTTGTACCTTGTAATAATTATACTATTTCTGGTTATTTATTTCTCACAATCCTGATGAGGACTAAGCAGTTCAGAAAATGAATGAATGGACAAATGGTTATTCATCCTACACGTTTGCCCATAAAGTTTAAAAAATATATATTTTTAATTCTTCTCATGAAGTGACTGTGATAGATACAATGCAACACAGTGAGCAATAACTGGTTTGTGATTAGTGATGTGTAGCAATAGAAATAATATGAATAATAATAAAGAATGCTTCTGAAAACAAAATGATTCCAACTTTAGAGGCATTTGTGTAAAGTCACTGGTTTTTTGTGTGTTTCAGTTTTACACCATGTGGCATTTAAGGACTTGAAACTCCATTTTGGCCAGAGTTTATATGTGTTATCTTCGGCTAAAGTCTGTGTTTTAGAAGAACACTATAAACGGTCTGTTACAGGTCTACATTAAAGTTGGGAATCTGAAGGTTAGGGAAGAGCCAGTCACTTCATCCAAGAGTTTTCTGTCAGGTCACTGCGGCCTTTGGACTCCTGTGCAGAAGGTGAAGCACTGACATGAGTGCATGTTGTCTGAGCTTTGGTCCTGGACCGTCCTGGACCTGCTGGACCCACATGTGCCTTTACAGGAGAGGAGCTGTTCTCTGAAGAAGGTGCTGAATTCTGGAGGTTTAAGGCCACGTGCGTCATGCGCAAAGACTAAAAGCCTGATTGTTTTTACGCAGAGCCATTCAACACCTCCAAGATAATAATAAGATTCACATCAGATATCATCAAGGGATTTTCCTCGGGACTCCCCCATGTCTCCCCCTCCCTCCCTGTCACTCTCTCTCTCTCTCTCTCTCTCTCTCACCCACCCCCGCCCCCCCCTCCTCTCTCCGTCCTCCCGTCGCGTCCTGCCTGCAGAGTTTTCCGTCCTGTGTCAGGATAACATCGTAAACGCGGACCACCTGATCGGACTAAATGGAAGCAGCGGAGGAAACTCTCACTTACCGAGATGACACCGGACTTCACAAGAAGCTGCTCCCGGAGGAGAAGGGTAAGGGTCTCACCCAGACCCAAAGCGACGAATCCAACTATGTGGATCTGGACATGAAACCGGACGGCGCAAAAACGGTGAAGGTGTCTTTCACCGGCGAAGGAAACCAGCTGTCCGTCCTGAAATGTGACGGTTCGAAGCAGGGGGAGCGTGAGGAGGACCTGGAAGAGCGGCCCGAGGACCAGCGGGCCACCTGCGAGCGGCCTGTTCCGGGTGAGCCGCCCCTGGAAACTCTGAGCGAACTTCCCAGCAGCGACCGGGACTCGGAAAATGAGAAGCGACGCACGAACGAGCCGGACCCAAGTGAGTGCAGCGAACCTGTGTTCAGTGAGCAGGATGAGCTGCAGTACACGGACATGTATCTGAACAGCAAAACCGAGTCCGATGACGGGGCCAGCGCCGTGCTGTCCGACCACTGCGGCTCCGACACCGTGGAGGACGAGTCTCACTATATCACGACGCACGAAATCCAGCTGACCGAACTGGACCACGACGTAGACTACGACCTGGGCCGCGGAACCTGCTGGGAATTCGAAGACGACAATCTGGTTTATTCCTTTGTGGATTACGCCTCGTTTGAGAGTGATGAAACGCAGGAGGGAACTCTGATACCGGAGGGCAGCGGTCAGGCGAAAGTGCAGTCTAATCTGGGTGGAGCAGTTGTCAGCACCGAGCAGGACGAGAGTGATCTTTGTGACTCGGACAAATGCGCCAGCTCCGATGAAAGTGTGTGCAAAAACCACAGCGGGGACCCGAGTGCGGGGAAAATCCGCCTGTCAATCCAAACCTCGTCCAGGGCGGTGAACGAGCCGCTCGGTCTGTTTGACGGCGGCACCTGTGGCTCCGCGAAACGCGCCGCAGACAGGAGCCACTTCTCCTTTGTGAGCTCTGGCGCCAGAGCGGGGCCCTTGTGCGACAGAGCACAGTATTTCATCCCTGCTCCGGGACGTCAGCACCTTGCAACCAAACTAAGACGGAAAGACATTAATGAGTATTCCAGCGGAGCCTCCAGCTCCATCAGTGAGCTGGACGACGCTGATAAAGAGGTGCGTAATTTAACCGCCAAATCTTTCCGCAGCCTGGCATGTCCATACTTTGATGCTATAAATCTCAGCACCTCTAGTGAGTCCTCTATTTCGGAATATGGGCTTAATAAGTGGTCGGCTTATGTGGACTGGAATTATGGAAATATAGCACGGGGTAAAGAACGCAGCGTCATTGCGCACAAAACAAGCAGCGCGACACTGGAAATGAATAAGACGGTGGAGAGTAAGAGGCATGGTAAGTCAGTTACCAGCACCAAAGGTCCTCACACCAAAATGCACACACACAACAAGAGGACACCCTCTTTACAGTCGTCTTCCAGTAGTAAGAACATCGAGCTGAAAGGTCCTGTTCAGTCCAAGCAGCGCGGAGTCACGCTCAATTTTCACTGTAACGTTGAAACAGGGGTGTCTGAAGGCTCGAGGCGTCCGAAGTGTTCCAGTGCCAGATCCAAGGCAGACACTGGGACTGTGTTGGCTAGGTCAGGGTGTGAAATGCAGTATCATCACACAGACGGCATGGGGGACACGCATAAAAGAGCAGTTTTTGCCTCGAGTCTACTGAAAAATGTCATTTCCAAAAAGATGCAATTCGAGCAAGAACGCAAAATGGAGAGGGGTGAAATTCGGGACACTTACCCAGCTCTCTCCCCGTGTTTTCAATTCAAAGATCATGATGTGATGAGAGGAAAGAGTCTGGGCAGAGGCGTGCAAAGGCAAACCTCAGAATCAGGATCTGGATTCACTGTTAATTCTGCAGATGATCAACATCTGGAGGGCAGCAGGTCTGAGTCCTGTGAGCCTGCTGAGGAGCAAAAAAGCAAAAACACACATGATGATTCACCAGAAAAAGGACAACAGGAGGCTAAAGAACCTCCAAAAGTGCCTGTCAGCAACAGCCAAACTAGTGCCTTTAATTCAGGGAAAGACGAAGTGCCAGAGCATGTAAAGGAGGCTGAACTCTCCACAGCTGTAAGTGACCCTCAGGCCTCGAAAGGAGCCAAAGAAAATGAACCATTAGACACCAGCAGTATGCTGACAAAGCTGCTTTTTGTCCCAAGTTGCCAGCTCCTTGCAAAAGAGAAGGATTTTACAAAAGACTTGTCAAATCATACACCTGCCACAGGCATTCCTGCCAGCCCACAGAAATGTGAAAAGGAGTTCAAAATGTGCAATAATGGAAATGTAGCAGGAAAAGAGGCAAATGAGAAGGGAGGGAAAACGCCCGAGATTAAAATATGTCTGAGAAGTGTGAAAGAAAATAAAGGGTGTACACTGAATATTGCCAGCCTTTTAACCCCTAAAATAAGTTACAACACAGTTAACACACTTAGAGCAGCAGGTGATGCCAAATGCCACATTTTATCTGCATCAGATAAGACCCCAAACTTTGCAGTAAGAGACATACGAGACACCAAATGCAAGTTCCAGACACCCATATATCAGGTCA
The DNA here is from genome assembly GCA_037367295.1 of Apogon hyalosoma. Classification (NCBI taxonomy): domain Eukaryota; kingdom Metazoa; phylum Chordata; class Actinopteri; order Kurtiformes; family Apogonidae; genus Apogon; species Apogon hyalosoma. The sequence continues at coordinate 8,073,862 of JAPQRP010000001.1, read as the reverse complement.
GAGATGTGCGTAAATTAGTCAAAAGTTCATATCGTTTTGTGTCTCTCGATAATGTTGAAAGTAAATGCTCTGCTACGCCTTCTGCAGCAGCTGATAAACTTGATGATAAGGCCAAAAAAGAAATAGTTAAGCACCTATTACCCAGTCCTATTGTAATTAAGTGCCATTCTGTAAAAACTAACAGCAAACAGACAGGGGAGGCATCACAGAAACAAACTGATACGGGCAGGTCGTCCCCCAAAGTCTCATGTGAAACATCCCAGTGTGAAACTGCAACATCACTTAGCTCAACTAGCAGGGTTCCTGTTGCAACCAAGCAGCTCCATCCTGACCAATTAGAAATCCAAGCCAATACTGAAAGCAAACTGATAAAACAGAGGATAGAGAAGTTTTCAGGCGAGTCGGCCGAGAGGAGAAACGAACCGGTGGTACCAAAACAGGCGGCGTTAGAGAAACTGAAAGCTGCCGTCAAAACTATGGAGCAGCTTTATGTTTTTGATAGAAATGAATGGAAGCGAAAAAATCAAGCTCCACAGCCCATCACAGGCAGCCATGTGCTTTCACTTATTGCCAGTGAGGAGCAAGGCGCAGAGGAGCTGGAGGCAGCAGCAGGGAGTGTCCGACTAAGTGACACAGACAGGGCCCCTCAGTCAACAGTAAATACACCATCATCATCATCATCATCATCATCAGAAACACACAAGCCACAAGAAGCGAAAGGGTCGATGAATATCATACATGTTCCATATAACAATGACACCTTCAGAACACAGTCGCAGCAAAACAAAACATTTAGCAACAAAAGTGTGCTTCATTTTGGAAACGGCAATAAGGCACATATCAGTATTAGTTCAGTTAGTAACTCTATCCCACAAAGCTCTGCGCTGCAAACATCATCGCCTATGAAAAGCTCAAAGACACCAGTGGCTCCACTCTCAGTGAAAATAGAGCCACTGAAACACGGGCAGGTGGAGCCAGGAAAGGTCAGAATCACTCAGACTAATCCCACAGTCACACAGGCCTGCTCTGACTCTGAGAACTATTTAACCATACCAGGGCTGGGGTACACACATGAAATCAAGCTGCTCAGTAGAGAACCTGGAACCAAGGAGGTGAATGTGAGCATCAGCCCGGCTCCTGTGGGCGACACAAAGAGAGCTGAGCATTCAGAGCAGAGGAGCTCTGCGCTGCTTATGGAGTTTCCGGCCTCCACCGTCTACCACCACCCAGCAGTGGCAGGGCTCCAGCAGCAGCGTGTGCTGTGCTTCTCCCCCTCCGCCCCCACAGTGTCACCCACACCTTCAGGAGGAGAATCCGCCCCACAGACTCAGAGGAAGATGCTTTTGGACCCCACTACGGGACATTATTACCTGGTGGACACGCCCATACACGCCAGTACCAAGCGCCTGTTTGACCCAGAGACAGGCCAGTATGTGGATGTACCCATGTCGCACTCGCCTGCGGCACCTGTCACCCCTGTCACCCCTGTTACCCCTGTCACCCCCGTGCCTCTCTCTTTGTCCCCCCTGGCGTTGAGCCCGGGCGCATGCGCACCCACCTACATGATCTACCCGGGGTTCATCCCCTCGCCCACGCTGCCAGCCCACTCAGTGCCGCCACAGTCTCCATGTCACCCTGAGGAGGCAGGTGGGGAAAAGGGGAAAAACGCCCAGCTCTGTGCGCAGGAAACGAACTCCACGGCCCCTGAGCGCGCATATTACAGTGCAACAGGTGAGGCTCCGCAAGGGCCGCTGCAGCTTCCTGTGAGTCTGGGACATGTGAGCGCCAGGGGATCTGCAGTGAGCTCTGAGAGGAAGCCACTTATCAGCATCACAACGCAACAAGGTCCAAGAATCATCGCCCCTCCTTCCTTTGATGGAACAACAATGAGCTTTGTGGTGGAGCATCGGTGACCAAGAGAACATCACATCGTATATGTAAGTAAACACATGGTCATTTAGAGTGATTACATCTGTGTGAAAAACCAAACACTGAATCTACACTGAGATTCATTCTCAACAAAAAGTGTATTCAATTATTTAAAGAAGTCAGCAGTTTTTATCTCAAATGTAGATCCTTTCTTCAAATTAGTTGAGGACTAAACATTTTTAAGGTGTTGAGGAAATAGTTCTGCGGCTTAAAAATAAAAAAAGGGCTAAATATATATAAAATAATAACATTTTTATATGTTTATGCTCATCTGTGTGTTTCATTTACTATATATACTATAAGTACACTCCATCTAAAACTGCAGTGATACAGCAGTGTACTTACATAGTCACATTCTACTGCTGAAAATACTTTTTATGATGCAGAGTTTGATTCATCAGCTGCTCTTTTAATAACAGTTTAGTCATTTTACAACAAGTTAAAATAGCAAACTTCGTGATGATGTTTTATTTGACTCGCATTTCAAGCCTTTCAAAAAACTTTTTTAACAAGAAGCAGATGAGCAGAAAAAAACCAACACTGGATAAATGGATTTGTTTGTTTCATCTGTAAAGTCTAACGTGTTTATGTTTTCAGTTATATGTCACGACTTATCAAATAAATTACTCTTTGGTTAGTTGATGTAGTCGACAATGAAGAGATGGAGAAATTGCAGGAAAAATCTGAAATGTTCATCATCATTATTATTATTATTATCATTATTATGTAAAGTCACTTCTGTGGTACTTTAAAGACAATGCCTGGTGTGTTTTGGGTCATGATGGCTTGTCATTTTTAGAAAGTGGGCCCCTGAAATAAATCAATCAATCAATCAATAAATAAATACATTCAAAATAATTAATCAGTGTTTTCACTGTTATTGCAGCACATTGTGTCAGAGTGTTGCAGTATGAAATTCACACTGCATATTCACACCAGATGAAGTTTCACATCATTTTGGGTGGTAAAAGTTGCGAAAGCAGCAGTCCAACTTGGCTGCTGTGGTGACATGTCAGTGTTAATAGACATGCAGTAGCTTCATGACAGGTAATCTGACTCCACTGAGCTCTGGCTGGACTCCCTGGGAGATTGGATTTTCAGCCATGGCGAGTCGGTAGAGTTCCCTTTTCTCTGCATTACACACAGTCGGGCTATTTTGATAGTGTGAGACGAGTTTGTTTACATGGTTTATTCTGGAAAGTGTCACAGGAAACTATTCAACTCACTGACGCCTTACATCAAGTTATTCTTAATCGTGTTATATGTGCTTTAATTACTCAGATTGCATTTCACTTTATTAATGTGTTCAATCTTGTCTGTGATATTTTATTAAACCTTCTCCCCGCTGAGCTTGAACAAACTTTCTAGTACTGTTTTATTTCAGATCCTCAATAAACACCTGAAATACTAACTGTGATTTGAACCTTTGAACAGAAGAGAAGATAAACTTGATAACGTAAGATTTATTCACTGAAGAAAAAAAGAAGTACCAATTAAATGTATTATAAACATTTTCAATGGAAAACACTGATGGACATAGTTCTCGAACAGTGCAGAAACCATAAATCAGCAGTAGCAAATACTTACACCCACTAAATCTTGAAATTTTACCAGTTATTGTTAATATAAATGATCTTATCAGCTCCAGTGTTCACAAGCTGAATGCTTTTCTTTTTCTATTTCAGCTTTAGTGCCTTGCAAAAGGGCGCCGTGGTGGTGCAGTGCTAGCACTGTTTGAATATTGCATTAAAATCAAACAACAAAAGAATTATATTAAAAGAAAGTCAAATATTTGAAAAGGGTCAGGCTGAAGTCCACCTTATAATCTCCCACCCCCTTATCCATCCTTCAGCTCCCCTAAAGTCCTGTCAGAGTCCAGAAGTGACTCAAAGATCCTCACACATCAGACTAAATTCTGACAATGCACAAAACACAAAATTGCTGTACTGTCGCCTCATAGCAAGAAGGTCCTGGGTTTGAGTCCAACACCAGGGACCTTTCTGTGTGGCGTTTGGGTACTCTGGCCTCCCCCCTCCGCCCAAAGACATGCCTATGCACAGGTTCATTGATTAATCTAAAATGAGAGTTAGAGCGATTGGTTGTTCGTCTCTATATGTCGGCCGTGCGGTGGCCTGGCGACACATCCAGGGTGTACCCCGCTTTGACCCATAGGTAGCTTGGATCGGCTCCAGCGCCCCCGCGACCCTCTCAAGGATAAAGCAGTTCAGAAGAGAAGTGCCTGCAAAATCCTGTGGAAATGATACCAAAATGACACAGAAACTCCAGTGTGTTCACTTTGAAACAAACATTGTATGCATGCTTGGTGTTAAAAACTTTATATTATTCATGTTAAGTATTTAAAATGTAATTTAAAATGTAAAACACCTTTAGGTTTAGCATTAGCGTTGTCAAAATGTAAAACTTGTGCAGTAGCACAGGTGTTTTACATTTGAAATACTGATTAAGTTTCTGGTGTTGAAGCTGGAAAGGCCTGTGCTGAAAAGATGAACACTAAACTGCACAAAACCTCAAGGGAAGTCTCACATTGCACTATGGATTGACTTCCAACTCTTAACAGCTGTCACCAGCGTATCAATATTATATTTTCCCTATTTTCAGCATCATATATAAAATCAAACCAGTGGGCGTAGCTCTCTATTACAGTCTGTCATTTTGTTTCAAGGTGATTTCCCCCTCGAGGTGAAACTCAACAGTCAGAAGCACAGACTGGGCACAGATGTGATGGATTATACTGTATTCAAAGGGAGCCAGTGTTTGGGGTGTCACAGTTTGATGCTTCATTAGTTTTATGACAGTTAGGATTTTCTTGGCTTGAAAAATTCTGTTTCATGGCGCTATATGTGGAATTTATGCTTTAAATGATTAAAAACAGAGTACAGTGTTTAAACTAAATGTTGTGGCATTGTGTTGAAGATGTCCGTGTGTTCTGTTGCAGACACAAGTTTATTCACAGCTAGAGGCCAACATGTGACTATGAATAAATGCAGCCGCTAGAGGGAGTAATGAGTCACTGTGCCAGTATTGGAAAGGGTGACGTTCAGGGTCAGACAAAGTGAGAAAGTGACCAAAAATAGAAGTACCATTGTTTTCACCACTGAACACAGTTCTGAACTGAAAGAATGGAGTTTAAATCTAAAAGAGATTCCAAATAGACTTTTAGTGCAGCTTCTGTCGGCTGACGCACGATTGTATGACACAGTGTTATTTTGAACGTGCGTTTGGATTTGGATGTTTCTGCAAAACTGGGTTTATTTTGGTACCTGGCACTCCTCCAGCTTTTTTCACCCAATAATAAAAAAGAAATTTAGATATACTCCCCCCCCAGGATGGACCTAATGATGACCTCAGATAAATGCAAAAAAAATCATCCTCTTGCTCTGAGCCATCCCATAATTAATGAATTTATAATAAAATATTGGGACCAAAAATAGGCCCCAAATTGAGACTGGAAAAGCTGCATTTTATCATGAAAACATGGCTGTAAATGCTCTTCTACAGGCTCTAAATAAAGACACTGTGTTCAATGTGTCGATCCTAGTGGTTTTTCTAATCCACACGAGGGTTTTTCATCAATCTGCATCTCATTCCAGGTTTCGTGTGGAACCCATTGTGTCCACTTGCATTACATATGGAACCTGCCCATTTTAAACACATATAAATTGCGAGGGATTTTGCAACAGCGGTCATTTTTGTGAAACACTCTGCCTTGAATAATTAGTTCAATTTCCAAAATGTACCTGTGAGAGAATAAAGAGATATTCAAAAAAATAGTAGCATGTGATTTTCGTGTCCTTTTGACCGTGTTACATGCGGATTTATGTATTAAATATAATGTAAAATAATATAAAAATGCATTTTATCTGAAAACTAGTTTTACCTCAGTTAGTATTTATTTTTCCAAACTTGCTTCATAACATTAGTCTACGTCTGGGTTGAAGTTTCAGCCCCATGTCCTGTTTTCAGGACCAGAAGCACCGTTTGTGTCTGAAGGAGGACATTTTAAGATACTGTAATCCAGATGGATGTAAACAATGATTTTCACGTCTTATTCAGTGAGTGATCCGGTCTGTTGAACTGGAACATGATTCAGTGTTGGTTTTGATAGCCTTGGGTGTGATCTGATTCATGACATCGCCATATGTTTGATATTGTGAATAATAATACTATACGTAATGCCTTAAAATTGACAACATTATGCAGGTAAATCTCAAACAGGACCAAGCACTGAAAAATTAATTGTCACTTGCCATTAACTACTATATTGTTGCAGGAATTCATGTCTTTATTAATGGTACACTATTGATAATACTAGGTCACATGTAAACATTAAAACATCTGGCGTTTACATGATTAATTCATTATGTATCATAAAAAACAGGAAAAGACAAAGGGGAAAGGGAGAGATTGAATGAATTAATGTGTAAATCTAAAAATCTAAAATTGGATTATCAAGGGAAAGTGTACAATACATAGCATACCAGCTGTAAAACTTAACCTCTCAACCTTTACTTTAGGTCGCTTAATGTCAGAGTCAGTTTTATAGGTAACTGGACGCCACTGTAAAACTTTAATGTTCAGGCTGGTACTGGTGTGTGTCGTTTTCCTGCTTGATTTGAGTGTGATCAGACAGGGTACTCGACTAGAGAAAATATAAAAGACAGAATAGAAACCATTATATGGTACAGGAAGGTCCAGTGTGTAAGTTTTAGGATAATATTCACAATTATTGTTTTATCAGAGTAGTTACACAGAAATGACAACTGTGTTTTTCTTACTTAGAGTTATTTATACCTACACAGAGCAAGGGTCACTACTACTGCACTGTAAAAATCCAAATCTGACCCAGTGTATTTGTCTCATTTCTAGTCCAAATATCTCATCACGCTTAAAATCAGACAGAATCACCTACAGAGGAACTTTT
>JAPQRP010000001.1:8020313-8034836 GCA_037367295.1 Apogon hyalosoma | reverse complement strand
GACTAAATGTGTCTGAAATTAACCTGGATTTGAAACAGAGGATAGAAACTATTACAGGATCAAAAACAGATTAATTTGAGCAAAAACATGTCTCAGATTTGAATGTGTGGGTCGACAGAAGTTTGTGATGTTCAAATGGGGTCAGAGGTTGGAACCACTACGTTAAAAGCTGCAAATTTTGATTAGGTTTGTGGGGTTAACATACTTTTACCTCATCTCATGAAATGAATGTAATAATGTGATTTATTTTTGCTACATAAGGCGTGACTGGGACTCAGTATGGAATCGCTGCACTGGGTCGAAGGAGATAACGGATGTGTCTAAATAGGAATGAATAAAGAAATATGTCTGTTCTGTTTTATGGGCAACGGTGTATACATTCATTGTATTGTCACATCACTTCTGACGTACTACAAATTGAATCAGCTGCTCATCCTTGCTGCTCGGGTCTCTCCAGACCAGGTTGACGTCCACGTCGGTGGAGATCCTGTAGCCAGCACTGCCCTCTTTTGACCCCCGGGTCCTGTCCAACAGCACATCGGTGCTGTAACTGAATTTGTACAGCTGGTTGTTGTTGAGCCGGGGTCCAGCAGCACCTGAAGACACACACAACACAGCAAGACAATCAACACAAACTGAAAGAAAACAAACATGATCCTCTATCGGATCCGCGGCGTTGTTCACATGTGGGGTTTCTTCTTACACTACAGACTTAGAGGAACATTATACATAACGTCTTCGCAGAACATTCCGTGTGGTTTTAGGGTGAACGCACATTTTTCACTCACTACGTCTGGTTTGATTTGAGCATGTATTGAAATCGCACACTTGCAACTTGAAACTGCAGTGCATTACAATGAATTTTTAAGTCATATTTATTTATTTATCAGTGCAGTTTCCTTGTAGTGTTCTGTTCTTTCCGCTGCACGACATGGGAGACATTTGGAGTTGTGTGTGCTCATTGAAAGTGACAGAAATATCATGAATTCAGTGTTTTATTTTTTATACAATGAAACCAATCAAAACCTGTAATCTGTGTTACACACATGAGCGCAGGGATCCACAGCTGGTGTAGTTTAGTGAAAAGTTTTAAGTTTCCAAACATTCTATAGTTAGTCACTTTCAAATGAAGACACACAATAAATGACATTTCTTCATTTTTCTCTGTCCTTGAACAAATATCCCCTCAGAACAGCACTCTGATCATTCAATCAACAGCCAATCTGCCTGGGTGTGTTCAGTGTGAGTAAAGATAAGCGTCTGCTCTGCCCTACTAATGACTTTCTATTAGAACCGGCTCCAGGTCATAGTGACAGTCAGTGTGACAATACGACTGACGTGTCAGTATGTGATTTCATCAGCAGCCACTGAGGAGCGTGATGCCAGTTTTCATCCAAATAAAAGTTCACTGTGACCGAACTGCAACATTCGCAACCAAGCAGAAGCACAATACCAACGATGTTTCAGTATTCCAGTAATATCACCAGTGGCTCTGTGTGGATCTACGCTGATAAAAACTCACAGGATACTGGCATTTAAAGCTCTGGAACATCACTCAATCAGATCAATTTAACGTTTGTGATTTCACTGTGAAACTAGGCTTGTTTTGTTGCAGAAGCTCAGACTAAGTTCTTATAAAATCATCATCAGGTTCTGATTTGTTTTCAGTTTAGTGTTGAGAACATAAAACCTCCCACATCAGACTGTAATCAAATCCAAACTAGATACACAGTGTGATCTGTCAGTCCAAATTAAACCATTTAAGCTTGATGAACAGTTCAGGTGTGGGATCCCCATGCATCCAAACTGTGAACTATGTCACAAAAACAGTCCCATCTACTCACCTTTGGCAGAAGCTGAGACAGTGGAGGCTGCGCAAAGCAACAACACAATAAGGGTTACCATGGTGTCCTGTGTCTGTGGCCAGATGAATAAAGCCCCAAAAGCAGGAGTCACAGGCTGAGGTGGCACTAAAGGGGCCAAAACGGAAGGCAAAGCGAGTCCCAGCCTCTCCTGTCCTGTTTTATCGGAGGAGGGCAGACTCCAAACTCCACGCTCAAGTACTAAGTACGAGATCACAGCAAATCATTAACCTGAGGAGCACAGATTTGACAGGAACTTCGACTATTGATAGGTTGGACCAGGGCCCCCTCCTGTAATACTGCGGCTGCGCGGGGCCACGTGACAAATTAATCAATGAAGTGGGATTATCGATATGATTGGATTAATCAAGTGGCAGCAGAGATGAGGCGTCACGTACAGGCTCTGAGCTGTCACCAACAAACAGCTGACTGACCTGGATTTGGTTATAAACATAAGCAAACTGCTGAAACATACGAGCATTTACTCACAGTTACCGAGAAACCGAGAAGAGAAACGTCCACATGTGCGACACCTTTCACCCAGTTTCCCTCCAGGATGAACAGTTGGGACTGTGTGCGCGTTCCTTGGAGGAAATGGGAAGTCTGTGCGTAAAAGCTGCCCACGCCACAAACTGAGAGCATTTACACTGCAGCAGGGTTTACGATCATGTACGGGATGCTTTTATGTAGTGGTTGCATCAGTGCTAAATTTTGTGTAGAAAAAAATTCCATGTTATTTCTTTGTCTGAATCTAAACAGATATGAAGCTGTTCTTATACCAGGGGTAGTTTAAAAAAAAACAAAAAACAAAAAAAACATTAAATAAATCATCATGTACCCAATACAAAATAAATAATGAGAATTAATGCCGAAATATGAAACACAATAAATACATTCATATAATAGTTTTATTGTCAATCATCTTGTTGAAGCTTTGGTAACATTTGAAGAACATTTATATTTGATATTATTCAAAATGAGATGAATTTAGTAGCTAAGTAATTATTTTTGTTGATGAAAGTTTCATTTATTTATTAATGACCAATTTATTGTTCTTATCAATGAAAGAGGGGTATTCATTCATAAAATAAGATGCTTTCATATGTTTGGATGGTGAATGAATGCAAAGACAGACTTCCATTGTTTAATCACTAGATGGCATCAGTCATCACTTTCGTCAGCAAATCTACTTCTCGCCTACTGTCACATGTTAATCATTTAGATCAAAGCACACACATCAGTGAAGCCTCTACTACAGGCTCACATAAAATGGAATATAATGGCGTATAGTTAACATCTATTCAGGATGCTGAAAGGTATTAGTGAATATAGAGTTGGTTTAATGTCTATTTGAATACATGCCAGGCATTTCTTGACTAAAAACATACAAAAAAAAATAATTTCATGACTTCATTGGTCCTTTATTTACAGCTGTGTTTATATGCTCGGTAGAACAAACTTCATACAAGTAATATATGTGGAAAAATATGAAAACGCTAAAATCCAAATCAAGTTGGTATACACAAGTTGGACAAAATATCAGAAAGCATCTCACTCACAGTATGTAGGACTTCCCATTCCTAATAATTTGAAATATTAGTATAATAAAAGTGTTCATGTCTATTGTTGTCAATAATTATCACAATAAATGTCAAATCAACATTTTAGAAAATATTTCAGAAATCTAAAGCATTTAAAACAATTATAATGGGGGAAAAACACTGAGTATAATTTAGTTAAAATAAACCCTGAGGCCCTGCGATGAACTGGTGACGTGTCCAGGGTGAACCCCGCCTTCACCCATAAGTGGCTGGGGTGGTCTCCAGCGACCCCCGTGACCCTAGTGAGGATAAAGCGGGCTCAGAAAATGAATGAATGATGAGTAAACCCTGAGGCAATTTGTAAATGAAGATGACAATGTAAACAAACTAACCCACAAGGCGAAATAAAAACATGCGTTACAATGATATTTATTACAGAATAAAGTTATAACACTTTTAATTATGGTTGTGTGGCTCTGCCCTGCCAGCAATGAAAGAGGAATGAAATGTCCTACTTTTGAGTCTTTCCCATATAATCTTAATTTTCATCCAACAGTAAAGTGGAACTACTCTTGTGATTCATCTCACTGTTTCTATAATAAATATCTCTTTATCTTCCCCAAAAGCAGCTATGCTATTAGAAAGGAAAACAGTTGGCATGTAAATACATTTTTCTGTAGAAGCAAAATGAGTGTTGAGATCAATAATACTCCTTGGAAGATACAGGACATGTAGTCTGTGGAAAAATAAAAATAATGGCTGCATTCGGCTCCTTTGGAGATTCAAATGTATTCAGAATTTTGCTTCATTGAAAGTACTAGTGCTGCATATTTCATGGTGTCAGTGTTCCATGTGCTGACAGTCTCTTTTTAGTGTCGGAGAATCCCACTGAACAGTCAGCAGACCACTCAGAACTCATGTGTCTTCAGGTTTAGATTGTGTAACCCTCTCGTGCATGTAAACATCCTGTCTGCTAACTCTTACCTGACGGTTCCTTCACTGTCCTGAACGGAGATGTCTCTGAGCGTTGGGAAGCTGCTGTATTAGTTGATAATTGTTCAGGACGTCTCTGTCCGACTCAGGCTGCGGTTGAGTCACTTCTGTGTCTCTGCAGTGGACGCTTCGATTTTTACCTTCCTCTTGTGTTATGGGGTGAGCACTGACCCATTTCAGGTTTGAAATGCATAAAAGAACCACATAAAATGTGTTTATTGCATCAAGGCTTTTTGACTTTGTCAGGAACCTCTATTTCAACAAAATAATAATAATAAAAAAAATTTTTTCACAAAATGATGCAATACTCTGGTTGAAATTATGACCTTTGTGTTGTTTGGGTCGGTTTGGACCTAGTTATAAAAATAATATCATAAATTGAAAATTAGAACTAAACTGAAACCATAAGTGCACTGTCAGCCAACATACTGATGCCAGCTCCTCTAACAGTCATGGGAGCTTTAGGGGGTTCTCACTGGGCCTGGTTCTCCAGTTTACCTGCTCAAAAACAGAACCAGCACAGACGGACACGTCCACACATGAGGTCAGTTCAGTTTAGAGGTGGGGACTTCCAGAGTGCACATGGAGGGGTAAACTGACAAAAAAAACCCAGAGGCCCACACCAAAAATATTAAAACCACTGTTTTCATGGATAAGGAGCCTGACAAGGTCACTAAGAGAAGAGAAATAAACTGGATGAGAGATAATTGTTTTGAGTGTATTTTACAGCTGATTTAAGACATGGGTCAAAACCGACCCGTTAACATAAGAGATAGAAACAGAAAGAGAACACAGAGGAAGGTTAAAATAGAAACACAGCAGCTACTAAAGGATCTTCATCATAATCCCAAAAGTACTTCTGTCAGAGAAGTGTGTATTGTATGAATAAATATATTTAGAGACATTTTACAGGTGCATGTGTTCTGTTTTGCCCTTTATAGAGAAAGTAAATGCATTTGAGATGAAGCATTATGACCCCTGCAGTCGAGAAAAGACTGGATGTATCAGAGAAACCTGGCCAAAGGTCAGATTGTAGGTTTGTAATAAATTCCCAGTCACACAACAGATAGATATGCTTATCAAAGGGTGATATCTAAATGACAGATTATCGGATGAGAGAAAAGTGTGGTGCATAAACTAATGATCTTTCACATTCTCTACGTGGATGAAGACCGAACAGTTATGTTTTTGATTACACTAAATTAGAAATGACAAAGTAACACATACCACTAAGACAAAATCTGCAAAATGTATGATACATAACTGATTACTAATTAATAGAACCCCATTGATCCCAGACTTTGTTATTTTCAGGTTCTCACTACATATGGCTGAGTTTAACATTTAATCTATTGTCATATTAAGTACAAACAGACAAATGTGTAGAAAGAACCACATTTATTTTTTTTAGATATATATTTACAACTTGCCACAATCCAGTTATTTACACATGAAAAAAAAGAAGTTATTATAATCAGAAATATGAAGTTATCGCTGTATGGCACTGAGTGGTAAAAAAGAATGTACGGGTCAAAAAAACAAACAAACATTTGAAGTTTTAAGTGGAAATAATATTTCCTCCATTACACGTAAAAGATTTCACAGTCAGTGAAATACTGCAGGTTTACTTTGCTTCTATTGAATGGTTACTTTTCTTCAATACTTGTACTTCAACGCATGCTCACAGATAATGTACATACAAATGGCATCTCAGTTGGCATTTCACATAATGCTGGTGAGAAAGCCGCTGGGCTTCACTTTCAAGTACTGCATGTATGTAGACCTTCACTCATTTCTACAGTCACTTATGTGCCACTAAATCCCAGTTTGTGTCCAAGTCACAGAGCGAAGCATCAACATTTCTAAATAATAATAACATTAACTTGTTTTCAAACACTATTCATTCAGGTGGTGAGAAAATCCTCAAAGTTCATTCCAGACAAATGCTGTTATCCTAAGGTCTTCAAACATTTCTTAGATGCTTCTTACATCTGTGATAATACATGAGGCACAAAGTGGAGACATATGCCATTATGAGCCTACAACACAATGTGTATCCAAACTGTCCAGTGAAACAAGAAAAATAAAACTAAGGAAATGATCACACCGACAACAAAGGTATATCTTCATTTAGGCAGTTTTCATCACAGAAAACACAAAAGCAACAACTGACAAAACTGAAGAAAATGAACAAGCACTGATTGACAGTGAGATAATGTGCACATACTGTAAATGAGACATTTATTTGTAAAGCAGCATTTGGAGAAAATAAAGTCATGATGTATTTGACAGTTATGGAGCACCAAGACATGAAAGCTGCAGTTTACAAGTTGAAAAAGTGCCCCCCCCAGTGGCTGCCTGCTGGACTCAAATAACAGTCGGACATTACAACTGCCTGGTCTGCTGCTGCGATGAACTTCATGACTCTTACATGTGATTAAAGTGCTTAAGGCTGAGTTTTGTTCTTTCAATATCTAGACATTTTAATGTCACTGCCAAAACATGTACGCACTACACCGCTACAAAGCCTTTCTATCCGAACATTCACCTACGGTAGCCTGACAAAACTCTGCGTACAAACGGATGATGTGAGTGTGAGCGTCTCACAGATGGAAATACATCTGAAGTCATTCTCTGCAACGTTTGAGTAGATTCCATTAAACATCCAACAAAGTGCTAACCAGCCAATTCTCTCTACACTGGTGACTAATTTACAAATATTTTAAAATACTTAACATCAATCAAACAGTTAGGAAAGCCAATGTCCTACCGGTAGACAAAAGGCATGCAGTGCATTTCCAGAATCACTTGATCTTTGTACACAACCCTTACATGCAGCGATAAAAACTGCAGCTGTGAGACATAGAAAACCACGGCCCTGATCTAAGAGAAGTGCTACCTCTGAGATAAAAGCATTAAAACAATCTTCATCGGTCAAATTACGACCACTCTCCAACGCCTCCACTAGAAGCCGATTCATCATCTCAACAACTACTGCAAAGAATCTGTGTTGTATTTGTTCAATGTCTTTTGAACTGTAATGTAGTGAGTCCCAGTACATCTCAGAGGTTGTGCTTTAGTTAAATGCGGGGCCACAAATAAATCGAAATTTACTATGTACAAAGAAATGAGGCTCTTCATTCTGGACACGTTCAGTAATTGACGTACATCCCTTCTTTGCTGGCATCCAAACTGAAGAGTCCTGTGAACAAAAGCATTTAAGTATAAAAACAGCAAAGAGGACAGTCATTAGTACTGTAGATGTGTTACCGAGAAAATCTAAACCAATCACCTGGTACATCCTTCACGCCTTTGGAGATTCAGTGAAGATCTTAGGTAAACAAACTGCACAGCACGAAACAAGAAGACCAGGAAAAGGACTGATTACATCACATGAATAGGATGAAAATAAAACAAGTTGAAATGTGGCCACCTACCAACTTTCTCTCACAGCCTCAATGTCGCTCACGAGATTCTGCGCTAAACAGATGCCAAAAATCTAAAACCAGAAACAAAAGGTGCAGCTGCATTAAGTGAATTCTGGGCCACATGGCGGCAGCAGCAGCAGCAGGAGCAGCAGCTGTAAACCGCACATTGACACCTTATTAAAAAGCATCTGTCGTCCATTCACACATAATCCAACAGACACTGAACATCCCTGACAGTTGGTGTTCCTGACCTATTAATAAATATGTATGTACTCATAGATGCTGAAGAAAATTCCTATTAGACTAGAGTTTACTGAAAGGCATGTGGAAGATCTAGTGAGAATTTTCTTCACAGTGGTTTTGTCAGTGCCACTCTCCCACAAAGCTTTGAGCGGTGAAGAACCCAGGCAGCAGGTGTTACATGCACAGGCTCTCCCTGCCTCTCAGCCGCTGAAGCTCGCAGCTCCTTCAGAGTAGTCGTAGGGGTCTTGGTGGCTTCTCTCACTATTCTCCTACTTGCACGGTCACTCAGTTTACGAGGACGGCCTGATCTAGGCAGATTCACACATGGGCCATATTCCTTCCATTTCTGGATGACTGATTTTCACTGAACTCCAGGGGACGTTCAATGCCTTAGAAAATCTACATCTTACACATGGGTCCTTTAGTTGACAGAGACAGGATAACAAATCGAACTGCCCTTATCCTTCCTTACCTGCAGTAATGCAATTCCAATAAAAATGCCTGCCACCACTGTCAGGTTGTCTTGAAGCCACTTCTCAAACTGAGGGACGCAGCCTTTGATATAAATGAAGGTCCTCTGCTCAGAGTCCTGTCAACACATCAACAAAACACACGATCAAACGTTATTATAGTCGTATCATTGGGTGCAGATTAGATGTTGGCTTTCACTTTTATCATTCTGTTTAAGCCTTTGCCCGCTGAAACCAGCGAAGTGAAGGTACACTCGTAAACACCTGTCTCTCCTCAGTTGCTTTGAATGGAAGCACATGCTTTTTCTTTTCATTCTGTGGTCTCCTCAAAATCCCTTTACAATAAAAATCTCTGAACTAATGTAACCCAGTAGTTAACACACACTCAGCCTGTTTTCCTGGGCCGACTCCTGTTAAAACTGCTTTGCTTCAGCTTTTTCCTCACATTTAAAGTCAAGAAAACAAACACAGCCTTTTCCTTACATTATGCTCCTATGGAGTAAAGCCAAAGCTAATGACGGGGGAGGGGTTTCAAGTCCCACTGCATTGCTCCTGCATGAGTAATACCACACAGCCCAAAGTACCGATGGGAAGCCAGCTGCTGTGTTTTGAAGACCGAGGAGTTGGGAAACATGTGAAAGAGGAATATTGTGCCCAGGGTGGAGTACCTGATGACCTCATACAGCCACATAAACCTGCCTGAGGCCAAAAAAGCAGCAATACCCAATTTCCACTGGTCATACAAGGTTTTATGGTAACACTGTCAGTTAAGTCTCAGTGTGTGTTAGAAAATCTAGAATTTTCAGACTCACAGTTTTTGCTCGGATGTCGTATCCACACTGAGTGTTGATGACATCTTCCTGGAACCAAAAGATAAATATGTTAAAGTCAGGACACAGCACAGAAATACAACACTTATTTTTTTTAACCAACAATAAATTCTGATTAGTTGTTGATCAAGTTTTGTCACTAGATTAAGTCATCGTGTCTGGACTCTAAAGCTAATGATATTCAATTATTTTCTCCCTGTTAACAAAACCCACGAAAAGACCAAAATCAACAAATGCACTGATCCACGGTGTTTTCTTCCTGAGCCTGGGCTGTAGTTTTCAACACCCTTTGCTCTGAATCACAGCTTCCAGCAAACATTACTCAAGTCAAAGCAAATGGTGATTTTTTTTAGAGTAAATTCAGCTGCAGATTCTCCTTGTGTGTGTTTCCAACAGAAAAGTACGTGTATATGGAACAGATTCAAAGCAAACTACAATGATCAACAAGGACATATTGCAGAAGAAGAAGCTAAATGGACTAAATCTGTTAAAACGACTGAACACTTTGCCGGTTTTAGTCTTAACAAAAGGAAGATACTGAATGCCGTGACAGTGACAGGGCAGAACAAAACACCTCACCAAGAACACAGCTAGATAGGAAATCTAATGCTTCTAAACCAGAGACCAGTTCTTTAGAGGAGATGATAACTCTGAGAACATTATGTCTAATTCTTCATCTCATATTTCTGCTAATTGTTACCAAATGTTGCTCCAAAACAGTTTGACCTTAATAGAGCAGTGTGTTCTTAGGTCAGCAAATAAAACACTCTTGTGCAACTTTCACTGCAGTAAAACCAGCCTATTTTGCTGAAACAGAGAGCTATCACTGATTTGCACAGCGAGCAGGAGTTCAAGCATTTTTCTGCCAAAAACATCTCGGTCAAGAGAACTCCTCCTAGCCTCTCTGAGACTGTGCTGTGCTGGCAGGACTGACTGTGGAGGCCTGAACGTCCTGTTGGAAGCTAGCCACGATAGTTGACAGCGTCATCCAGCCTTCTGCAGGACACAGATAACAAAACTATCTGTCGCAGGGAGGACCTTCGCAACTTCCCCTCTAGCTATCAGCAGATTGAAGGCTTTGACATGTTAGAAGGTCACGAAATCGAGATGTAAAACCTTCAAATTACATCCATAAATTAGAGTAAATTGACTGTGAATCCCAAAGACTTTCGGGAAGACATACCGCAGGATCTTTGGTGCAGCAGGAAAACGGCACTCCACATTTCTCACGACTGGGATTGGAATCAGTGCAGTTGAAGTAGATGTTTAAATTCCAATCATCAGCACCAAAAGCTCCACAACATTCCCACTGCAAGGTTAAACAGACACATTATGTCAACAATATCGCACCGACATGAATAACCACGATTCACGGAGGTAAGAATAACACAGGGATGAGAGCGAGAGTTCGCACATATTCCTGGGTGAAGTCTATCAGGTTCTGCAGATCAATGTCGTCTCTGTAGGCCCGAATGTTGTTGTTGATGAAAAAGTTGAGCTGATCCTTGATCCAGTCTTTGAAGACGAAGGCCAGGACTCCTGCAGTCAGCTCCAGGAAGAAGATGATACCCAGGAAAACCGAGAACTGAAATATAGACACATTCACAATTCTGAATTTAACAATTACACAACTGGGAAAAAAATTCTGAAAAATGATTCTTATACTGGTCTGCAATTTTTTTTTAGAAATGATCTGCCTGAGAGATTAAACGTCCTAAATCTTATGTACTTTAATAATGTGAGATGGAAAATAATTGACCAAAGTGCTGGTTTGCTGATGTTTTTAATATACATGATAAAGTGTTATTACACATATATATTAGTTTAAGTCTTTTATTACAACAGTTTTATAAATCTTGCAGTAGAAAGAACCTGTAATGTGAATGTTTTGTAATTTGCAGATAGTGTTTTGAAGTAGACCTATAGACAAATATTCCTTTTGAGTAAAACCCATTCTCTCATTACTTCTCAGAATTCCACCTTTTACCACAAGACTGTTTCTCAGAAACTACAGCCAACCAGTATTTTTGATGTAATTTTTCATTATTAGTGACTCAAAGTTGGTAAAGCTTCACTACTTTGATTCTGGAGGTGTTTTACTTGTAGACCAGTTTTATTCTTTCACTGTAAGTTTGAAGACTGAACGTACAAACTTGAGCAAGAAAGAGTTTTCCCGCAGAGCTCCGATGCAACCAGCGAATCCGAGGATGAACATCACACCGCCCACCACGAGGAAAAGCCAGACTGGGTCAAAGCCCCCCAGGTCTGTGATGGATGAAATGTTGGAGAGGACACCCTGATGGAGAAACAAGTCAGGGTCAGAAGAATCATTAATCATTTTAAGGACAGTTGGTCTCGTTGGGTGTAAGCGGTATAATATTACAATATGCATTTTGTTTTCTGTTTGTTGCTACATCCCATTTCATTTACAACAAAATAAACCAGGAACTTAATGGTTGGCTAAATAAAAGAGAAAAACAAAAGGAAATAAAAGACAAAAGGTATAACAATAACTTAACCCTTTAAACCCTGAGCCTAAAATGGTCCGTCTGGACTTTTTTTCTTACTTTGACCATAAAAAGGTTAAAAAATATGCTGTGAGTGAGTCCGTTTTTCCAGAGCACTTTCTTTTCCAGATCTTTCAAAATCTAGCAGTCATTTTACAATTTACTGCATGTTATAATTCTGCTAAAACAGCTTCTTCTCCAGCTTCTTGTACAGGCGTGAGTGAAATTACCGTAGTGACCCTATAAAGCACAATGTTCAGGTCTCAGAAACCGTTGGAATGTTTCCAGTTGCACAAACAGTGAAAGAGTTCCATCCATCCAAACTGCACATGCACAGGGCGTGTCAGCCATGACACGTCAGGTTTTAGAGGTAACATCACTAATTCTTCGAGCTTTCTTCAGTGAAAGTCAAGATAGTTCAATCCACACTAGACTGTCTGGCCCCTTTTCAATCCCTGCAGTTCTGATGGGAAACAATGAATGAATCTGTTGAATGTATCACATCCATTCAGTAACCATTGTTCGGAGAGGCGTCCCACCGGAAACCATGACATTCCTTTCTGATTCAGTAAAGCCACTGCTACCATTTTATGCAGACAGATGGGTGCAAAGCGACCAGAGATAAATGAGGCCAAACTGCATAGTTTACAGACCACTTCAGCGTGTTAAGTGAAAAAGCAGTAGAAACAGATTTATTTTTGTCATCACATAAGAGGGCATGAGAAGTAAACTCACCTTCTCGCTCCATGCCCACAACCCGATGGCAAGAAACGCCACTCCGAGGAACTGACAGGGAGACAAAGAAGACAAGAGAGCCAGCAGATGAGGTTATTTTGCTGTGACAGCAACATGTAGTCATCACAGAGATTCACAGAGAGCAACCGCAGAGACATTTTCCTGGCAGCGAGTCTTCCCTGAATATTTACCATCTCAGTCTGCAGTATCAGCAGGGGACTCCTACATTAGAGAGCATCTTTAAACAGCCTAAACCGACAAGTTTCCTCCCACAGTGTAACAGTTCAAACCCATATTTCACGATCGCTCCAGCTAATGAACAAAGTATTCATGGCATTTTCCAGCTTAAAACCTAACTGCAACCATGACAGAGAGAAACAACTACAGCTAATTTACTTTAATTTTTTATTGATGTCCTGACATTCTAGTAAATGATATTTATTCAGCATTTTTATTTTGTATGAAAAAACAGTGAAATAGTAGATTTATGATGATTCTTTGTGAAATTTTTGTTTGTTTTTCCTGCAAAGAGAGAAAATTTTTGTTGAAAGTGTTTGGGAACGACAAGGAATTAATTTAAGATCAAGTAGGAAAGTATAAAAAAAAGAGTCCAAGTGAAACATTAATGAAGGGGAAAAACATGTAAGTAGAGCTCAGATGTAGTCAGGATGTAGATGTTTTTATGTCCAGGTAGACGACACTTCTTTGTCATGTTTCAGCTTCAGTTATACTGTGCTTTCTTTTAATAATATTATGTGTTCTTTAATAATTCTACTCTCTCCTTTTACTGTTCAAGCCTGTCTTCTACAGACTTATAGTCAGGAAATGGGTTTGGTTTAATTGGGTTATCAGATGATAGAGTAAAATACAACACAATACCATGATAAATGAAGTAATTTTTTCGAATTAAAGTTAGTTACGATCACTGTCTTCATCTGAAAAGCAGAGCAGACGCCTCAGGAATGAAAACTTCAATATGATTCAGTCTTGGACAGACTTCTCTTAAAGAAGTGTTCTCTGTATCATAAAAGCAAAAAGTCTTTCTTATGCACAGAACAGACCTTAAGACGTGGTGTCTAGGTGGAAAAAATCAGTCCGACGTGTTTGTGTATGTTAGCATGGGAATGGTTTGTTTTGTGTGTCTGCTGTTGTGTCACTGGTTAACTTTACTTGTCAGTTAGAAAGGATTGTTGATGTTAGCTTGACATCTGCGAATGACCTTCCCACATTGCAGCGAAGAGCATTAATTCTTGTCTAACAATAACTTGACAGTGGAAGAGTCTGTAAAAATGTAGATTTATGCCAATTCACGATGCATTTGTGTTCCAAAGAGATCCATGGCATTTTGAGTCTCAAGATGAAAAAGTTTAGGAACCACTGGTTTGAGCACATTTATATTTTCTACTGTGTGTGTGTGTGTGTGTGTGTGTTACATAAATAAACTTAACTTGCCTTATTGCCTATTATAAGACTTTAGGTCTGTATTGTGTTTAATCACTGTTGACATATACAGGGATCGTAACTGCATCATATAAAACAACCCATGGTGACATGCATTTAATGTGTCATTTATTATGAATTACTAGGCTTATCTGGTATTCCAACTTTAACGGTTGATAATTTGTAATTTTACAGAATTCTAATGGTGATGGTTTTAACAGAAGTTAGTTCAAGTGTTATGCTAGTTAAATTATTAATATGTCTCAATAGTTTGATTATTGCAATAGACGTAGAGAAAGAAGTTAATTATAATATCTTATAATATAATGCAGTCCCTGTCCACAGACGGACGGACAGACAGACAGACAGACAGACAGACAGATAGATAGACAGACAGAGATAGATAGATAGATAGAGAGAGAGAGAGAGAGAGAGAGAGAGAGAGAGAGAGAGAGAGAGAGAGAGAGAGAGAGA
>JAPQRP010000001.1:7992954-8013701 GCA_037367295.1 Apogon hyalosoma | reverse complement strand
TTAATTTTTTATTATTTTTTTTTTTTTTTTTTTATGTTGGCTGTTTTATGTCTTGTTCTGTCACCAAAGTGACACCAAAGTAGCTATTTTTGACTAATTCTGGCATATTTACATGGATGTATTTTTTATACAATGTTCTTAAATATGCATGGTCCCTATTAACCTAATAAAATAAAAACAAATAAATAAATTTTAAAAATGAATGGTTTTTATTTATACATTAATGCAAAGCCAGTGACTCCAAAGGAAAACAACAGCAGCCATTTATAGTGTTGACTTTTTAATTGCATAAAATAAAATAATGTACTAATGTTCTAATCCATTACAAATATGGGTTTACAAAACTGGATAAATTACGAAAAATAAATATTTCTGTGCAGTTTGTCTGTATTGTCATTGCAGGCAGAGAAAAAAAAGACAAGTCCATAAAAAAGACATTACTCATTGTTAGTTGTCATCTTCATACCCATGCCAAGATAAATATCACGATGCAGCATTCAACACGTGCTTATTTTCACACAAAATCCTTTTACTAATTCACTGACTTGTTACTCGAATACTGTGTTTTCTCTTCTTTTCTCTGCTTCATAAAAACAACCAACCACCACAGAACACCAACACATTAAGGTATTATTGGACATCACTAGTTCACATTGTCCTCAAATGTTCTCCTGAAGATAAAAAAAACCCACACCTTTTAAAAACTGCATCTTGGTGGCTTTTCACTTATAAAAATATAAGTTGATTTGGATTTAACAAAATACTTCATGTGGTTAATAAAACATCACTGCCTTCATTTGACCCTTCTTGTTTGAGTTCCCAGAAGCCTCTGGGGGAACAAGGATTAAAAACAGCTCGAGGCAGTTTCAAGAACATGAAAAATAACATTTGAGGTGAAAACTTTGGTGACCCATTTTATTTTAGGGTTAGTGTTTATTTGAAACATCCAGCTAAATCCCTTTTAAAATACAGAATGTGTTTTTGTCAAATGACCACTGATATATTAAACTAGTTTCAAGTCAGAAGACACTAAAGATACTGTATCCTACACATCTATTCTTTAATGTGATAAAACACTTTTAGGAGACATACAGTAATGTATGTAAATACACACTGCCACTATTTGCATTCATCTGATTAAGGCGATCTGCACTAATTTCATAGTTTAATAATATTTAAAACAGAAGTAAATAACCCTGAAGAGTCATTTAAAGTTTAATACTGTATGTCTGTAAGAGACTAAAGCAAAGAAAACATTAGGAAGCTACTTTTTATAGCAATTTGACTTGGTGTTTTTAATCTTGATTATCAAGAAATGCAAAATACTCTGATAGTGCTACACACTGTGCACTTAACACGAGGCTTTATATACTATTTGCCTTTTTGTGCAAATTATATCTTTGAATTGTCAATTACTTTTCAATACATTCTGATTTCACATTCTGATTCTGACTTTGGATTTTGACCTGTTATTGAAAGGTACCTATAAATTGTAATATACAAACAATTAAAAAATAACTTCATAATAAAGTTTTGGTTAAAAAAAACAAAAAAACAAAACACATTTCTCAGATATTCTCAACACGTGGTGTGCTGGAAGTCAAACGTAGCAAACTCGTAACAGAAAAAAACCTCTTGTGTTTTTATGGCAGTTTTTTAACACTAAAAGCACGGTAAAAGACCTTGCAACCATTATGTATCTAAAACACATAAGGCTCTGAGTGAATTACCTTCATGTAACACTTGTGTAACACTTCATGAACCACTGTGTTGATTCATTGAGCAAAGTACGATTAAAAGGCCGTCCACACCAAGAATGATAACTTTAACCAAAACTATAACCTTGTGAGCATCGGTACTGATCAACAATCAAATCCTGTGAACAGTCATGTGTCTGAGCCCCAAAATCAATATTAACCACCTACTGTTGAATTTAAATTGTGTGCAAAGTGCAAACCTATGGCTTACATGTGTTTGTTACCTTTTATCCACTAAAAAGGGGCTCTTGATCCGCTGTCCCTCATCCAAAAATAAATATGTTAAAAAAAATATTTCAATACAAAATGTTGCAGGTTTATCTCAAAAAAGTGCCATTCAACTCTGTCCTCAAGACCACTGACCGACTACATTCAACTGCTGTTTTCTAGTTGTTATTCATATTCTTCTTCATAAAAGTATTCCTCTATCCATCCATCCATTTTTTGGGGTGCTGGAGACTATCCTGGCTCCCTATGGGAGAAGGTGGCGTACATCCTGGACGAGTCACCAGTTCATCACAGGACGAATATACACAGACAAACAACCATTCACACCTTTAGCTTGTCCAATTAACCTATTAAGGTTAATTAATAGGTTAATGAACAGTGACCTTTGACAAGTTCTTTGTTTTTATTGTTTTCACGTGATGACCTGGTGACACGTCCAGGGTGTACTCCACCTCCACCCGTCGGTCTTCGGCTCCTGCATCCCTACAACTGCGTGGAGGACTAAGCACTTTGGAAAATGTATGAATGAATCAGTTATAGTTCGTGGTGTGGACGGTCTTCAATATAGGAGGTTCCTCTAATGCATTATGCATTAATCACAGCTGATGTATCCAGTGCTTTATTGATTCTAAAAGTGGACTTCTAATAGCCAGGCTGCACCTATAAGATGCTATCGTTATGTTTCTAAGGCAATAAAATACTTTATTATGAGGTTTTCTGAGTTATTAGAAAATGTAAAAACTTTGAAGAAACATGACACTGAAACTGTACTTGATCTTCTGCCAAGTGTGAGAACTCTCAAAAAGGTTTCTTGGCTTCGAAACTGCATTATTAAAAAAAAAAAAAAAAAAAAAAAAAAAAAATCGAGCCAGGTCACTAAGCTGGGTAAATTACTGACACCCTTTGTTCTTTGAGTTGCATAAACACTGCTGTGTAAAAAAAGACCAGACCAGGGAGGGAAATGAAAACAAATCCTCATGGTTTGGCAAAAATGTGCATCATACAGCATCGTCTCGTCAGAAGGGCACCAGCCGACGTGACCTGACTGACAGACATGGAGGGGTGTTACTGCTGTCCTGGTGAGACGAGTCCAAGCGAGCAGAGCGGCAGACTCCGCTCGCCTTAAGTCACCTTGACCGCCGACTTCTTGTGGACACAGAGTAAGGAAACGTAGGGCACACCGATGAAGGCCCACTTCTCATTGGGCCAGAACATGATGACCGGGCCTCGCTCTGGGGCTTCGGTCGCGACGTCAAAGTAGGCGAAGCAAACGCAACCAAGGTAAGAAGCAAGACAAATGAGGATGTGCCTGTGAGGGGAAAAAGAGTATTAATAAACCACACCGCATGACAAATGGGTCAGTATATATATGCATTTACAGTATACAGGTGTTTGCAGGTGCATGGAAATGATTTTGTAGCCATCAGCAGCTTTTACAGCAGAACAAAAGTCTGCGTATACGACTAAAAGCGTATGGTCTCAATAAGAACGCATAGGTTTTCCCAAACGTAGTCTCACTAGAATACTCACGACATCCCTGAAAAGAATTTGTTTTCTAGTTAAGCTTTCGGCTTACCAAGCGCAGTGTAAATATGGAAAGTTGACAGATGACCACATTTCGCAGAATATCCTGTCACTGATCCAGCAAAGCAGAGCCAACGCCCACCAGAACCCTGAGATCAGGCCCAGCTTGAACACACGTGGGTTTTCACACCTGCAGTGACAAAACAGAGCAGTGATAAATGTGTACAACCGTGAAAACACACACACGCACACACACGCACAGAGTTTTACAACTGAAGAAGACTGAAGAACAGGCTTTAAGTTAAATGTGGGATCTACAGTTCATGTGATGTGGTCCATTCTTAAAAAAACATGAGGACATTAGAGTCATCATCTCTAAAGCACAAACTGAGGACAATCAGTGCACAGTTTTTGTACTTTTCCATTTGATTATATTAGCTCTGGTTGGTCTTATGATCTACAGATACAAACACACAAAACAGTCTATAAACAAGTTTTTTTCTGATTTGCAGTTCAGTTTTTAATGCTAAAAGATGACCTCAACTTTGAAAAGAAACGTTGTATTGTGATGTATATGTGTACTCTTATTTACATATATGCTTTTTATAACCACGTTGCACCTTAAAGAACACTTCATTTTCTATTTGGTTGCACAGTGACAATTAACCCTTAAAGAAACCTTAAATTAACCAACAATTCACTCGACATTTAACCTTTGCTAGGTTATTTTTATTGTGATATTAAGTTTTATTCTCTTAATTTTCTGCTTTTCTGTGAAAATCAGGTGTTTTTCTATATTCAATTTACTGTTCGTGCAGATGTTTAGAGGTTCAGAGTACATACAATTTTTTTTTTTAGCAAAATACATCATTAACTGAACATAAAAACAACCGCATGTGACAAGCTACATGGATTTAGTGAATCCATGTTGCAGAACATGACTGTGTTTCCATGTTCATTATGGAGCCTTTGAATATCCAAATGGGTCATTTTTTTTAAATTTGTTTATTTGTCTCAAACTTTAAAATAAAAAAGAACTAAAAAAAACCAAAAACCTACAATAAAATCAAGAAGTCCGTTCCATATGCACCCATCAGTGGTCATTAATCACAGAAAAAGTAATGAAATACAATAAATTTCACCTAAGTGTACATATGAATGAAGTCGTAACCACAGTTTGAGAAGGAACAGAAAGAAGCAAAGGCTGATCTAGTCTTGTCCCCTTCTTTACTTTCAGTGTCAGATTCAGAACCAAATACATTTCCTTCATCAGCTGTTTATCACATTAAACTAGACAAAAGTAGCAGTCAGAAGCGATGGCTCATTTTGGAATTTCTAAACCCAATATTTTTCAAGTTATCGCGTTAACACGTCGGATATCCGGCGGTGGCGGAGCCGGCGGAGGCAGTCGGACCAAAACCATAATAACCCAGAAACTGTGTTCGGGGATATAATTAGAGAACAAGGAACAACTCGTCAGAGCACCTTCGTATTGGTTGTATCACCACTGTGCAACCATTCTGCCACAAATAAACACAGACAAAAACAGACTAAACTAAACAGGGTCTAATATGTTAAGACCCAAACTACATAGAAACCCATCAACAATATTTCCCATTTCACACACTAAAATATGAAACTGGACCGATTACTCAGTGCATTTGTACGAGTCGATTAACATTAGTTTGTATTGTCTTTTAAACAGCAGTGAATTCTTACACGACTTTAAAGCATCATCAATATCTGTATCAGGAAACTGAATTTTACTGTAATTATTTACATGCATTGATAGAATTAATGGTTGACGAGTTCTTGAACAGTTTAGATCAGTAGATGCTAATGAGTGTGTGTGTGTGTGTGGGGGGGGGCTCTCCCTGCGGGCTTGGTGCCCAATTATTGCTAAACTGCAGTGATGGTGGAGCTGGTCATATTATAGAAGATGATTTTTATTATTTTACCCAATGTTTATCAAAATACACTACGAAAATAAACTAGAATTTCAATTTCAGATTTGGAAACGGAGACAAACACACGGGGCCAGAACTAAGACAAGGACAAGGAAGCCTGACTCAGCTGTGCTGACGACGGAACCCTGCGGTCACTGAGAAACAGTTCGCCACCTTCCCTCAGGACCAGGCATCCGATGAAGTCAGAGCATTTTAATGGCCTGTCATTTGTGTCAAGGGGAAGCAAAATTTCAGGATGACACTAACACTTTCCAGAAAACACTGCAACATAATAAGACTCCGATAAAGAACATTAAACAAGCATTAGTCAGTTACACAGGACAGTTAAAGAGCAAGGCAGTGACAGAAAGAACACGTTCACATTCGATAGATCTTGTGATTTTAAGTGAATAAACACACTGGTCCTGAGGTTTCCTAATAATACACTGGAACCGGCCACGTTGACTGACTTTCTCAGTGTTACATAACAGGTCCAGAGGGGAAGAAGAAAAAAACTCTGCTTCCTTGGCCACTCATCAGCAACAGGAAGTGCAAAAAAACAGGGACGCAGACACCGACACGTCTTCCCAATGTAAACAACTACTAAACTGCAACAATATCACACTGAACTGCCGGTATTAGTATTGATTTATAGTCCAGCAAGAGTATTAAAGAGCATTAAACATTATTCAATGTGAAATTCCAGTATTTAACACATTTTTTACAGTGTTAACCTTTCAAAATTATTTACAGACTGTAATATACAGCAGTTTGAAGTAGATATAAGTATTAATGTAGACAAAGAAGAAGGTTTTCTATCGTAGCAAGTATATCTGATGACTTTTGAGTTTAGTTTGCAATTTCCAATCGGTTATAAACACTATCCACAGATTTACATAAGAAAGTGGTTAAATAATACAGCATCAATTATATCAAAAATAAATCTGTATCAATTACTACATTCCATTCTTAACCAAAATCAAAAATTATAGAAGGTTTAGGTAGAAGCTTGAGCTTATTCTGTCCTCTTAACACTCCTGCTTTAGCCATGAACACGGTCCAAAATTAACACCTAAAAATGTGACTGTGGGTAAATTTTGGATTTATTAGTTTTATAAATTATCCTTGAAAATCAGGCAGGTGGTTTGTAAATTATTTGGAGCCACCAGCTTAGACAAATGTGACCCTCTGTGCCCACCCTACCCACTGTGAATCAAACTACAGCAGATGAGGCTTTACAGCATCTGAGCACAACAAACAGAACATTTGGAAGCACCAGTAAATACAAAGCTATCAGTCTAATATTTATTCACAACTGTCTCTACTACAGGATACAAACGGATGGTAAAACTAAAACTTTAGGCACCTGTAAGGACGTGCATGAATAATAAGTCAGTTAGTCAGAGCAGTGGACGTCAACTCATTTTACTGGAGGAAGTGGGTGGAGATTTGATGTTTTACTTCCTGGAGGAATGTTTATGGTGCTATTTCTACTCGCCTGATGCATGTGTTCAGAAAAGTGGGAAAGGGTGTGCAACATTTCTTCTTCTTATTATTATCATTAATTATAATAAAGGGGTGTGTTAATGATGATATTATCATGAATCGACTTAAATAGTCAAGATTGTTCAACTCCAAAAGGTAAAATTAAAGTGTCCATTTCTACTGATTCTCAGTTAAATGTACAATGAAATATTGTCCTTTACAAAACATTACTGACTGGTACATTTTCTTAGGTTACCTGACATTGGCAGAAGAACCAAAAAGATCCAACATTGACAACAAACATAGATATGAATCACACAGGTGCACAACCTTAACATGAGTCACTAATAAAGAAAAATCAAGACAAAATGCTGGTTGGCTATAGTTTCCATGATACAGTCTTGGGTGCAACAGTGAAATTGATAGAATTAATAATAGAATGGGTTTTACTCAAAGGGAATGTTTGTTTCAGAGCTATTAGATCTACTTGAAAACAGTCTGCACATTACAATACGTTCACTTTACAGGTGATTTTTATAGGACGATTTATAAATCTATTGTATAAGTGTATATAAACACACACACACACACATATACATATATATATATATGTGTGTGTTTATACACACACACACACACACACACATAGAAATAACAGACTGAAAACACCAGCTGACCTGCACTTTTGTCATTTGCTTTCCAATTCATATTCATCTAAAATCACAGCAAACTTACAAGTACATTTAATCTCCAAGGTAGATAATTTCTAAAAAAACAAACAAACAAACAAAAAAAAAGTAGAGCAGTGTTATTAACTATTATATGGTAATGCAGCAAAAACAGAAAAACCATGATCTTTGCCTTTTTTACACCAGCTTCTGCTTATGGTTTTCCATGCGGTGGTGAAAAGTCCATGAATCAACACTATTTAGAATCATTTACATCATATACTGCTTAAATACAAATAGTATAAAGTAAAAGATGACACAATGGAATAAGTCCTGATTATGCCTCACACACTGAACTAAACTCTAAACACATCCTAAATATACAACCAGTACATCTGCCATAAACCAGTTACCACCCCTTCCTGCCAACAAACATGCACTGACAAAACCCTCAACTCACAGCTGCCATGAGATACAGACTATCACCTCCGACAGAAGCACGTACGATAAGAAAACATGACACTAAACCACGGCTGGAGAGTTTGTCACATTGTGTTCTGGGCCCAAACTGTGGATACTACAGCTCATTGTAGACTATACGTGACCTTGCTAAAATATTTTCTAAATGCCCCAAAAACAAAGTCTTGCTGGGATGTAAATTTTGTTTTTGACTAAAGGTCTGACCTATAAAAACAACCCCAGCTGGCATTGTTTGTGTAATAATTTAATGCATTTCCTGAAAACTGAACCCGTTGTTCTTGTTTGGCTTAAATTACCATGAAAAGGTACCAGGAGGAATACTGTAGGAAAACAAACAACAACAAAACAGGCCTTTCTGAGGCCAGGTCCATCAGTCAGGGCCGCAGGAATTCTGTTTGACCTAGCAGAACAAAAACAAGTGGCCATTACTGATGACTGGCACAGGCAGAAATGTCTAGAATCACTAACAGGTTGAACAATAGAAGAATAAAGGTTACGAGACTGACCGTAGTGACTGAGTAAGGGTGGTGGGAAAAGGAAAGGGCAGAGCGTGCCTCTACGTTACCGTGTCACAGGAAACCATTAGACACACATGTTCATGAATGACCACGCAGGGCTTGTGTGTTTTCAAGAACATTCTTTCAAAGCATATTCTCTATAATTAGCTTGGAACAGACAACACAAGTACAAAAGGTCAATGTACTAGAGTCTTCGGTACGTGATCCCGTCTCCCTTTAGTCCTGATAAAAACTAAATATTACAGCAGCTGGTTTAACTCAAACCATTCCCGAGGCATATAAAATTAATCATTAATATTTGCGGGTGTACTCTAGTCTGTAGTTCGATGTAGAGCTGCTGAGTAAAGTTTGCCGTTTCTATTTGCAGGTAAAATGGTCAAACAAACACCCAGATCACGAAGCCCGATCCAGGACTGTAACAGCGGTTGTCACAGTGAAAAGACAAAAAACAAGAGTGAAAGGGAAGAGCATTCACACATAAAACATGAACATGACGCACATAAATAAACACCTGAAAGGGGTTTTTATTCTGCATAAATTTGGCCCATATAGTTTTGCAGTCAAACCACAATTAAGACAGCTGACTCACCAATCTAGCATAACTCTGCGTACATCCTGTCCTCATCTACCTATTCTACATCACCCTTTATCTATATATATCTATAAAGTGACGCAAATCAGATGTAGACATGTTGTTCATTTCTGCCTTCTGGGTGTTTTCTTCTTCTTTGTGTTTATTGGTGACAGTGCCCTTGAGTAACTTCCTGTAATTGGTCCAAAAATCTAAACCACCATGAATTCTAAGTATAGGACCTGTTTTCTTCTGGTCGCAGACAGGCTGCGCTGTGGTCTAAAGCAGGATTCACTGCTGTAAACTTCGATCAAACTGAAAAGTCTGAAAGTTTAGACCAGACGATGCGGGCGTGAAAGCCTCATAAAATCAGACAGGACAGCGCAGGTTTGATTCCTGACTCCTTAAAGACATGATTTTAACGGATTCAGTTTCATTAGATTTTAGGTTTTTTTTCCCTATAGGACGTACCTTCGGAAAATTACAAATCGCGTTTCTCATTGTATGTAACACATGCCACCAACACCAAAACAGCTGCTGCCTGGGTACGTATTACCTCAGTATTTGAAGGCGAGGAGTAAAAAGTACTAAAAGAGTTGAAAGTAATTGCAGCCTGGTCATGTAGAAGCTGTAGAGACACCTTCACAGTCTCTGAACCTCCATGACTTTACGATTTGTCATTATTCACATTAATTCGTTGCATTAGTGTAGTTATTTTACAGTCTAGAATAATTTCAAAAAGCAACTTGTTTGACTTGTTAAAACTTTCTTTTAAAATGACAAACATCGTGTGTAAGTGACTGCGTAATGCAAACAGGATCGACAAATGACTTGACTGGAATGCCATTTTTTTCTGAAGTTAGGTCGCGATAGGGCAGAGAGAAGGGGCGGGACTTCTGCTCTCTATTCTGATTGGTCATTGGTGGTTCTAGAGCAGAGGTCAGCTGCCCTGGTCCTGGAGGGCCACTGTCCTGCATGTTTTAGATGTTTCCCTCTTGCAGCACGCCTGACGGTCATTACCAGGCTTCTGCAGAGCCGATGACGGGCTGATCATTTGAATCAGGTGTGTTGGAAGAGGGATCCATCTAAAGCATGCAGGACAGGGGCTCTGGAGGACCAGGGTTGCAGACCTCTGTTCTAGAGTCTGCTGTTTCTTTCTGTGAATAAATATCTTCTCTATATCTGTAGATATCTATGTTAGTCAGATAATGTACAGGGAACCAGTCATTACAGAAACAGAAAAAACAATCTTCGACAGGGTGATGAAAGACCCCGTGTAACGCTCACTACTTTTCCTAGAATAAAGTATTGTGCATCAGATGTATCAGCCGTCTGGTAATGGACAGTTTAGGACTGGAACAGGTCATGTGAACATTTTGGATGCTTCCATCCAACGCACTCGCTCACCTTTTGAGCTCAGTGATGAGCAGTGCGGTGCAGGGGATGCCCAGAGTCATGAGTGACAAGGAGTTGACGACAGGTTTAACAAAGGCCAAGCCGGTGGTGATCCCTGACAAGATGCCGATGACCACTTTGAACCTTGACCTAGATGAAGAAGAGAAACAAGACTGAGGGTAGTTGTTATGTGATCTCTGAATATTATTGGGAAATGTTGTGTTGTGAAGAAACACTCTTAGCAGACCACAGATAACAGACACTGTACTCAGCTGCATTAGAGTATGGAAAATGTTAACTGACAGCCAGGAGAGAAAAATCTGCCATGACAGCTCTGTGACAAAGGAAAGAGAAGTCAAGACATGTGATGCAGCTTTTACTGCTGTCAGCTATCTTGGACTGGCCTATTATTAAACAGGAGAGTCATAGCAGCGGACGCATCATGTGACAAACCACAGGCCAACAGTGAGCTAAACGAATGAACCTGCAGCGCAACGCCAACAATGAACGCCTACTGGCAAAAAGCAGCCGTACGTCGCAGTATCAAGCAACACGTCAACATACCGATCCCTCCTGAACATCTTCGGCAGATATCGCTTAGGAAACCACATGGCGATGGCGCACATGAGCACCCATAGAATGGCCAACTCGTCCAGCATTTGGCCGAGGAAGCTGAGGGTGGCGTGGAAATATGTCGACCCGATACCTGGAAGAGAGACACGAAAATACGCAGATACTGATGAGAAAAGACACAACACCTGAAGATGTTTTACTGAGAGAAGATACACTGGACCAAATCTAACTCTGACCCAGTGTATTTGTGTCATTTCAGTCCAAATATCTCATCACACTTAAATCAGACAGAATCACCTACAGAGGAACTTTTCAGTCAGATAGAAGAACTGATTTATAGACAATAGATCTGGAAAATCTGATGGAACAAATCTGAACAAGATCATTTTCACTGGTTCCATTAAGCAAAAAATCTACCAGATATTAATTTGGTTAAAAGCAGCGTTTCTTAAACTCAGACACAGTGAAGGATGGATCAGTCAGTGCTCCTGTGTTATCAAAGTCCAGCAGACCCTCTGTTATAAGTCCAATCTGTTTTCACAACAGACACTACAGGGGACTCCAACATTTCAACAAACTCCCATAGTTATTACTGTTCTCAGTCGTATATTACTGCTTGTGACAACCTGTCAGAGTACTTAAACAGCGCTGGAAGTAAAAACACTACTTACACAAAGACTGCCTTAACTAAAACTATACGCTATAGTTTGGTAACGTGATGAAATCTGATCAGACATGAATGACTCTGAACGCAGCACAGGTCGAGGCCAAAGAGAAAAGCAGCTCAGTGTTGTTTTGACACTGAAACCTAGACGTACGGAGGTTTTCCTGCTAAAGTCAGAACATGTTCTGATGCAGAAACTACAGGCTGCAGTCTAAAGCACCACGCTGACATTTCTAATGATCTGTGGTATGGAACAAGAAATATGAGGTGTCAGACGGCTACAGCAAGCAGCATAACCCAGAGGCTGATATTTCTAAGAACATCTTTGTTCACTGGTGTGGAACGTGGATGCCAAACAGGTTTTGTAGGACATACAAAACCACAAAGGGAAAAAAAACAACCACCAAAAAAGATTAAATAAAAAGGTTCATGGTGTAGTTGATAAGCATTTGAGTCATGGTTTAGCTGCCCGTGGCTCACGATGTCAGTTTTTGACAGTTTTTTCTGAGGTCACCTCTCAGGAACAGTGTGTGTGTGTGTGTGTGTGTGTGTGGGGGGGGGGGGGGGTCAGGTTATCTTTGCTGACAGTGCAAGGGGCTGTTTTCATGGCAGCAGTTAAAGAACAAGGCACATGCAGTACTCTGTTGACTACAATCTAAGAAAAAACGCCCAAGTTCAACCCAGACACTCGATGTGGCTGAACCACAGCAGACGCAGGCTGCACCCAAGGACGCCCTCTGCACGGACACTGTCGCTGCTGGGGTTTATACAAACTGAGAACGTACATGACACGTATATAAAACATGTTAAAATACGCAGATGAAGCCAAACATTTACAGCTTTTTTATAGCTATGATACATGTACTTTGCATACATAATACTTTTTAATTACCAGTCATTTTCATGCAACACAAAGCTGTAATTAGGTGTGTGAATGTGAAAATATATGAAGAGAG
This sequence comes from Apogon hyalosoma, assembly GCA_037367295.1. Taxonomy (NCBI): domain Eukaryota; kingdom Metazoa; phylum Chordata; class Actinopteri; order Kurtiformes; family Apogonidae; genus Apogon; species Apogon hyalosoma. The sequence goes on along the minus strand of JAPQRP010000001.1, from coordinate 8,000,936 downwards.
GAAGCCAGTCATAAGAAAAGAACTCAAGATATTACCATTTTTAACATTCACCACACTGGGCTGCTAATTAGTTGTCAAATATTACATTAACCAGCAACTATTCTGATCATCTCTTACGTCCTTTTGACTTGCGAATCAACATTTTGGGATTCTAGCTTCTTAATTTGAGCATCTCTGATTTCTTCACTGCTGGATGTTATTTTGGCCTTGGGAAACACTTTGACATTTTGCACCGTTTCCATTAACTGTACTGACTAGAGGGAATAATCTACAGAAATAAAACCGATAGTTACATGCAGCTGTAGCGTGCTGAATTTCAATACACCCTTTGCATTTGTTTGCGTTATATTTGCTCTTTAGATCACCACATTTCCATTTGTTTCTTTTTTTTTCTGGCCTATTTGGAGGGTTATATTAATAATTTAAAAGTTGATAACCATACACACAACATGAAACCCTGTTTTCATATGTTCAGCTTCTACACACATGCATCAGCCTGACACTGTACAAACTGCATGAATTAAGAATGAGTTATGGTTATAGGATGGTGAGTTATGTAAATCAGCTTTTGAGAGGATGAAACATGGAGGGTTAGGAAGCCTTCATACTGTTTCAAGAGAATGTGTGTCTGCCAACTTACCAACCACAACTAGAAGAATCCATATGAGGTAAATCCCACTGTTGAAATGTGTTGCATATTGGCGGAACAAGCACATTAATATGGGCGGCAAAACAAAAAACAAAATGTTGCTGATCTGAAATGATAAACAAAGAAAAACTATGAGCAAAAACAGCACCACTCAACTGATCATGTAGTTTCTTGGCATCATGTTTGTCAAAGCACTGGCTCAGTGTGCGGGCCTCAGTGGCCCTGAGCAACTGAAGAGCCGCAACTTAATGTTCTACACAGTCAACATGATGCTGAAGATGAGAATCAAACAGCTGAAAGTCAGTCCAAGTTAAACATAATCATCCTGAAAATAACACATGCGAGAAAAGAGTGCGATACCAGGAAGCCCAAACCCAGAGAAGCCGTGGTTTCTACCAGCTGGAGTCTGTCAACAAAAGTCTACTGTGCAAAAGTACATGCAAACACCAGAGGCAACGCGGCCAACCAAGTCAAACCAACCGTGTTGTAAAACTCAGCGATGCTCGGGTAAATAAGGTAATTTCCTTCACACCAGTCCACCTCGGAGCTGCCAGCCTGCAACTGGTCCCAGAAAATCAGATTAACGTTACTCATGTCTGGACCAGTGTCGGATGGACGGAGCAGGGAAAAGAGCCCAGCGTCAGCGGAGGATGAGAGCCGTCCACCGCACTCTGCGTCTGTGCGCCGCCGCTCCACACGCTATGCGTTAACGCTCAACACCTGACGCTTATTGTGCATCCGACGACGTGACAGACTAAAGGAACCGTCACCGAGCCGCATTTTAAGCCGCCGTTCGTGCACAAAGCCTCGGCTCCGTCCACTGACAGCTGCTCCGTCTGAGAGCAGAGAGCACCGCGGCTCGGCAAGAGGACTCCCCCACCACCACTTCCGCATTTGCAATTATGAAATCAGAAGAAAATAGAAAAGTGATGAAAGTGTCTTTTTTGTAACGAACTCTGAAAACAGCAATAAGTATCAAATCCCGTCTTTGTTTTGCTTTAATCAGATTGCGTTTTTATGTATTTAATTTTTGATCGTACTCAGTTTGATGAGTCTGATTATTTCTGTTATCATCAGGGATTCACAGTAGTAATGCTGTGATTTTTATAGGCTATATTTTCCACTTTAAGCACTCAATTAATAACTTGTATATCTAAAATGTTCAATAGAGTAAATACTACTACGACTACTACTGCTGTTGCTGTTGCTGCTGCTGCCACTACTACTACCACTACTACTACTACAATAATAATAATAATAATAATAATAATAATAATAATAAAAACGAATGCATACTAACATGGTTTGGAAAAAAAAAGTACACATTTCTCCTGCAACAAATGTCCAAAAGTAATTCAGAAAATTAAATATCCTACTTAACTTTTTGAAGCACTTACTTAGTGGCTAAAAGTACAGGCTCTGGGTATAAGATTTATGACGGGTCTGCATCTTAATTCACATTGTCATAATATGATAATGTGAAAAAAAAACATTTTAATATTATTTTATATTATAATATTATATTGTTATTTGTCTATTTTTACACAATGATGCAAAATGCAAATCAATACTATACAGTAAAACCACATAAATGAGCCACTTTTGGCAATGTGAACAAACAGAACAGATAATTGTGTCAGAATGCAGGGAATGACATTATTAAAATGTCAAAAAAATAAATAAATAAAAAAAGTTCAAAGAAGTAAAGTAAAAGACTCTGCTTAGTTACTTCCACCTCTGCCATCTTTATTATGTATTTCTCTTTTGTTTTCTTGTGCATCTTTGCAGTGAAGTGAGTTTTTGTAAAATCAGTGAAGTAGAAATGTCCAAATATCATCCACCTTTTAGGTATTGTACCTTTAAACATCTTTTAAATCATTTAATCAACTAAAAATCAAACTGTAAAACCTCATTTGTTCTGGTTATGGTATCATATATATATATTTGCTTTGGTAAAATAATTCAGCGACCAAGTACGATTACAACAGTGTGCAAGATGCTCATGTGTCTTCGTAAAAGCGAATGTTTTTGGTGAATAACTATCTTTACATTGCACCCTCTGACTCTTTGGTAGACTCTTGCCGACGCATGCGCAGTGAGTCAATGCCCTCTTTGTGTCGATAGTGTCATTAGATAACGCTGGCATAATCATTACTTAAAACTTTAGCTGCTCTTTTTTATTGTATTAGTTATATAATTAAAGTAATTATATATTTTTTTGGATTTAGTAGACGAAATATGTTTATATTATATATTTATATTCTCTAATTTCACAAATAAAACGTATGTGTACGGAATTAGTATTAGTATGATGTAGCTGAGATGAGTGAGGAAATAAATGATGTTTTTACTTTTTACTTAACAGTTTGGGTCTGTGTATAACGGTTTATGAAACGAAGGAATGAGTTCTCGCGATAACGTGTCGGGTCTATGTGAGACCTCGAGGCGGATATCCGGTCTCTTTTCCGTGGCGGACCGTCGTTGGGTCGGTTTGGCAAAATGAAGGTACAATCATTGTTATACTACACATCTTTACTCAAAGCTGTTTTATTGAAAATAGTCATGTATATATGTTGCCATGATTCTGAACTTTAAAGCGGACTAGTTTAGAGGAGTATCGATAGTCTTATCACTCAGGATGGGCTTTGATTTTGTGGGGAGCTAGCGGTGACTGACCCTATCGGCTGCTGAAACATGGCCGCACACTGAAAGAAATGTGCACTTAGTTCAAGTATCAACTAACGGCAATGAAACAGTTTTGATTTTTGTTTGTTAACGTTTGCATTACGTCCAACATTACTAGAGCCATCTGGGTTTTACCCTTGAGCCTTATAAGAAGTTATAAAGTAGCAACGCTCAGTATGCTAACGTTAGCCTGTGCTACACTCAGCCGGCTGTGTGTGTGTGTGTGTGTGTATGTGTATATAAAAGGCCTCAGAGTGTGTAAATTCATTTGCATTCACTGACTTGATGGTATTTTCTGTTGGGAAGAAATCCCATTTGTCAGGCAGTTGTTCATAACCTCTTATCTCTTGGATTGCTTTGTTACCTGCTACATCTGCTTACCTGCATGAGTGGTTAATAGTAATCCAACTGTAACCAGAGCCTAGTGTGATCAGGTGTGTCCACTAACAGTTGTCTTGTACTTGTGTTTCAGCTGAACATCTCATTTCCCGCTACTGGCTGCCAGAAGCTGATTGAAGTTGATGATGAGCGTAAGCTGCGTACATTCTATGAGAAGCGTATGGCCACTGAAGTGGGTGCTGACCCTCTGGGTGATGAGTGGAAGGTAAGCAGTGACAACACCTCACTCATTGTCTGTAAGTTTTGGTTCGGTGTACATTTATGCACAATATTGTTTAGATGGCACATCAGCAAACCCTTAATGATTGTTCAGTTGTCACTAAGGCGGGACAGGGTGTGCTATAAAAACTGTAGAGCTGCTTACCAGATGCTAACAGCCCTTTTGATTATGGCTGAGTGCAACTGCATTGCTCTCTCATTTATGTTCTCTAAATGGACACACATCTATCCACTCAACATGTTATGTTTCTAATCTGCAGGTGTATTGTTTCTGGTGCTTTGTCACCATGACCTGTCTGAAGTTGTAAGTCTTAAGTGTAGTAAGCACTTGGAAGAATTGGTACCTGCTAATTGAAATATTCACATTATCACTGCTAGTCTGAGTCAGAACTTATTTACCTTTACCAGTAATCATAGTTTGAGTGTTAGGCGAATGTGAATAGTTGTGAGCAAATTAATAAAAGATGATTCAAATTTGGTTGAAAAACACTTAAGTTTACTCTGTTCAGTTTTAGGGCCCTGCTTTTGTGACACGTCATGAAATAATCAGTGGCCATATTAGAGGCTTTGTCCCATATTTGGTCAAATTTTGAGAAATATCAGTCAAAGCTGCTCAAAGTCACTCAGTTAAAATGTGCATTATTAGTAAGTCATATCCATCTCTTCCTGGCAGGGTTACGTGGTGCGCATCAGCGGAGGCAATGACAAGCAGGGCTTCCCCATGAAGCAGGGTGTGCTGACCCATGGCCGTGTGCGCCTGCTGCTCAGCAAGGGCCACTCCTGCTACCGTCCCCGCAGGACTGGTGAGCGTAAGCGCAAGTCTGTCCGTGGCTGCATCGTTGATGCTAACCTCAGTGTTCTCAACTTGGTCATCGTCAAGAAAGGTAATTAAATTGTTAGGTCTCTCTTGATATTTCATGGAGGTGAAAGTGAATTGTTCACATGACTGTCATCCAGTACTTTTTAGTTGTAATGGGTGATATAAAGGAATAACTTCTGACGTGATTGCAAGTCATGTTAATGGCACACCAGCAAGCCCTTTTTGATTAGTCTGTAGCCATTAAGGGGGGATATGATGTGCCACAGTAACAGTGGAGCTGCTCACCAGATGCGACCTGACCCATTTACTGTGGCTGGTTGAACTGCATTGCTCTCTCATTGTGAACATTTTAAATGTAAAAATTGTATATATTTTTTTGAAAACCTGTTTTAGCTCAGAGTAACTGAGGAAACTGTTTTTATGTGCACATATAAAGCGGTGTCATGCTGTCAGATTGAACTTGCATGTTCTGTCCTGGTTGACCTTAGGTGAGAAGGACATTCCTGGGCTGACCGACAGCACTGTCCCTCGCCGTCTTGGTCCCAAAAGGGCAAGCAAGATCCGCAAGCTTTTCAACCTGGCAAAGGAAGATGATGTTAGGCAGTACGTTGTGAGGAGACCCCTGACTAAAGAAGGTAAAACTACAGCTCTTTTTTTTTTAAACTGTAAATTTAAGTCTTTGTTCTTTTACCTGGATATTTTTGTTTTGTCAGTTTGCTGGCATTGAAGTCAAATGGCGTAAGCCAGATGACGGCTGACAACATTCAAACATTCTGAACCTAGTTTTCATGTAGTATTCCGAAGCTTAGTCTGGTTTTAGCTCTGTGATTCCGGTTATGCTAATGGCACACCAGCAAGCCCTTTTTGATTAGTTCGTAGTCATTAAGGGGGGATATGATGTGCCACAGTAACAGTGGAGCTGCTCACCAGATGCGACCTGACCTGTGTACTGTGGCTGGTTGAACTGCATTGCTCTCTCATTGTATATATTTTAATTGAGGAATTGATTACACAATGCAAAAGTTTCTTGGATGGATATCTACATTTGTCATTGTAAGAATATGTAGGTATTGGTCAAATGTTGAAGCTTGGTGTTTGTACTGCATCTTTTTAAAATATGTAGCTGTTGCAGAGCATTTTCTTTCATCATTGTAAGTGTGTATTTGCAGTTCATGTTCTACATTTCACATCCTTCAGCAGTTGTAATGTTTATATATTAATTGGACAAAAATTGAGAACAGAAGTTTTCTGTTTTCTTAAGACCTGTGTAGCAAGTTTTATCTCCAGATAAGCCTTTTCAGATGCGCTCAGTTCAATGACATAATGGAAATTTTTAGATCTTTCTTTTTCACTAAAGAAATGAAAATGCATAATTGTATTTCTCCTTTAAGCCTTCAGGTGTTATCGTGCAGAAAGGGTAGTCTGATGTTTGTTCATCCCCTTTTCACTTTTAACATTAAATCATGGTCTACCAGACAGTTCACTTAGTGGCTAAAGGTCAAAATGTTTGTTTTTTTTAACTTTCTTTTTCACTACTTTTTGATTTTAAAAATGAATTTATTAAACAGCTTTTGGTTTTTAAATAACTTGGCTTTCCTTATAGCTTGTTATAACTTTGGGTTGATTCCTGAATATTTTTTGCCATCTGTAATTTCTGTACTAATTCGTCTTCTTTTACAGGCAAGAAGCCTAGAACTAAGGCTCCCAGGATTCAGAGACTGGTGACGCCTCGTGTGCTGCAGCACAAGCGCCGCCGCATCGCCCTCAAGAGACAGCGCACCCAGAAGAACAAGGAGGAGGCGTCTGAGTACGCTAAGCTGCTGGCCAAGAGGATGAAGGTAAAGAGTTTTCTTGATTCTAAGACACTTGGGTGTAAATGTTATCTAAAAATGATGTGTGTGACGTGTAATTGTGTTGAAACATTTGACTGACACATTTATTCATGTAAACAGGAGGCCAAGGAGAAGCGCCAGGAACAGATTGCCAAGAGGCGCCGCCTTTCATCCCTGAGGGCATCCACATCCAAATCTGAGTCCAGCCAAAAGTGAAATAAAGTCAAATAAAATACCATTTTGCTGAAAAACTGATGCTTGTGGCGTTTTTAGTTATTCATTGTTGATTAGATTAAGACATCTTTATAGCACATTTCATGCAGCGTGGAATACAAAGTGCTTAAAAATGGTAATAATCACATTAAAAGTAATGAGACAATGAAGATGGACATAAAAACACAACAGGTCAACATGAACACATCAGTTAATGTGAGCTCAAGATGTCATCAGATTTAGATGATTTGTGCTCGTGTTTACACATCCTAATATTCCACCGAGTTCAATCGTGAGTCAGAACTGATGGATCTTAGAAGGAATTTACAGTTAAATTGAAAGGCGTCAACCTCTGATAATCTGATCAACTGGAACTAGACACATGAACAGTCTGGGGGTAACACGAGGTCAAATGCCTGTTTCAGGAAGGACTGAAACATGGCAGCAGCAAAACCTGGTCCATGACTGACGGGAGTTTTGTTTCCCAGGCCAGCGCCTACGGAAGCACTTGGAGGAATCCGAATGATTTCAGACTGAAGAAATATCCAAGTAACTGCAGCCACTGAGCATCTGAACCAAAGCGCAGGAGTGTTGTGTAAGCGTGTTGGTCGGAGGAGAACAGTACGCTGTGGAATATTACTAGTCCAAACACTTCACAGCTTTATTCATAAGGCTTACTTTGGACAGTTTTACGCAAACATCTGCTCTGTGGCCGTACCAGTAAATGTAAAGACTGCTGGGGGCTTGTGCAGTGACACGCCGTACTGTTAAACATGTTGCAAACAATAATTATAAATGAAGACATGGTGGTTGTTTCCTGGAAAAGTGAAGTACTGAATTTATGTAGTTGCACATTAAAATGTAATGTGTATGTAATTATAAGTGTACAAACCCTGAAGTTCAACTAGACAGTTTAGACCAGCGGGTCCAACCTTTTTTTTACCCCGACCCCATTTTAACATCACAAATTTATGTCGACCCCACACATTCAAAACAGACTGTTTTTGCTAAATTAATTTGTTTTTGATCCTGTAATAGTTTCTATCCTCTGTTCCAAATCCAGGTTAATTTCAGACACATTTAGTCTCTATAATGTCTATTATTATGGTCGGAGGCAGTAAAGCCAGGTGTAGATTACTGCACAAAGGGAGAAGTGGATTTTCCT
>JAPQRP010000001.1:7947405-7969916 GCA_037367295.1 Apogon hyalosoma | reverse complement strand
TGTCCAAACAAATGTACCTTTAGTTGTACCAGGCATTAAAATGAACAAGAAATTGAAGAAAACAAGGGTGGTCTGATCATTTTTTTTCCACGACTGTATATGCATATATGTTCTTTATACTGTAGATTCATATGCTGAAAACATGTTAACCTGTCTCTTCCTTTGTGTCTTTGCATCTGTTATACACATGGCTGTATTAAGGTGCATTGATGATCTATCCATTGCTATCTTCAGCACTGTTAAGTAAATAATTCCTTATAATGCCACACATTAGCCTGTGATGTTCAGTGCTTATTCAGCACTAATTAATTATGATGCATTTGGGGATGTTGGAAGCCTTAGTGTGTCCTTAAAGCCTCTTTGGATGAAGACTTTTAATTAGTTGACAACATACCAGAGAGTGTAGCTTGGGGAACAGTGGGTTGGCTTGTCACTGGTGACCTCCTGTGGACAAACACATCATTACATCAGATAAAGAATCACTCACTGCTGCCTCCTGCTGGGGCATAACATACATTTAACTTTACACTATGAGGTAACAAAAGGCTTGGCTTACATAGGGAGCATAAATATTTGTATGTACAGTATGTTTGTCATATATATTCCCCTAAAAGAGACAAAAGGAGGAATGCGTGTCTTTGAATGCATAATGAGGCTGCAATATGTGATTTTTTAAAAGTGTATTAAATAGTCAGCATTTTCATTACAAATATTCAAGTATTATTCAAAAAATAGTCAAAGACAAAGTCTGAGCAAGGGTCTCCTCTCAGATAGCCTTCATGCTTTCATTATTGTGTAGAGAGGGAGGCATTTCCATGGCACAATGCTGCGTAATTATAGATGCTGATAATTCTGTGGCGCACCGCTTTATATATATCATATTGGCGTGGAGCTAAAAGCCTGCCAACTCAAGCTTCTTCTGTCTACTGCATTACAAAGGAGAATCATTTTAATGTTATTGACCGTCTCCATCATCTGTGTACAGAGTCAGGGACAGACTTCTAAGCTGCACTTAGTTCTCAGCCAGGGAGTTAGAGAACTGCCAGGTAATGCAGATCATATTCTCCTTGAGCAGACTGTGATAATCATAAGCTGGTTAATCAGTGTGGCATAAGTGTTTTCCCCATGGGACAAAGGTAAAGGAGACATTAACACACATGCAATACAAACTAAGCAGGCAGTTTTACCAAGTGTGAGTGAGGGGAAGGGGTGTTTGACAGCATGATACTGACTTGTTAGTGGGTGTTGTGACATTGGCGAGGATGGTGAAGTTGCTTCTTACAGTTCGTAGGCTGGCCAACACCTGGGGGATGGATGGACAGTGTGGGAGGAAAAGAAGGAAAAAGAGGGAGGGAAGGAAAGAAGGGGGGGGATTGGGGGGGTGGGACAAGTTCACTGCACTAATTAGCCACTTTTTCTAGACCTTTACATCATTTCAACATGTCGCATGAGCTGTATGAGAAAACATACCTGAGCGAAAGGGGTGACAATCATGTCTTCAGCATGCCTGCAGGAGAAAACAAGGAAAGTGAGGAATGGGGTTAATATGGGTGGTTTTGGCACAGCTGAAGCACTCTCTGACAGTGTTTATAGCAGACGCTGTATCTGTGAGCTGCATGTTTAAAAAAGACCCATGCTAATCTAAACAGAGAAATAGTCTGGAAATAAAGTAATGGGAGGTTTTGGTAGGTTGAATCTTAATGAAAGCAGAGCACAACAGTTAATGTTAAGAGGACTCATCATGATTTCATTAGCATAATGTGTGCATAATTACAATCATGCCCATTGGTGTTTTGATTGGGATAATATGCAGTTATTGTGTTGTTTGCGTGAGCGTGTGAGAGAGCGAACAGTGCAGTGTTAAGAAATGTTTCGGTTTTCGGTGCATGTGATGGATGGAGGAAGATGGCTTCATGCTCACCCCTCACTATTGATGGAGGAGTTACGTGACATGGTTTTAGGGGATGTGTCGTAGTCGGAGTCCGAGCGGTACAGGAAGGATTCCCTGCGTTGGCTCTGGGGGAAGGAGGGATGCAGCACCAACCCAGGACTCGCCTGCGAATCCATGGGACTGCGGCCTGGCGAGGGACCATTTTCTGAGTCGAAGCTGAGAGGAGGGGGACACAGATAAGACAGGGAAATGGAGTTTGCACAAGTTAATTTAGATGCTTTAGCTGCTGTTTTTATGTGACAGTGACAACAAAATGTGTCGAGATTACGCTTAATACTCAAACATCCATCCTCATGTAGTTTTCCCAGTTTCTCAGAGTGGAAGTTGAAGAAACAGAGATGTGACAGCCGCTACAGCAGAACCCATGCAGCTGTGACTCTGCAGTACTGCTGGATTGGCAGACTGCCACTGGGTTGCCCTGAGAATTACACTTTACTGACAACTCATATTTTAGAGCGAGTCGTTTTTAAATGAGCAAAATGAGCCACATCAGCCTCAACTTCTTTTAGGGCCAAAGTCTGTCAAAAGAAATGAGTCACTGAGTCTTTTAATTGGGATTCAGATCTCTTTTACCCCTAAAGGTTAAAAGAAAGCTTCAACTGATTAACACAGACACACCTATGTCGATCAGTGTAACAGTGGAAAAAAGCATTTGGTTGGTATTAGTTTGGACTGCAGGATGTACTGAGAGGATGTATTTCATGTCATGTCATGTCATGTCATGTAGTGGCAAGCGTGGCATTCCCCTTCCTTGCTTATTTCCTTTTGTTTGTGAGAAATATAGTTTTTTGCTTTTTTTGTAGTGTTTTTTTTTTCTTTTGATCATTTTAACCCTGTAAAGCCTGAACCATTAAATCACTGACGGAAAATTCCAGTTCTGTGAAACTGGAGCCTTTATTGGTCCTTCTGAACAACCCAAAAAACATTTTTTTCAAATGTCAATTTCCATGTATGAGTGTAAATTTTGTATCATATTTGATACATTGGGTCTCAGCACTCAAATATTATTTTTTTGAGCAAACAAAAACATAATATAACACAAACATGTCTAACAAATTGGTAATTCCTTTTCAAAACTTGCAAAGTTCTGCCTCCTTCCTCATTAATGTCAATCTTGTAGTGTCACTGGGAAGGCCTTTGGTGAACAAATTCCACCCCCCTGGTGGATTATTCATGTATTGCATGTACCTAATTGTATACATCAGGTTTTTCAAGAAAAAAAAAATATCACACTGATCATGCAGAGGGCTTCAAAACTCATGTATCAAATATGATAAGTTTGGCATTATAGGGTTAATACCATGGTGTACTTCCCCCATGCACAACTCCTCTATCAACAATATTTTGTAAAACTAATGCCACTCTGTTCTGGGCTCAGCACCACTAGCCAAGCAACTTTTACCCCTATTCCTGGATAGTAGTGGGTGCTGCCAAACCCATCTCTAGTACTGGCACAACACTAAAAAAATGTAGAGATAGGTGTGGCTATGTGAGACTAGGTTGATATTACCTATATAACATCCAAACAGAAATGATGTGATGAAACATGTATGACATTTATGTCCTGGCAAATCCTTAAAATCAGAAAAATTCTTGTCTTTCAATCCAAACTGACTTAGGCCAGAGCATTTCTGCATAACAGTATATCCCAAACACTAGGGTAAAACAAAGGTGTCAGATCCATTCATAGAAGAGCTCAGCCAAAGGGTGCACAGCAACACATTTCTCAGGTTTCACTCAGCTCGTTTTTCACCAACACCAGCAGTCATGAAACCTCCTTTTATTCTGCTGCTGATGCACAACCCCTTGAACTGCTCAAAACCTCTCAGACCAACTTCTTCCAGGATGAAAGAACATTTAATCAATGCAGCTAAGAAATTAAGTCTGTATTGATTAATGCACATTGTAGTGTTTGACATCATATATCCAGGAACTGATGCTTCACAGACAGATAATTTATTTTGTGAGGTCTAAGTTTTCTGGTGGATTGGTTTGGTAAAAAACAAGTTTGCTACACAAAAAAAAAGCTTCAAGTCGAGGCTTTTATATTTATTGGGTTGACAAGGACAGATTGCAGTGTAGGTGCGGCATCTATTTTTAATGTAGTGTGACTTTTATCTCCATACCATCTACACTTTCAACATGTCAAACTTTTTTTTATCAATTCAGTTGTGAACTGTTTTTAGTTTCACTTCTAAAATTGAGCATGAAGTTGGATATTTTTAGAGTTTTCTTCTAAATTGGCCAATTAGGAGCATCTTCTCTCCCCCAGAAGGCTTTGTGAATATGGCTACAGATCAAATTATCATTAAAAATGTTTCCCCGGTAATGAAAAACACATCACAAATGTGTGCCAGGGGGACCCTCTGCAAGCTGCACGCGGTAATCCTCATTTTTTTCTGCTAACTATGAGAGGAATTATGAGACCTCAGTATTCTTAATTCAGCACTCGCTGAAATCTAATCCATCTGACTGTGTGTATGAGCACATGTGCTTGGAATAAATTACTCAGAAATCTTCTTTAGTGAGTCATATAAGAGTCACAGTGCACAAAAGTTTATAGTACTCACAGCTGAACTGATGCAGAATGATTAGCCTACAAGTTTCTTTTTTTTAACCTTCATTTTATGTTCCTTTCTCAGGAACAACAGTAATGTTTGTGGGTCGATGTCTCCCAGTACATGTTTAATCATCCAAAAGGTCAACCAAAACCTTCGTGTTTATTTGTCATTACTAACCTCTTATTTCTATCACTAGTGCGGTGGTATTATTCACTTCTCACAGATTATGATTTGGTTTTGATAATTCACTAATTTTTGATAAAACATGCACATTTTTATGTACACTGGACAAACCTAGTTATAAAATACAATTACATAACATTTGTTTAACATTTTCTTTTTGTAATGGGATGATAAATAGAATTAAATAGAGAAATAAGCCATGTCTTCTGTTCAGGGTCAGATTGACTCATTCACTTAAATTCAGGCCAAATGAATCATAAGGGTTTGAAATGTATTTATGGCACATGTAGAATTTGTAAAACCTGAAATGAACAAAAATGAACATCAAATGTAGCACTTTCATTGTAAAGGATGATTACACTGATTAAGGTGAAGAAATTATAAACTGGAAATACAAGATTTGCCTACTTTTGAAAAGGGTCAATATGATCCATAATGTAAGAGAAGGGTTAATGGAGTACAAATGTCAGCATTAAAGGTCAGTGATGGCTGCACCAATTAAAAGATCAATGGCTTTGATGCACTACTGTACCTGCAAATACAGTGGGATGAGCATGAGCGTCTGCGCTCCTGAATACTGCGATTTAGTTTCAGACGTCGAAACAGAGCAGAGCCCCCATGTCCACGAGACTGATCGATTGGTGACACAGGTGAGGTGAGCGAGGGCGCAGGAGGTGGCCCCTCAGGACTCTCCCACAGCCTCAGCTGTCGTGTCAGCTTCTTCTGACTCATCTTTGCTAACTCTGGCCTTCGTGGAGCTAAGCAGTTAAGAGAAAACTCCCCCAGCCTCCACTTAAAACTGGCAGTCTCACACCGTGTGGCTCTCTCCCTCCCACGTAGTCCCCCTCATCTACTTTTTAATACGTCGACTCACGTCTCAGCCAACTAGGACCACAGCACCTGTCTGTGCTGCTGTCCTCAATGCAGAGCAGGATCTAATAACAAGGCCTGATCCTCCCTTTAGAACTCCTTTTCCACGTGTCTCATGCCAAAGGAGTCAAAGTGCATCAACATGCATTCCCTGCGCTGTGATCCTCAGGCCCTGGATGCTTTAACTAACTCCCCCCTCTCTTCTCATATCCTCAGTTTGCTCCTTGGATTTATGCAGGTCTTCTTAATCCTTGCCTGTGCCGGTTTGTTTGAGGTTTGTCTATTTGCCTCACAGAGGAGAGCGCTTTTGATATTTCACCACCTCTGCTCTGTTTGACTCCCGTTACTGTTACCACGGCTGCTGGGACCAGAATACCAAAGCCAGACCTTTGGCCCCATCTATTCTCCAGGTTCCTCTGACAGTCTTCTCACTTCCACAAGACATCCGGATGGCAAAAACAACCAAAGAACATTTGATGATCTTCTTTAAATTCCTAATTAGTCCACCTTTTGCCCTCCTCGTTCATGTATCTGTTACTTTTTCTCTCCTCCCCCTGCTTCTCTGTTGCAAGAGTTTGCTCACTATCCTTATCTCACTGCTCACAGTTCCTCTGCCGCAACAGGAAGGTTGATCAGTCGAGTTACAGACCACATGCATGAGAATAGAGCAAACGAGCCTGTGTAATGAGGATTTGAAGAGAAGATAGAAAACCCAGGAGGAGGGGAAGAAAGGAAGGAAAAAAAATTTCAGGGGAATACGGGTTGACTCATACCCCCGTGTAAATGTTTACATGTTCTACTAAAGAGCGTGCAAGGTTTTTGCCAAAAACACTTTGTATTTTGACATCAACAGCCTCGCTTACCAACAGCATTTTCCTTGGCCTTTAGATGTGAGGAGCCTGATACTACCTTAATATTCTCCATGAGCAACAATTAGACCGTGAAATAGCTTTTAAACAAGGTGCATTGGGTCAACCGCATTTAATTCAGTGATGACATTGGAGAAAACGATGTCAAAAAGCCTCAAGTTTTTTTTTCTTTTTTTTTTTCTTTTTTACAATTAGACGAGTTTTCCAAGAGCACATAGTTGCAAATCAAAATCTATGAATATTTTACTACAGTTTAAATATGTTAGAAGTATTGAGCCATTGCAGCACTCAGGTCTGCTGGCAGTGCAGTCGCAGGTTGTTGTTAATTACTTTTATAGGGGGAAAGTATAGATCAATATCACTGAAACTACCTCATTAGCCCAGGAAGTAGCAAAATGGCATTTGGAAACCACACAACACAGTGGCAACATCAGGTTAGTTCACAGAGAAAAAATGAAGTGGTGAGCAAGTCATGTAAGTATTGCATAAGAGTTTGTCAGATTGCACAGGGCTGCAAATTTACCATGAAGAAATAGCATAAAAAATGTATTATACTGTAGTTGTTGAATTGTCGTTTTGATCAAAATAATACAGTTAGTAATAAGATGAGGCAGATTTATTCCAGTAAGATTTTTGTGGGTGGAGTTTTTTAGTTTTTAATATTTTAATGTCCATGCTAACAGGTTGATTCTTTAAAATCTGCAAGAACTGATTGTATTTCAAAGCATCATTTTAACACTTAATTTCTGCTAAACTGAGTGGAAAACTCACTTCTTGTTTTCGGTAGCAGGACCAACCTTTTATCTTTGTTTGGAATACAGATTGGGCATTTTAAATTGTGTGTGTATGGTGCAGAGTTAGATAGTGTGTGAAGGTGTGTCTGTGGACAACCTGCATTTGTGCATGTATTTGTGCCTGTTGTGAGAAAACACAAAGAGGAAAGCTATTCAGACTTTGTGTGTCACAATTTGAATATACACTATGCACATACCAAATGAGAGCATAAATGAGATGACTTGTGAATATCTGTTTTTCCTCTCAGCCTTTTTCTGCAAGAGCAGCTAGTGAAAAAAGGAGACCCCGCTGCCTGAATTTGGTGTTCCACCTTTCAGCAAGCGGCTTAAACCTCAAGAACAGCAAAGAACACAGTGAAGATAAGATGCCTTGTCAAGCTGTTTCCTCCTCTCCTCTTGCCTTCCACATTGAAGAGTTTACCCTTTATTCTGAGTGTCTCTTTATCGTCCCCTCTCTCCCCAGTAGAGAGTAACTAACGTTTGTTTATGACGCACCGGGAATGGATGGTAGCGTGTCTTGGAAAGTCACTTATGAAAAGGCCTCGCATCCAGCTTGTTTGAACAGTACCTTTCAAAGATACACTATGGAAAAATGTCAAGAATTTTAATTCACATGACAGTTACTATTGTAATCTCTGGAGAGCTGATGAAGAGACAATTATTTTATTAAATACAGAGTCCCAGCTCAATAATAACTGGTGAAACCTCAGATAGTGACTCATGCACATAGACAGACACTCACATGTGTACACAGATGTGCTTTAGAACTCTTGTGCATCTTGTTTTTGTTTTCACCCAAACATAGAGGCAAACTCCATGCCACGCCACGCGTACAGAGATACACAGTGTATGTGATTATAATGTGGGCTGTGGGCAGCTCTTGTGGTTTCATTATGTGAGAGCAGAATCCCTGGAGTGTATTGCTGTGGACAATGACACGATGATCAGAGGTTTCAGAGGGAAGGGGATTTGTGCCAGCTGAGTGATTCCTTCTTATTGAAGATAACAAACTGTCGCTGTCAGGATGCAGAAGAGCACATTAAAGCTGCTGTCTCTCATGTAACCCTGCCACCTTTACAGCCTCACTCAGTTAACACTTTGTGCTTCAATGGTGCACACGAGACAACCTTATGGTAATGAATATGTTAACAACACAACACTGATTCATTTTGCATGACTAGGAGATGTGGTCAGTGACTTGGAAAATGTAAAGCTCATTTATGGCATGTGTAGCCATTGTGTAAAATAAAGCTATTTTCAGTTGAGAAACCGTATGAACAGGTATTACTGTATTACAAATTTGGTTATTAAATTAGGATTATGCATCTTCCTTGAGAGTGCAGAATAAGATGGGAAAATTGGACTCTTTTGGAGCAGCACTCATTTTCTCTCATCTCTGCACACATTTCTGCAACAAAAGGGCCGGCTTGATTTCGTGTCATTAATACAGCAGGCTTCAAAGAGCTTTGGAGCCGCAAGTCAATGCAGCGATTAGTTTAATTAAACCTATAAGTCTATGTGAGAGTGTAGAAGAGATTTACATACATCCCTTCTATTGACCCGCTCTTGCCATCGATTATTCATTAACAATCATCATGAGGAAGCCTCTGGCTGAGGCTCGCTACTGCCACATCAGCGTTTTCCCAAAAGTCTGGTTGGTGTCAGCTCTCCTTTCCTATCACGCTGTGTACGCTGCTGTTAATCAGGCCTCTCTGAGGGGATGAGCCAAACCTTATTCATTTAAGCCACTTCAAAAAAAGAAAAAAACACACTCAGTCAATCTCCCACCCTCTCCGCCTCCTTTTCTTCATTCTCTCCACTTCACTAAGTTAATGATTAACCTGCCTGAGTCCATCACCCTCTCCCCACGAAACACACAGTCCGTACTCTCAGCCTCAGTGGAGAATGACAGTTATTTCCTGCCCCCGCTTCCTCCTCTGCCAAGCAAGCACAGATGCTTATTTCCACGTGCAATTTCACCCCCACACCCCCTACTCCATTTCAACCCCCCTCCCACCCATGAGCTTGTCCCTCACCCAAGCATTTAGCACCTGGCTGATTGCTACCCGTGTGGGGGTGGCAGTGAGGGGTGCTCAGAGAGAAAGGAGTTGGATCTTATAAATTAGGGAAAGGGTACTACTTTTAAACGCTGACCATATAATCGCTGCTGTATACTGCTGCAGTTGAATCATCTACTGATCTATTGAGCACATTAGGCTTTTTATTATGAAACTCTCTCTCAGGCTAGGGCATGCTTTTAGGGCAATATGCCCATAACTGACACATCTCAAATGACATGTCCAGAACAGGCCTGCCATCTCCACTTGCCTCAACTTGCCCTCTGTGCTTCTCAGGCAATCAGAGGCGAACGAAAGACAGAAGCACGCTCAAGCCTGATTCCATTTTAATGTCGACATTTACAGTAGGATGCACAAGAAGCACAAGCTCTAAAGGGGAAGTGCTGGCGTCGTGCCACGTGGGCAAAGAGAGGGCATCTGGCTGCTGGAGCTTCACAGAGCCAGGATGAAAATAATGCGATGACAAAGGGGGGGGATACATGACTTGAATAGGGAAGGACAATGAGAAGACTGCTAATGATGGAAAAATGTTCCATAGTGTAAAAGATGATAAATTAATTATCCAAACAAAATGCCTTTTTTGTAACATCATAGCATCATAGCAATTTAAAAAATCTTCATGGTGAATGTAATCCAATGACCAGGCAGCGAAACATTCATTGAGCTCATCTTTGTTCTATCTTATGCCTGCATTCCCAGCATAGATTGAATTTATGTTCCTCCTTTTCTTGATAGAGTTTTGTTTTTTTCTTTCATGCATTCTTCTCAACTGATTCACAGATATTTTCTGTGATAAGAATGAAAACAATTCAAACCCAAGAAAATCCAAATCCATTCAGACCCAGCCTCCATATTCTTAGCTTCATCAATCACCAGAGCTGTCATGTCATGAATCACATATTGTAATAATAACACTGGGCTCAATGTGTGTTATACACACCATGAGAAAAACTATACTCATTTTTGTGTATGGGATAACCTTAAGTCAATCATTACTTAAAAGCCTGATGCAACTAGAAAGTAAGCCAACTAGAAAGCAAAATGATTTCTGCACTAAATTACTTTTATCTTTTTGTAAAGAATCTAATTTGTCTCCAGTGCCTGAGTTTAAAAGAAACCTATGATAAAATAAATACCATATAATTTTTATATCACAGCATAAATGCAGGATTATAGTTAATATATCTAAAGATAATGTAGCTCTGTGTTTTTAGAGAACACCTTCCTCCGCCTAGCCTCCCACCCAACCAGCACTCAACTCCGCTGTGGTCAGATCACAGAGCCAGGGATTACAGCAGATTATCCTGCCCACAGGATCACCGACCCAACTCCAGGTTGCCGAACACAGAGAGCCAGCACCAGCCTCTGAAAGTGCAGAACATATGCCTTTCAAGAAGAACCCGGAGGGATTGGGCACAATCACACACCTGGCAAATGCCACAGAGAGGGGATTTATTTTATGGGCTACACCAGACAGGATAATCAGCCTTTATTCCACAAAGCAACAGGCTCTCAACATTGTGAAAGGACAGCCACCACCAGCCCTCTTAATCTATTAATGCACTGTACAAATAAATTCCAGTCAGGCTGAATGGTTCACATTAGACACACAAAGCTCTGAGCAGAGTTTGCTTTAACCTGTGGTATTTGGACGTTATGTAGATTGTCTTACACCCTGCATTCTTTGAAACCCACCAGAGGCATCCGTCACTTTAAATCACCATCAGCAGATCTCTGAACTACTTCGAACTCATCGGAGGCCCTCCTCAGGTGAAGACCAACACATGCTGTCACTATCATGTCAGTTTCACAGGTTGCTCGATTCACAACTCAGTCCAGATGCACCTCTGGGACATGGATCCACACCTCACAGACCTCACGCATTGTTGCACTGGGGATGCAATAGTGCTTGGAAGGTCACACACAACTCAATCAAAATACTCATTCAACATTATATTATAAATATTAGATGACAGACAGTGCAGGAGCATTACAGTTTTATATTGTTTATTGGCAACATGTTTCAATCATGTCAGGGTCAATAACTTTGTGAAATTTTCCTATGTTGGGTTCAGTAAAGTCTTATTTTATCTTGTTTAATATTTTTAGAAATCTTTTAGAATTGTGGCTTGCAGACATGTCTACGTGTCTTCCTAATCTTCGCCAGGCCTGTACTGCAGCCATCTCTACTTCTGCTTGTATTTGGAGGTGTTTAGCTTTCAGTCTGGTCATCAGGAAGGCAAACACATGGCCAGTTGGACCAAGGTCAGATGACTGACTTGGCCAGGCAAGAATAGGACCGTGAATCCATAGAAAACTCCTTGGTTTCCTTCCTCTGTATGTTCTTTTTTATTAACCTTTATTTAACCAGGTAGGTTAGATACATTACATTTATGCATTTGGGAGACACTTTTTTCCAAAGCAACTTACAAGGGGAAGATTAAAAATTAGTTGAGAACTGATTCTCATTGACAAAAATGACCTGGCCAAGAGGCAGCATACAAACAGAATAAGTAATCATGATTACTTTGTAGGGTCTCAAAATTGGGGATGCATGATGAAAGGGACATCCAGTGGCCCCACAGCAGGGATGGAAAGACTTCTAATGAACTGCATAGGAGGAAAATATACTCACTATAGATTGTAATAATTGCACTGACAGCTGTTAGCAGCCACCCGCTGATCTATTTGTGTGAACCTGCTGTGTACTGACAATAATTGACTCATGGAGAGTCTCCGTGACCCTTGGAACCAAGGACTAAGGATCAGCCCTTGATGAACCAGGACACATGGCTGTTGAAACTGATATTGAGTACATGGTCCCTGAGGGTCATAGCTACAATATACACATCAATGAACTCCCCTTGACATAGTGGATGGGTGCATCTAATTCCAGTGTAATCAAGTACCATCAATACATAAATAGTTCTACACTGCTACCCAAAAATATTTCAAGTTGGCAGTTCTTTTGGTTGAAAATAAATAAGAACAGTTTATATTTGCATTCATGCTGAAAGCAGCCAAAACGCTACAACACTGACGTAAACATATCTAAAAATATTGACATGAAGGATATTTTAGGTTTACATACATCGAGACTCTTTATATTTGTTGTTTGCATAAATAGCAACAATTCTGAATGGGTTGTAAGCTGCCGATGTCAAGAAACTGAGATATCTGAGTGGAGCAAATATGTTTATGTAAGTATGTGACACTTACTGACCTTTGTAGTTATATAACTTATCTTTAGCCTCATATTGCCTAAGTCATGTTTTTGGTCAAATTGTGATATCTGCGTAACTGTACTCTCCTAACACTGCTGCTTCATTTTGCATCATTGGCTATGTCCTGAAGAAAATATGCAATTATGCTATGAGGCTAAAGCTATTGTATAAAGTAAACATGTCATATATCCTGTCATCTTAGAAATTTGTTGACAACTGACAGAAATCAGAAAATGAACACAGTTTTGAAACGCCGTTCTCCTGGAGTCCTCTCTTCTCTGTCCTGAGCATGAATTAATGTAAAGATATATGATATGGTGCTGCTTCATGAGGTTATGAAAAAGTAGAGCCTGAAAATCTTGACAAGCTGTCATGTCGCATCCTTTTGAGTTTGCACATTAGAGACGTCTGACGGAGTCTCTTGACAGTGATTGGTCATTACAAATATCTGTCTCTGTCTCTGAGAAGACCTGAGATTGGCCACAGTGTTTCATGGAGGACTGAATTTCCTAACAGAGCCAAGAGGAGGTATGAGGTGTTCAAGGTCTGCAATTCAAGTGGTTCCTGTCAGACCACTTGAATTACAATACGCTGACAAGGTTATTAAGGAATTGTTTGGACAGTAATGCTAAAAAATGTACTAAAAGATTAGAAGATGAAAAGCCAAAACAACAAAAGGCTATCTATCTACAGTATCTATCCTATTTTTCCATTTTCTGCTGCACTTTTGCGTCATGTATTGCAAATAGAATGCAATAAGTCAGCGCAGTTTGGTGGAATGGATGTTTTTCTTTCTTTCTGTTCCTTTTTCCATCAGCCTCACTGCTTATCCCAGCGTCTCTTTCTGTCAAGCTCCTTTCTTATTTTTAAAACATGCAAAGTAATTAATTACACCTGAGTTTAGGGAAATTATACACCAGCAGGAATTCCTCTTTCTCCGTCTTATTCGTTCCCCTCTTCCCTGCTCCACGGAGTTCCTTACTCTTTTAAATGTAAATCCCCACTGGGACCCCAGAGGCCATTTATATCAAAGGTAAGCATTTAAGAATCGTGACTCCCAATATCCATCTCACTTCATAATAGAATCAGTTTTCCGATTCCTGAATATCACAAGGGGGAACCAGAGGAACTGTTTGTTTAATGAGCACTGTTGCTTTCAAAAAGCACCTTGTAGGTTTCATTTACAGGGGTTCCGCTGTATTTCTCCTCCTCTCTGCTGTTATAGAGACTGAGGATGGGCTTAACAGATGGATCAGCTGACATGGAGACACATCCTGAGAGATGACAGATGGAGATTGCGTTCAATTGGTTTAGTTTCCTGCTACTTGCATCCAGACAAATTATTAACTGAGAGACGAACTGTGTGACGTGGAGTGTAACTGTTCCGTCGCAGCAAGAGGAATAAAATGATATTGATTTGCTTTTGATGTTTAATGGAGTTTCTCAGGGAGGAGATGCAAGCAGTAGGGGGTGAGATGAATAAAGGAATGGGGGTCAACAAGATAAAAGCGGTATCTAGATGAATTGAGTTTAATGAACTAAAATTTAATGGTGACCAGCATTCCTAGAAAGTAGAAGAGTGGTCTTACAAAACCCAATTAGTGCACACTGTGGAGCACAAATGATGAGAAAAGAAAGGGGCTAAGAGTCGCTGGAAATGCGATCAAGCTGGACTGTGGAGAGCAGCGAAAGCACTGGCGTCTGTACTATACCACCAAATCCATAAGCTTCCCTCCCCATGCTGTGCCCCCCCCTCCCCCCCTCCCTCCCCAACGAGCCCACACAAGGAGTGGTATTTTTAGCGCATCACCCTATCTCTGAGATGGAGCGCGTAACTCCCTCTCTGCAAGCGGGGCTGCTGGGCCTCTTTTATTTTAATCCAGACTGGAGAGAGAAAGAAAAAGAAAGAGAGAGACAGAGATGTGTGAGTCATCCAGAGCTACCTTTGTGTCACTGTGGCTCTCTTCCTCAGCATCTCACTATCTTTCCCTCCATCTTTTTCTCCATCTGTCTTTTCACTCAGTCTGCCACTATTGGCAAATGCATGAGTCTGTCTGTCTGTCTGTCTATCTATCTATCTATCTATCTATCTATCTATCTATCTATCTATCTATCTATCTATCTATCTATCTATCACCCTGTTTTCATCTTTCTGACAGTACAAAGCCAAGTAGTGTTTTATAGAGTTTATTTTGCTTAAGAAGGAGGAGAATTTCACAGTCAACTCATGAGGGAGCTATCAATCCTTCAGTTAATTACAAACACTCAACATCCAAACATTTGGAGAGTCCTGGTTTGCACTTGAAGGATGGGTTTACCTCTGACATGTTTTTGACTGGAACTATAAAGCTGTATAAAACAGAAACAGTGTCTAAGCACAGCCCGTCTTTCACATTCCACCGCTGAACACTGGTGTAGACTTTGTTTCTTCACCAACAGAATGTTGTGACAGAGGTGACATCTAGTGGTGAGAGGTTAGGCTTCCTTTTTGCATTTACTACCGTGTTTGATGTGAATATATTCAGTTAAATTCACAATGGTATAGTGCAGTGAGAGGGCGAACAACATGTCCTGCATGAATGTCTGCTTTTAAAACAAAGCTCAGAATCACATCAGAAATGAGTCTCAAAAGGCTTTTAACGTCACAGTCTGCAGCTGAGGCCAGTGGTCTGAATGAGTCTGATTCATTTATTTATGTTTTCCAACAGACCAAACCTCTGTCTTTTGTTAGAATCTATGTAGCCCAAAGACCCTCCTGAAAAAATGTTAGTCCAGCAGACCTGGAAAAAAAATGTGTGTGTGTGTGTGTGTGTGTGTGTGTGTGCGTTGGTATGCGTGTGTGTAAACGGACAGCATGTGAGTTTGTGTGGACAGGGTGTGAGTGCTGTCTTGAATACAGAAGGACATCTTCACAGTTTCAACACAGGCACATACTCGAATTTGTGTTGGATTCTCATTTCTTCTCCATCTGCCAGCCTCAGGTAATCGATGAAAAACCCATTTGTAGATTTACAGACGGTTAAAGAATATTTGTTAATAACTTGACAAGGGACTGTATTTGTGTGATTGGTTTCGTATTAAGCAACTTATTTACAGTTCAGGCATTTGCAGGCTATATGTAGTCACTACTCATCTAATTCTGCTTTATTTAGGCTACATCATATATTATATATCACATATAATTTTTATTTTGTATATTTTTGCTTTCCTGGCTTTGATTTCTTGATAATTTACACATTTCAAAAGATAATAACTATCTCTTTCCAGTTTATTTTATTGCAAACTAATATACCTGACACATTTGAAATTAAAACTGAATGTAATGCACAACTGTAAATCATGCAATGAAAAAACTATAATGATGAATGTTATAAAATGTCCTCAACGTGATTAAATTAGCTTAGTGTGAATGATAAGACTTAAAAGTGCTTGTTTAAAATGAAAAGTCAAAATGCAGAATTTGTCACAATATGTCCGAAATGTAAATATCCGATAAAAATGAGTCATTTATTGCTTTTAGTTTGCATGCACACCATGTGTGCCCTCCTGTGCTGCCTGCACCTATTCTGGGTTTACTGGGCTGAACCGGAGCACTATTGTTCTTGTGGACAGGCCCAGTAATGTCTGTTTTGTTTCCGCCCAGAGGGACAAAAAAGTTTGTGGACTTAGTCAACTTTTTCCAGTCTGGTAGCTTCTGATGTTTACTCTAGCTCTGAATGTGACTTCTGAGAGAAAGAAGCGCATCCCGTAACCTTGACAACAGCGGAGGCCAAGCTCACAGCTTTGCCTGTCATGAATGTGCTGGCAGCAAACAGATGCACTCATCGGTTTTGACTTTGAACAACTTGCCAAGTTAAATAGCACTGGCAACTTATTTATTTATTTATTTATCATTATTTTTTTAATAATATTACTATTATTTATAATTTTTTCTTGTTAATTCAGAATTTTGTTTGTAATTTTTCAAAATGTATTTTCATGTTCCAGGTATGAGGGCCTGCTTAATATTCATTTTCTTACTGGCAGCAACATTTGCCCTGTCTGTAAGTAGCAACATTAATCTTTCAACAAATGATGAGAAGCACGCAACATATTTTTGCAGTTTTGGCATTCATTAAATGCATAATCATGAAATCTAAATTCCAGGTAAACAGTAAACCACATGGAAAACACCATGGATCACATAAGACTTCACACACAGCCAAAGAAAAGGTACAGCATGAATAGTTTAATATTATAATTCATTCATCTGTAATTTCTCTGTTTAAATTTGAGCATCGTTGAGTTCATCTTTACTTTTCTGGTTAAGGATGTCATCACAGAAGAGGCCAACAAGGCACAGATCTCACCCACTTTAGTCCCATTTGAGGCCAGAAGCCAAGAGCAAGAAGATGAAGAACTGAGCTCTGAAGACAATGCCAACACCAACAAAGAGGACGGAGAGCTGGAGATGCCTGAAAAGAAAGATAAAAGCACTGCAGTCCTGTTGAGTGAAGAGGAATTAGTAGCTCTCCTGAAGACAGAAGCAGAAGAGGAAGATGTTGAGGAGGACCAAGGGGAGCACGAGGAGGAAGTGGATGAAGGTGAGGTGGAAGCTACAGAAGCTGTGGAGGAAGAGGAGAAGAAACTGGATGACAAAATTGGTGAGGATGCTGAAGAGGAGGAAGTGAAAGAAGAGAACATGCAAGAAGCAGAAACACAGGGGAATGAAGATCAAGTGAAGGAGGTGGAGACGATGGAGAGAGGCATAAAAACTGAAAGGGAGGAACACGAGGCCTTATTTGAGGAAACAGATGGCAGCACGGAGTCAGAGATCCCAGTGGATCTGGACTACGCCGCTGATAGTAGCATCTTGCAACCTCTAAAGATCACAACAAAAGTAAAACCCAACATAGACGACAAACAGCCTTTTTCAAAAACACACGATCAAGATGTTAAAGAGAAGGAGAACAGTGAGCACAAATTTGATGATTATGATCAGGATGTTCAGAACACTGAGGCTATGGACGGCAAGGAGGAATCTACTCAGGAAAACCCTCAAGAAGATAGAAAACAAAAGGACAAAGACTCCAGTGCTACATCTACAGAGGTGGATGTGATCCAGCAAGACTCGGACGGCTCTACAGAACTGAAATCTAAACTGTCTGGAGGAGAAGCAGGAGAGGAGGAAAAAAGTAAGAATGAGAGTGAAAGTCAAACGAAGAGAAAGACGAGGAAGCAAAAGAAGAACCACAGGGCGAGGAAGCACTCTCCACAGAGGGAAGAAACACAAGAAGGACACGAGCAGAGCCAACAGGAGCCTCCGGAGTCCGACGGCATCGACAACACGGTTCACAAAGGAAAGAGGAGACGGGCAGGAAAATGGGTACTCTAACCGACAACAGTTCCAAAACAGTTCCAAAAAGTGGGAACACAGTGTCAAATGCAAAGACAAACAGAATGCAATGATGTGCAAATCCCACAAACCCCGATTTTATTCACATTACAACGTAGAAAACATCCTCTCCCAAAATTCCACCTCCTGGTTTCCTCTGTCTGCTGTTAAAAACTATGAGAGAGGCTGCACAGCGGGAAACATGGTTCTGCACGGCAAAACTCCAAATCTGACCCAGTGGATTTGTCTCATTTCAGTCCAAATATCTCATCACACTTTAAATCAGACAGAATCACCTACAGAGGAACTTTACAGTCAGATAGAAGAACTGATTTATAGATAATAGATCTGGAAAATCTGATTGAACTAATCTGAACAAGATCATTTCACTTCTTCCATTAGTAGATTTTTTTTGATTAATTCAAGATTTTTTTTTTTTTTTTTTTGCTTAATTCAAGAAAAACCCCCCAAAAACAATCTAACCAATGGAACAAGTGAAAATTATCTTGGTCAGATTTCTTGAAATCAGATTTTCCAGATCTATTGTCTATAAATCAGTTCTTCTATCTGACTGTAAAGTTCCTCTGTAGGTGATTCTGTCTGATTTTAAGTGTCATAAGACATTTGGACTGAAATGAGACAAATACACTGGGTCAGAGTTAGATTTTTTTTCCCAGTGCATCTATGTTTTATAGTGAATCAGTTCAGTTTTTATTTACATTTCACACAGCATCTCAACATTTTTGCAATTATATATTTGTGTGTGTGTGTGTGTGCGTGTGTGTGTGTGCATGTGTGTGTGTGTTGTCCATTATTCCCATCTCCTTTGGTACTTTCCCAGGGGCCATTAGTTGGTATGAATCCAGTGCAGATCAGAGCCACAGTGGAGCTCTACCCCAGCACCAGGACGTCTCTTGGTGAAACCACACATCACTTAGAAGCCTCTGCTGGTTGGTGTTGAACTAATACTTTTTATTTTCTACGCCGTCACAATCAAAGATCAATTTATTCTCTCTGACTTTAATGCATAGGTGATAAATGCTGCAAAGAAAGTGCTTTTGAGTGTTTTTTATTTTACACTATATGCTACTATCTGACCAAAATAAGTGTCGATGTACATTTGTACCTGTACATTTTCATTGATTTTAGGAAAACAATTCAGTCATAGAAGATGCAATATATATATATTTTTAATGTTAAATGTGTAATCACGTCAAATTTGACCCAAACAGTATCTAAGAGTTTCTCCAGCAGCTGCGTACAACGTACACAACAGTAATGCACTTTCCCAACAATCTCACGAGGGAATCTGCTGACTGGATCATTTAGCTCTAACTTCTGCATGACTGGTGCCACTCCGCTTCACGGTCAATACCAAAACACAACTCTGGTGGCTTAAAGGAGTCAATGAGAGAGATCAGGTTGAACTTAATCACTGCACAAACTTGAACTGCAGTGGAATGTAGGGGGTGTGTAGTGGTTGTAGCTCTCTGGGTTCAACATTGTCACACGGTAAAACAAAACCAAGCCTGGCAGCAATAAATGTATTACACTTCCATTGTGTTCAATTTGCAGGAAATGAGAGCGATATAATCATAGAAATGGAATACAATCTGTCATACCATATTTCTTCATATTAAACTGGGGTTCTCAATATTCTCAAGTTAAAAGTTACAGAGCAGATAAGTGATAATGTGGTTGAACTGTCCTGTAAAATGCTGGCAGCTAAAAACAAGTGTAACTTAATACATTCAACAATATATTCTGGCTATTTTCAACCCTTTTTTTACAGATCACTCATCTGAAGTGTTAGTGTCATTGTTTGATCTCAGTCACTGCACTTTTTTAGCCAAACTGTCATTTGTAGGAATTCACAGGCACAGCAAGAATACATTATTCACACAATAACAGGTTTTAAACACTGTAGGGCTTTTATCTTGTATTTATTCAGTGTTTTTAATATTGCAGTCGTCAGCTGATGAAAATGCGGTTTTGTACTAAATATGACAATTTTAAATTATTAGTAAGGGACATTAAAAATAAAGACCTTTTACTAATTCAAGCCTCAATTAACACACATATTCATACATCCATATATAAGTACACATACACACATACAAATACACATATCTCTTTTACCTATGCGTTTCTTAATAAAAATAAAATTCTTAAAAGAAAGAAATATATACATAAACAACAGTGAACATGTGGTGCCAATTATTTGTTTTTTAAATTTTATTTATTGGTACATCATAAACAGCAAGAGAAAAAAAATGAAAAATTCAGGAGGGGATGGAAGCCAAAAAAGGCTTATGTGAAAACCTCCCCAGAAATAAGCAATTCACAGGAAGAAGAAAAGAAAAAAAAAAAGAATTAAAAATACGATATAACTGAAATAATAAACTAAAAACAATAGAAATACAAATCAAATGATATACAGCCTTATATTTTTCGTAAATCAGAGCTCTTTTCAGATGCTTTTTAAATAATGATAAAGAAGATGTTGATTGAAGTTCAGGTCGTAGATTATTCGAGTTAATAACCCTCATCCCTGTATGTTGTGAAAAACATTCCCTTCTAAGTTTTTGAATCGGTTTATGTTTGAGCATTCCTTGTGCTCGTCCCTCAGTCTATTCCACACTTAAACACCACACACAGACCCAGTATACTAAAACCTTTTCTGGTAGTGTGCACCCTCAGAATTTTGAAATTAAATCTACTCCTTAAACCATTACTCCCTTCCCATTTCAGTGAATCATTTCTGGATATTTCCTGGCAGTAGATTATCTTTGGCTTTGAATATGATTTGTGTTGTTTGTATTTCACCCGTAGATATCAGTAAATATTACACCTTGAACCTTTAGAGAAACAGTTGCTTTAGTTCAAGAAGTTAAAGGTGTTTGTGGTGTTCATATTGGCCTCCAGATCCCTGCGACAACTTCCGCTGCAAACGTGGAAAAACATGCAGACTTGATGCAGAAAACAAGCCAAGCTGTGTGTGTCAAGTACCGTCTGAATGCCCTCCCAGTGTGAATGAATTTGATCACGTAAGTTTACAGCCAACAACTTGATCAGTCTTTCGTAGCTTCTATTTCCATCTGATTTGTGCATTTTTAACTCTTTTTTTTTTTTGTCCTGTAGGTTTGTGGAACAGACAACAAAACATATGACACATCATGTGAACTCTTTGCTACTAAATGTAACCTGGAAGGAACTAAGAAAGGACACAGACTGCATCTGGACTACACCGGGTCATGCAAACGTGAGATCACACAACACATGGTGTGAACAAAAGCATTTACTCTCAGGAGGAAATTCCCTGACCGTGCTCATTTTCTCTCTGTCCATGTCTCCCTCAGTAATTCCTCCATGTGTCGACACAGAGCTTGTCCAGTTCCCTCTTCGGATGAGGGATTGGCTGAAAAATGTGCTGCTGCAGCTCTATGAACATGACTCCATGACACCTGGCTTCCTCACACCCAAACAGCGTTTTAGAGTAATATTCACCTCTCCAAGCTTATGTCATAACATCTCTCATGCTGCATTTTCATTGAGGAGTTTCTTTTTTTTCAGTTAACGCCATTTATCTCTGAAGATATTCATAACTGGGTCCAGTTCTAGGCAGGGGCCCCCTTAAACAAACATCCTGCCACCTTAAATCAAACTTTCAGAATTTGGGAAAGAAAATAATAGATTAGCCACAAACTCAACAGAGACAAGATTGACTGCAGTTGCTGAAAAATCCACTGGAAAAAGCACCTCTTCTTCACTCTTTCCTTGCGTGCAGGCTCACAGCTCCCAGCAGAGGACCCCCCCCAGCTTAACGTCCAGTCACTGTTAGTATGGAAATGACCTGGTGTCAGTAGGCAGGGAACAGCAAAATGAGCTGCACAACAACAGGAGAGCAGATCTCTGTCGTCAAAATCACTGTGACTTGTTAAATATTTAACAACTAAAAAATACATCTCTGTTTGTACGGTAAACCAGGGAACAGTCTGTTCTTCTCACAGTTTTAGTCGCTTAGAGACGTGTTTGGTTTTCGATCCCACAAGCGCCGCTGTCCGCCTGACTGCAGCACAGAGCCAGAGTATTGAGCGAAAGACGCCCTGTTTTAGTCTGACTTTATTTAAAAATGTATTTGAGAATTACCCCATCCAAGTCAGAAATATTATGTGTTGTTGGTTGTCAAGATCTGGGTGGATATTTTATTTTACTCTTTCTTCTTATTATTTTAATTCTATTGTAATTTTTGTTTTCAAAACTTGAAATCACTTGTCTTTTTAATAATTTGGCCTACCCCTTTTCGTTTTCTTAATATTGGCAGTTGTGAGACGTGTTCTTGTTGGGTTTGAATATATTTGATATAAGCCAGCCAGTGAAGGTGAGTGTCATGTTTTTAGCAGGTATCTGCTGAGGAATATTTTATTTTATGTTTTGCTGTTTTATTTTTTCATTTCCCCCTGAGGGATTGCCACCTTATTGTGGGCGGGGGGTTTGCGTGCCTCAGTGACCTGAACAGCGACACCAGCAGAAGCGTAGCGTTCAGATGGGACAGCCAAGTGGGACAGGTCTTAGGGTAGAGGCCTGACAAAGTGCAATCCAATACC
>JAPQRP010000001.1:7900288-7912777 GCA_037367295.1 Apogon hyalosoma | reverse complement strand
ACACTCCTTCACCTGCACTTTGTTCTGCTGTTCCACTGACAGCTCCACTGGGCCTTAGGTTTGGGCTCATTGTCATGCTGGAACATCCCAGACTGTCCATGTGCGTTCAGTCAGGGTATGTAAACTTATGAGCACAGCTGTTTCTATACAGCTGTATATAATTTATTATTTTTTTTCCAACTTTATGGGCAACAGTGTATTTGTATTTTATGACCATGTCTACATAAATGCTAGATGCTGCCAGATCCTAAATATGGAGACTGTTGCCACCCAGACAGATTTCAGACAGACAAGATCTGATATAGATAAAGATTTATTAATCCCTGGGGGGAAATTCATTAAGACCTACTATAGTAACACCACTGCAGTTTAAATCATAATTCACAGCTGTACAATGTCATAATAGGAATGTGGAAGGTATTTTTCTCACCGTTTGATATTCAGACTACATCTGATAAGCAAAGAGACAAAAATACACCTTCAAAATTAACTTCACACCAACTGACGCCAGTTCAGTTAAAGAGTGATGAGGACCACACAACTCACTTTAAACACTGAAGAAAAGAAACATAAATAAAAAGTGCAGATCTCAGACATAACATGAGGACACTTGCATATTATAGACACATAATAGTCATTTTCATATCACATTACTTAGACTTTATTGTCATTCAGATATACAAGTATATACGGAACGTATAGAATACATGTAATTAACACTGTTTCTTCATTATGTCGATGAAAAGGAAAAGCACTTCAGATAGTGTTGTGTTGTAATATCTCCTATGGCGAATGACTGTAAACAAAATGTATTAGAGAGAAAAAAAAATGACCCTTTCACTGACTGAGTCTAATCGTTGTCTATGTGTCAAAGGACTGTTGTTCAGAGGAAAACATGTACGTCATCATTAAAAACATCTACGTCTCTACATAGAGGATCAGTAATAAAATCATGGCAGTCAGATTTAATAAGTGCTATGGTGTAAATAAAAGAGGCCTGCCATGAGTAAACAAGATGATTACAATGTGAGTGTGCGGAAAGGATTGAGCAAGAACTGTTTCACAGGAGCAGATGTGGCTGCAGGCAAACATACTGTTGGTCTGAAAGTATGGAGTCTGTACGACCAAACAGGTGACTGAAGGGAACACTTCACATTTGTGTGGAAATGTGCTTATATTAAGAGCAACAGGAGGGTAAAATGAAAAACCGTGTGTGTGTGTGTGTGTGTGCGTGTGTGTGTAGGTGTGTGTGTGTGTGTGTGTGTGTGTGTGTGTGTAGCGCACACATTCAGATGAGCGTGCGTCACAAAACACCTTAAGTCTGTCAGGATTACAAACAGGATGTGGACGTTAATGTTACAAAAACACAGTTGGCGAATGAAACTGTGTTCACGCCTATTTTGCTTTTGTCTGCAGAGGCTGCTGTGATTCTGACCACATCTGTGATGAAGCACCACACCTTTACAGCGTAAGAGCAATGTGGACACACTGAGGCTGCTTAAAAGCTAATGGAGTCTCCTGAAAGGGCCAGCCGGACGGTAGAGTTCACAAGCTTTATGTTTGATCCACTGTCCAGCTGTTTACGCTCAGACACTGTGGCGGCACGTCGGCAGCTCTAACTAACCCAAGGATTTTACATATTCAACATGTGCCAGAAGTACTTTCTGCTGGTTGTTTTCTGCTTCATCAACATACCTATGACTGTAAGTACTGCACACTGCCCTGTATAATACTAACACTGTGTACTTTTACTGTTCATATTTGTCACAGCTCTTTGACTTTATACATTCTAGTATATTATGTTGGACATTTGTTGCAGAGCTGTGATCACCATAGTAGTGATTCAGACAGTGACTCAGACAGTGATGAGGTGAGAACAGAACAATTCACATCTGTAATTTATCAGCAGTGATAATACAACCAAACAGAAGAACCCTTCTGTGTTTATTTGCTGCAGAGAGGCATTCGATTTCCAGGATTTACCTTCAACCTGTGGCCTCTGTTTCCTGCCCTGTTTCCGCCTCCTCCTCCTCCTGCTCCAGCCACACCTCCTGCACCTCCACCTCCTGCACCTCCACCTCCTGCACCTCCGGCCCCGCAGCCAAACACAACCCCGACCCCGGGCACGGCGGGCCCCCCGACCACAACTGTCCCCCGAGGAGACAACATATAGACTGCAGCGGTCTGACAGCACACACCGCAGGATGTCACACACTTTCCTTCAGCTTTTTTTTTTTTCACAACAGCGCGGTTGGTTAGATGAACATGTTTGCTCTTTTTGAAGCTTGTATGTTTTATTTGATCATGTTAAAGAATGCTCAGACAAGGTTTTGTTGACTTTTTTTTTTTTAACAATGAGCATGTTTTAATTTTTACTTTTCAGTATTGGTTTCTGTGTTTGTGTGTCTTTCAACTTTTGTTATATTTTCTGAGTTTTAGACACTATTTTAGCACATTAATGGTGATGTTTTACGACTGGAGGAGATGCAGAGTGTAATTCTAACTTTTGCTGGATGGTGAGACAGTGGTGGCCACGCCTGCTGACGGCACACTGCTGTAATATCCACTCTGCGGCGTACACACACCTCTATCCCTGGATCAATGCTGCTTAAGAAAGGGATGAGCCTTGATCCTGTAATAACTGGTTCTCTGATTCATCTCTGAAATCTATCCAAATACCTTATTTATCATGACTCAGTCTCTTGACCAACTCATTGCACTGCACTCAACTCATTACTACATTTATTCACATGGACTGTAAACTCGTCCTTGCAAATATAAAGCTAGTTAGTTGCCTGACAATTTTCTGAATCCATTTGGTATTTTATGCCACTTTCTGCACTGGCACTGGTTGTGAATGTAATCTTTTCTTTTCGTTTGTGTCATGAAATAAAGCAGTCAAACACCAGCCAGAGACTGGTGGAAATCAGTACTTAATCATGCACTGAATAACTTTTTTTCTGTGTTTTATAAATTGTAATTAATGGGGGCTTTGAAAAATAAAAATTGACCTTTTTTGTGTTGTATTCTGTCAGACTCTTTTTAAAAAAAAAAGTATTTGCATTGTTCTTACACACACACACACACACACACACACACACACACACACACATATATATATATCAGTAATCCTAAATGTAGGAGCTATTTGCCTATTTAGTTTTTTGTTCAAAGTGAATTTACTTTTTTTCTAGTAATTTAGCATTTTTTGCTAAGTGTTTAGTTTTGATTGTTTGCATTTTTGTTTGTTTAATATTTAGAATACAGTTTTTGATTTTAATGGTTATTGCTTTCTTTCTTTAGTATTTAGCACCTTTTTGTTTTGTGTTTTCTTATTGGTTTAGACTGTGGGCACCTGGGCATAAATAGGCAGCACCAAGGTAGACCATCATGCACCTGGGTGGGCTGGTGGTTTTTTACCAGACAGTCGGTGACGGTCAGCCTGGATGAGCAGGAAAAACAGCAGAAAGGCCTTGGTGGTTGTTTACCTGCAAAAAGCCTGAAAATAAACCACTTGGAATACATCTGGAATGGACATTGTGCTTTTGACTGCGTAAACCACAAACCCGTGGTGCATCCAGTGCTTATTTGTGTTCTGTTAAAGTCTTAAGTTCAGTCACTTTTAAGTCGTTTAAGTTTGATGACAAATAGCTGCTACACTAACGCTACTGTTTTTGCACTGATACAAATGTCAAAATCTGTTATTTTTCTTCTGAGATTACAATCACAGTAAGTTTAAGTTTAAATATTCCTTAAATGTGAGCTCTTTTGCAAAAACAAAAACATTTTGTAAGACATTGTTTTTAATGTATATACTGTCACTTTAACTGTGAATAAACTAGACAGTGAACAGGCGTGCACCAGTTTCAGACACAGCTTAAGTTTAAGTTTCCATCCCTTTACAGTAGAGCCACAAACACAATATGTTACTTGGAACGCACAGTGAAAAAAATCATTGCTTTATCACCTGCATGACTAGTACACACAATATGTGGTCTGCTGGCTCCAGTCCAGGTGTTTATTTTATGCTGAAGGTGTTGTATTTGTATTTTTTGTGTTTTAATTTGGATATTTTTTGTTTCCTGCCTTTGGGCTATGGACGCAAAGTGGCGTTTAAGCTATGATTGTATCTGCTTTACCTGCAAAGGTGTTGTTCTCTTACTAATTATCTTTCCTAGTCCGGACAGTATCTGCAGGTTTTAGGTCAAACAGACTTCCAAATGCTCGTCTCTCGTGGTGGAATGCTGTTTGGACTTAATATCTTCACGTGGGAAAAATGACTGCTGATTAACTGTGAATTTATTTCCTTCACTTTCCGCTTTCTCAGTTGGCTTTTCAGAGGAGAGTCAGTATTGTAGTTTTTATGAACAGTTGCAAAGTGCCTCTCCACGTTTTCCTTCTTTGAATAGCAATGATACATTTACAGTTCAGACAAATGCATTTAGAATTAGACACGTTGAAAGTAAGTCCTTCCATTGTGCATAGAGGTGTTGAGCTTTTTGTTTTAACTTGGTCTAGCTCTTCCACTCATTTTTATAGCTCTTCTTTAGTCGATGAAACTTGGAAAGCAAACTCGTTCACTTCGCTCACTAGAATTTTGCAGTAGTTTGGTGAAGAGAAGAGATCAGAGACCGGAAGCCCTGTACGTCAGTCAAGTGGTACATGTTACAGGGGGGAACGGCACATGATCCACCCACACTACCTTTATGATCTACAGGCTGATTACAATAGGATGTATGGGCACCCCTGCTCTGGACAGTAAAGTAAGAGCATAATGCAATGAGTAATTTAAAAAAAAATGAAAGAAAAAATAACAAGTGGTTCCAGGCACAACAAATCCCGCCCCTCGCATGTATTATAGCTTATTTTGGCGTTGATCCAGCTGATGTCATCATGTCTATGCATGTGCTGATGTTAGTATATCAATTCCCTCTATACATGTGCCAAGTTAGAAGGAAATTGAAACAAATTTGATGTTTTTATAGACATTTGGAATTTCGCTCATTATAAGTAAATGGGAGTGTGGAGGAAAATTATTTAATTCTTTACTGGTTGTTTCAGTAATAAATAATTGTAGAATTAACAACCTTATCGCTGTCATCATTTCCTCACTGAAAAAGGTTTCCACGATAGGGAGAAAAAAAAAAGCTTGTAAAAATTCATAAAAAATGTGAACTTTGACCTACTTTTCCCAAAATGTAACCACATTTATTCTGGGTCACTGGCCATCTACAAACCCAGTCTGGTCTGAATTCAACCAATAGTTCTAGGGCCACAGATATGTGATATTTTGCCAATTAAAAGTTAATGGGGGAAAAAAAGATTTTAAAAATGAATAAAAAATGTTAACTTTGACCTACTTTTCTCAAAATGTAACCACATCTATTCTGGGTCAATGGCAATCTACAAACCCAGTCTGGTCTGAATTCAACCAATAGTTTTGCTGCTAAAGTGTAAACAAACAAACAAACAAACAGAACCAAAAACAATACCCCTTACCTCCCTTCGGGGGGTGGGGGTGTGTGTGTGGGGGTGATAATCATATGAAGTGATGCCCCAACCCGTCAAATAAATAAATGCTTTTGCCAGAGACTGTGACACATAAAAAGTTTAGTGAGACAGTTACGTCTGCCTGGCTTCAAAAGCCTCATCACAACAAGAGCTCAGCAGCCTGAAGAGAGGGACAACAATAATCTGCTCCTGTGAGAGTGTGAGCCTTCAGGTGGACGCCAGCCTTTGACAGCAGAGTCTGAGACTGGAGCAGTTTGTTCAAAGCAGAGCGTGTGGCAGGTGGCTCCAGCTGACTGCTTTAACTCGCTGACAGGCTTTGCTTCAAGGTGTTAATATAGGAAAAGAGAAGACGCTTTTCCAGGTGTCTGTGTCGAGCCACACATTAAGGCAGTAGAGTCATGTATCTAATCAGTGATGGATAATTACACCTGTCAATCATCCATTTAACCCCTTATCTGCCTGAAAACACCATGAGGTGGATTTTCTAGAGCCTAAAAGGCACAGAAGTCCACAGGAGGTGGTAGGATTCTGGTTTCCTCTCTGCTGAAAGGACATTATAGGTAATTAATGAGGTAATTAGTAAATTAGATATAGCAAAAGAAAAAAAAAAAGAATCTACTGATCTAAAATGTTTAAAAGCTTTTTAACCACTAATCTTATCAATACATTGAAATAATTCAAGTTAGGTGCAGTTTCTCAGCTTTTAATAGTCATCAGAAATGAAGTGAACATGGAAACACCTTCAGCTTCAGCGACACTGATTCAGCAACAGAACGTGTAGTTTGACAAATGACAGTGGTTGTGGACATTTGTTTCAATAGTTATCAATATATTTTGCTGAACAGTCACTTTTCGTTCAGTTATTGTAAACTAATCATTGCATTCACTCTTTGCTTTTATCAAAATCAAGGGGAAAAGGTATTTACTTATTTAGGAACAGTTCTTCAATAACAGTAAAATCATTCAAGCTCTACAGCTTTAACAAACTGGTGACAGTACCGATGCATAAAAGACCAAAAAGGTTCATCATCACTGCTCATACACACAGCACTGGTTTGATTGGAGACAATAAAGTGTGTATGCTGCTGCCACAGGCTAAAATCTGATCGTGTTTGATGCTGCTGCAGCCTGTGACTCAACTTGTTGTTGTTTCATGTTGTAAATATGATCTGCCGTCATTGTTCAAGAGCTCCAGGTGTCAGGTCGATTATAGCGAACTGGGAAAATCCACTTGTGTTCATTGTGCAACAAAAGCAGTTACAGAAAAAGCTTGAACTTGTTCCATTTTTATGGTGATTTAAATGTAATTTTTTTGGAGTATTTTATGCTGTTCTTCTTTTAGCTGATTCATCTGCATTGTTTTCACTGACTTGACCGTGTTTCTTTTCTTTACCTCACCACTGCTGCTTGAATTTATTGTAAATGAGGCCTCTACCTTTGTACATTACAAAATGAAATACAGGCTGAGTGAAGTATGCCTATTTCCTTATTTAGCACTTTTTTCTCCGTTTTGTTGCACATTACAGAAATATGGTCTGACCATAATTATAACGTACTGCACGGTGTGCACCCACAGGTGGATGGAGGAACAGGAAAACCGCGAGTCCTGGGTACTTAGGTGTTTGTGTTAATCACTTTTGCAGACATTACACCATTGTAATGGAAGGAAAACAGGTAGTTTAGGGCATTTAATGGATTTTCTTTGGTTTCCACTCCGTTGCTCAATGTATACCAGAAGATTAGTTTGCTTTTTCTGTCATGTGATTGGTTGTTTCACTATGTGAGCAGAGCATAAGTCAGTGCCCCGTCTCAAAGTGTTTCACTGGATTTAAGTGCTTCAAAGTGGAAAGCATTTATTTATATTGCAAAAGCATAAATATTTATATTTTATAAAGGCATTAATTTTCTCTAGTTTATGAGATGATTTCCTTAATCTTAGCATCTTGGCTCATCAGTGTGGCATCTGCAGTGCCGGTAAGTTTGCGCCTTTATTCACCACACGTGCATAAAAGAACTGTGTTATTGTCATTGTTTATCCGGTGGAAATGTATCCCAAGTCTAAACTGATTTCATTCACCAACGGAGTGCTTTTGCTCATTATTTTTGGACTTTCTTTTATTTTTAGGTTGGTGCTAATGTGCTTCCTCCCCTGATATCACACGGAGAAGCCCTTCGATCTCAAAGACTTCAGATGGTTGAACCCACCTACCCAGACCCTGAGGCTCAAACACCAGCTCCACTCTCCCCCAGTTTGGTGCCACCACAGCCTGGTGCCCCCCAGCAGCTCACCCCTCAGCTTCTGCCTCCCCTGCAGCAGTATCCCTGGTCTCCACTAGGGGGCAGTCCACTGGGAATCCCCCTTCAGCCGAGTGTCTATGGGTCTCATCCAGTAAACCAGCCATCACTGCCCCTGCAGCCTCTGGTAGGGAGAGACACCTCTTCAAATGCTCAGGATTTACTTTACCGGAGCTCTAAAGTCATTATTTTACTGATTGTATTGTTACAGTTGCTGTTGATGGTTTTTTTTTTTCAGATTTTCCCACCTTATGGGTACTTCCCCATATTGTCATCACCTTATACAAATCAGCTGGTGAGATCGCACTAAGAAACACATGACATTATAGTAGATTACACACAGTATGAACAGTGGTCTGTTTGGTGCAGACTGCAGAGGAAGATATTTTCCAACAAAAACACAACTCAGTTTGAAAGATTTTACCTGGGGGACTTTTTTATGGTGCACATTTTCTTCTGTTACGTGGGTTGTCAGCGGGGTGGTGTAGGAAAACCGAATGAACCGAAACTCTTTCATAACAGGCAATGTTGTGGAAATCAAGACATGTGTACTTTATTGCAATCTGTCATTTGGTTTATGACCTTGAGGTTGAAACTCAGCCTGGCAAGAAAACAACAATCTGACAGTGTGTCGCCCTACACATGCTTTTCTTTGTAGCAGTCTGATTCTGAGAATAAACCAGGGTTACAATAGCATTTTTCCCCCTCATTTCAGCTCTGATGTTTGTTGATAAAAAGGTAATGTCCTGTTCTCCTTCTGCCAGTTCTCTACATATAGATTCCCTGTAATTCCCGAGGCCCCTCTTCCACAAACACCATCAAATCAGCCTTCAAATGTGTTGCCTGAAACAGAAACATCCCCTGGAGTTGTTCCCTCAGGAAATGCAGCTCAGCCACAGCAACAGGTGCTTTTACCTTCACAAACTGAAATTGGCAGAGGTGATCGTTTGTACTAAGTTGCCAATGAATCATCTTCAGAGTACAAAAAGAACTTTCATTTAGATCGATGTATTTGAATCCACAGAAGCCTCAAATTGTGTACATGCTGCAGCAGCCAATGGTAAATATTCACTTTAAATATGAATAGAAATTTAAGGAACATTCTTTCTAGTTTCACAACATTCTGTGTGCCGATGCTTTGTTTGATAAATGCTGTGATTCTTTACTAGAGCTCACCACTTGGCGCCCTTAGCTCAGAGGAGCTCGAGGTAACCCAGCCAAGATTTTTTATGTCTCTCAGCTTGTTCAAACAGTGTGCTCAGTGAACTCAGTGATCCCATTGATGATCCAACTGTCCCTCCCTCTTTTGCCTCTTCCAATATCTGTCTTCACATCCCTGTTTCAGATTGCAGCTAAAATGGGCCAACTGGGCGTATACCTGCCCACTGTGCTCACAAACCAGCCTGCAGGAGCCGTTCAGCCTGTGAGCCAGGCTGCAGGGCTTGCGAACCCAGAAAAGCCAGATGTTCTGCCAACTGTGGGCAGCTCACCCTCCGGAGTCCAACAGATGCAGGGGCACAATGGAGCTGGATCGATGCCTTGCGCTAATAACCTCCCTGCAGGTTTGGAGAGACCTGCACAGGAGGCTGCCACTGCCCAAACACGTGCTCCACCCAAACTCCAACCCGCGCAGGGAAACCGTTTGTGAGGCTGCAACCTCCAACAAATATAGCCTGTAACATACCAAGAAAAGACTAAACGCATTATTGATACAAAGTCTAAACTAACAATACATTTTACTAACTGTGAACATTTTATTTAATCTGCTTTTTTTCTTGATTGATAAATATCAGCAAATAAAAATCAAGAAGTTCAGACATCTAAGCTGCCTGATTCCCTTTGTTCTCTTCACAGTTTCACGGCCATATGACTGTATTTTACATGTGCATACAATTAAAGTATGCTCCTTACTCAGAAACATCATGATCATATCCATATGAGCTCTTAAACAAACACAAAGTCAAAGTTATTGTCCTGTTTACATCTGCACTTAAACGTCTTAAATGTTATTGAGTGAAGTTCTGCTTGGTAACACTGTGGCACAAAGGACATGGACACAATAGCTGTATAGTCATCATGCTGAGACATTCTTTTCCCAGTTAATGGATTTTGATCCAAACACAGCACGTGTGAATACCCACAAGTACAATACCCACTTGCATATAATACACGGACTGTGAGTGCAGCATTTTCAAGCTGCCACCAGTATACTGTTATAAAAAACTGGAACCTCTTGTCATCTCTATTTAATAAAAGTTGTGAGTCTGAGTTGCCTTTCAATGCTTTCACAGTGATTTTATGAGGGAAATTAGACATGGAAACAGTGATAGAATCTTTATCCTGTTCTTCAAAGCACAAGTCATTTGCACAAATCTCAAATTTTGTGGTGCATATTTGTGGATCATAAAAAAAAATCCAATAAATCTACAATGAGACTTTCAAAAGACTCTCTTTTCTCAACATAAATTGCACTTGCAGTCATGTGTAACCTGGAGGACGCGCTTTTATGGGATCTGAGGATGTTGCAAGGGGTGCCCTCATAAAACATCTTTGAGGGATCAAATGTGATTAATGCAAGTTTCAAGCCAAAGAATATATGAGATTTCTCATGGGGTTACAGCTGCCAAATTTCAATCATAAAACTATCCCTCTTGGCGTGTCACCAAAGGCTGTCAGAAGTTTGCTCGTCCTTTGTTTTCTGAGCAAATAAATAGGAGTAGATCGCTCTGCAGTCCCCACACCTCACCTCAACAATCCTTCAGAACTCCTGCTCCTACTGAAAGGAAAGGTAATGTAACTACTACCTTATATTCTTATGTTCTTATTGATATAATACAGTTCACATATGTCAAAGGGCTGCAGTGAGTGTCATTGAAGCATAACTTTTCTGTTCTGTTCACAGCTTCATCCAAAATGAAATTCATCCTGCCCTTTGCCTTTTTCCTTGGGACAGTTTTCTGTGCCCCCGTAAGAAAAACAACCTATTTCTTTTTATTTCTCTCATGTATATGATTTAATGCTACTCAGTGTTAAATAACTGACAAAATAATTTCAATTTAAGGTCCTTACGATCACTGTTTCTGCGCTTGCTCTGACATTTACATGATCTTCATCTGCAGATAGTTTGCTTCATTTTTTTCAGTAATTGTTCCCTGTTTTGTTGTGTTTTTTTCATTCTCCTGCCTTATTTTCTCTTCCACATCTATTGTCACTTGCAGCATGACATGTACATGGAGTTTGACATCCATCACGCTCCGGCTGAGGTACAGTAAGATGCATTTTCAAACACTACCCCCTGAATCTGTCACTTGATCATTCCCATACTGTTATTATCTGTCCACCACAGATGTTTCCAGTCCACATTAAAAAGCTGCTGTGTCTTTTACCATTTGCTGTAACCTAATCTTGTAATGCTATCTTTACAGGCAGCCCCAGCAATCCCTGCTGGAGTCCCTGCTGGCAAGTTGGAAGTTGTAAGTATGCTAAATTATGCTGTTTTTCACCCTTTAAAACATGTGTATTATTCTCTCTTGGCATAATCTTGGCGTTTTTACTTCCAGCTCCTGCCAGTTGATGCCCAGAGACATCTTATTGGAAGACCGGTGAGTATTAGATTAGTGTGTGCGCAGTGTGCTTTTGATCCAAGCAGATTAAATAGAAGCTCATAGGCGCATGTGAATGAAAGAAAATGCATGCATTGCAATAAAATGCAGTTTCAGATATTGTATAGGCCACAACTTCTGCTAAATCCAGGCCAGATTGTGCTTTATGTGACACATCGGTGCTTGTAAGTGCTCATCTTTTCGTATTCACCAAAAGGTCCGTGGTTTCATCAAACAAGAGATCCCACAGCCAAATGGTCAGGATGAGGAGGTGGTAAGTGCCGCAGTTTTATTTTCCCCATTGAAGCTGTTGTGATACTGCATTGTAGCCTGAATTACACCCCCACTGTTTACACTTTCACTTTCTTGTCATCCAGTTCTACCCATTTGGATTTAACCAACCTGCCCCTGCTGCCCCTGCCGCTGCTGCCCCTGCTGCCCCTGCTGCCCCAGCTGCCCCAGCTGCCCCTGTTGTCGCTGTCGTACCAGTCGCTGCAGCAGCCCCCGCTGTAAGAGTTACTTTGGATTCACATTCTTAACCACTATGTAAATAATGTTGTGCCAGTTGTCGACCATGTGTTTCCTTAAATTCATATATAAAGTAGAATAAACAAAAGACTTCAGCATCGACCAGGGCAACAGGTTCATTTGGAAAAAACTGATGATTGCATCACAATGATAGTCTTCCAGCTGGCAATGCTGAGGTGTTGAGAAACAGCAGTTCATTATCAGACTTGCCAGAGACTCTCTTCATTCCTGATTGACTCATCACAAGTGTTTGTCATTTCAGGCTCCTACCGGTGACGACGATGAAGAGGATGACTAAAACATCTGCATCAGCGGGATCAGCACGTGTGTGCACAGACAGGTACACATGCAGAAAAGGCACAAAATCCTTATTTAACC
This sequence comes from Apogon hyalosoma, assembly GCA_037367295.1. NCBI lineage: Eukaryota > Metazoa > Chordata > Actinopteri > Kurtiformes > Apogonidae > Apogon > Apogon hyalosoma. The sequence continues at coordinate 7,900,463 of JAPQRP010000001.1, read as the reverse complement.
CATAAAGACCCAAACGTCCACCTTTAACCTAAACCATCTACTGATCTAAACTGTTTAACACCTGTTGATCCACTAATCCTATCAATCCATGTCAATATTTGGTGTAAATACAGTTCTTCATCTGTTCATGGTCATCAGATATGACCATATTTGGACGTTCAGAGGCTCCGTAGTT